>OX940803.1:17101500-17323420 GCA_954870605.1 Acer campestre | reverse complement strand
GAAGCATTTTTATTGATGACTAGGTGTGATGGCAGGTGCAAGGCACGTGCAAAGATCTATATTTACATTTTTATTACATAATATATTATACATTGGATGAGCCAACACCAAAGAACTTATATAATGAGAGTTATTCAACTCCTAAGTAATTGAAACAAATAGAAACCTTGAGCCAACTTTACACCTCTCAAGATGACCCAATAAATGTATTCACAATCAAATCACAACTTGTGTAGAAAAAGAGAAATTCCCTTGAAGAAGGATGCACTCGGGAGAAAAAGTACAGGAAGCAGCCACTTGATTGGTTAGCTTTGTCTAGTACTTTGAGGATGACTTGAGAATACTCAGATGCTCTCTATATAGGGTTGTTCAAGAAATATACAAAGCCAGTAAGCTTAATTGAATCTGTTTCACAACCCGAAAAAGAAAAAATTAAAGGGAAGGACCAGTTTATTGTTGGATCTGGAACGAATAGATTTAAGAGATGAGAGAAGTAAGGATACCCACCAGAAGACTAATCCAATCCATAATGATGTACCAGAAAATACAACATTTTTGTTACTCGACCAACCATCAAGAGAAGCAAATACAATGGGTACACTAATCAGTAAGATGGATGAAGTAACAATTAATGCAAAAACAACCAATTGGAAAGCAATAGTCATGTTTCTAATCCTCCAAGCTTACCCCAAAAAATAACTATACCATTTGATCCCTCTATCAGCCAAAAAATTTGAATAAAATGCATCATAGAGGGATTTTACTAACATGAATCCATTAATTCTATATAATGTATATACAACTTTTTAGCACCTTTTTATTCGGACAAGGAGTCGAGAGTACCTTTTTTTGACTTCAAAAATAGGAGTGTTAGATCATCCATCTATTTTCTAGATAATACGGATAGATAGATTGACCTAGATATTCACACCTCATATCTTTCTATACATAGTGATGGTATCCACTCATATGGCCATGTTCTATTCGGTAAAAGTAAAATAGAAATTGTCTTTCGGAGAGATGGCCAAGTGGTTGATAGCTCCGGTCTTGAAAACCGGTATAGTTCGGAACAAAGAACTATCGAGGGTTCGAAACCCTCTCTCTCCTTTTGTTCGGGGAATCTATTTTTTCTTTATTTATTTTTGTTTTGCCCGACTTTTTCGTCTCATAAAGGAGAGTTTAATGTCAACACCAAAAATGCTAGCTTGGACTCATGTGCCCTATAAAACAATACCATAAACTATGGTATATCCAACAAAGCAATATAATCTATAAAATCACAAAATAGTGTTAAGTGTTATTTCTAAAACCATCACCAGATAGAGAATATTATTATTAGAGTAATACAGAAAATAGACTTTAAATGCCTAATATATATATATACACGAGTATATTTACCTCAGAATCAATTAAAATCAACATCTGATATATGTTCAACCTAAGTTGTGATTCTCTGGGCATTGTTTTTTCAGCAACTGATACTTTGAATGTCCATCCTTTGGTCATGGGGAAAATGTCCTTGATAAACTTAAATTGTTTTGTCATTTTTTATGCTATACAATAAAAAGAAATTACATGTAAACAATCCAAATCATTAACAATCTACTCTCAAGTCTCAACCTTCTCAAATAACAATAAATCATAGATAACTAAGTGAACTTATGGATTTACCAAAATAAATCATAGATAACTAAGTGAACTTATGGATTTACCAAGAAATGCTTATATAGGTTGTCTATTTCTGATACAACCTTTCTGAAGCAGTTTAAAAACTTAAGGGAAAAAATCAATAAAATTTGTAACCAAATCATACAATTTCACTCCCAGGTAAGCTAAACATTAATAAACATCAATCTGCAGAATCAAAAACATCACTAAAAATATAAAATTTGATAACAAACAACACAATTGAAGTTAAACCCTAAACCAAATAAAACTCGAAGTAAGCTCAAAATCAACAACAAATTACACTACAACCTAAAATTTACTCAACAAAGTTGTCAATCACACAGTCGAAGCAATTCAATACTTAGAAATTGATAGAAAGCAAACCTATTTCACTCCCAGGTATTCCCCTGTTTTTCTACTTTTTTTCGAATTCTTCTTCCTTATCATGTGACTCCACCACTTGCATTCCCCTCTTCTTCTTCTTTTTTACTTGGGAGAAGAAGTGTAGGAGACCACCACTTGGATCACCATCACTAATTTCAATATTGGGATTTTGAGTTTTGAGTAGTGAGATTGAAAGGTTTAGATGGTAAATCCGAATTTGGCTTTGCAGAGTGAAATCTCCACATAGTCCCTATGAATTGTGATACATGCATGGTGACAGGTGGAATTCCACCTCTACACAACACCTCCTTATCATTTTTTTTTTTTTTTTAAAAAAAAAAGACTCAAATTAAAACAAAGGGGGCTATAATTCCAACCGACAACTCCCCATTTTTATATAGTTAATAGATATAGATTTTAATGATCATTGTTTACTTGTATAAATGTTTATTAGATAAAGGTGAATACAGTTTATATGCAAGTGGAAATTGATGAGGTATGCTGATCACGTCAAATCATTCATCCTATGGAAGAAGATATTATGTCATTTAATCATATTTTAGTTGGATTTTTATGAGATTACACGTACTTTGATAGCTCTTGATGCGATAAATTTTTGTTTATTCTGATTTTTATTTACATTTGTGAGCAATTGTATATAATATTATATTTATTTATTTATTATAGGTTGCAACAATAATTTTTATATATAAAAAACAAGTTTATAATGGTCTATATCTGTCTTAAATTTATGATGGTCTAGTAAATAATTAAAGTATGATGTCTCATAAAATTATGACACTTTTAAGACCGTAAAGAAACTGTTCTAGACGTCGAAAATATCACGTTTTTTTATGCATCATGAGCTCTTTATGTTATGACAATTTATCTATACATAAAACCTCAATTTTCTTGTAGCATCTTACAAAAAGAAATTGGGATTTTTTTTTTTTTTTTTTTCTATTTTGAAAGTGTAAAATTACTAGTACAAAGTTGGTTAGAGAGAAAATTAACCCATCTTTAAAAGCATATATTAGCTACAGTTAATATTAGACAAAAAAAAAAGGTTGTATTATTACAAAACAAATTTTTGAAGTAGAGGGGAAAAACAAAACTAAAATCTATACGGAAATACAACTGAAGTTGGCTGATGAAGAAGAAAGACATACACATACACATAGCTCTGCGTTGATATATACTAACTTTATTTGAGAAGGAAATTAAGATGTTTGTTCATTGTCTTCCTCTTGCTCATTTTCCTCTAATATTTCCTTCAATCTTTCGGATATCATCAACTGCGGAGTAGGCACCAAGGAAGCCGGCGATTCTCCTGGTGTGGATTCTCCATTATCAGTCATTAACGGCCACCCTTTGATCATATCAACGTCTCCTTCTTCATCGATCATCACCACGTTACATGGGATTCTTTTCTCATAGAATTCTCTATTCTTTTTGTGATACTTGTCACTACACATCAAAATGAAGTAAAACTGGCATCAGCTCCAAATCAAAAATAAATAATTAATTAGTTATTAAGTGCATTGGAGATGCATAAAATTTTAATTACCTATCAAAAATCACCCATGTAGCATGAAGGCTGATGATTCTCT
Organism: Acer campestre; assembly: GCA_954870605.1. Classification (NCBI taxonomy): domain Eukaryota; kingdom Viridiplantae; phylum Streptophyta; class Magnoliopsida; order Sapindales; family Sapindaceae; genus Acer; species Acer campestre. The sequence goes on along the minus strand of OX940803.1, from coordinate 17,319,758 downwards.
CCAGAACGAGTAGTCGCAGAGGAAATCCCATCACAACTTCCTTTTGTGGCACAACCTGTGTTACATGCATGTTAGTTGAATCTGAAACATCAAAAGATCAAAAGGTTTGATTGGAGAGGTATCAGGTACCCCATATTTTTTGCAGAGGTCCACAACAGCTTGAAGCTTTAAATATTTAGCATCGGTTTTCAACTCAGGTTTCTCTTTTGAATTTATCAAGTCTTCGAATTCGAGCATCCAAACAGCCCGCCATGTCTTCGAAGATACTAGAGACAGTCCAAGTATCAAAAATTAATTATTTTTTAAACAGAATTTGCAGACATTTGTACTAGAAAAGGAAGATTAAGATATACTTACAAGGAATGTTAAGCCATGGCATGATACCAAGGAGGGTTACAGTACTGCCAGTGCCAGGGGTTGTTATGTTTTGGAGTGTCCATTCAAGTGTCTCCGTATCAACATCTTTGAAACCATCCATCACTATAACAACACTTTTAGCAGTGTTTCGTGGTGACTCTTGCAACCTAAGATCATCAGTCAGCGACCTCTTTCTTCTCCAAATAGGCCTTGGAAACGGCAAGGCTGAGTACTTGATAACCATTTTCTATTTTGCTTTTCTTGAAAATCCCCTTCAATCTAATTGTATAAATTAGTTCCCAATTTGTCTTGGGAGGAAAGTGACAAGTTCAGGCTTCGACAAAACCAAAGAGTAAAAACTTTGTACCCTTTACAAAACCTAGGCTTCGTTGAGAGCCAAGTAGGATATATAACATATAAAGTCAAGCTCTCTGAGTATGCCAAGTTACATTAACAAAGATGCTTGTCTTTGAATTTTATATTCATGCAAAGACATGAGTCACTGCGGTGCTGCGGAAAGTATCAAAATTATCTTAGCGGGACAAAAGGAAATGGTGCGACAGTAGCAATGTGATTATTTGGAAACAATATTCTGGAAAGTCGTTCATAAATATACAGATGCTACTATGGATGTAACGCATGAATGCAACGAAAAAAACACGATCAATATAAGTTGAGTCATTACAAAATTCCAAGGAAGAAGAGTGTCGATAACAATCGTTACTGGCTACGATTTTGTTGTATTCCGACCAGCTCCAATACCTAGAGGCTAGAGATGCCATACTAGATACTGCAGTACAGACATGATTATAGAGAAAACTGAGCAAAAGATTCATTGAAAGTTTTTTATCAATCCGCCTCACACCAATGATAAACCATGTTCATTCAACATGTAACATACCAAACAATCATTCTAAAAGCAAGAAAAATATCAAATATATAACGAAATTTCTCAAACTGATTTGGGAGTATAATATTATAATGCAGATGAAACTTAAAATTGAACTTTACATTTTCCAAAATGCAACTATTAACAAACCTATAATACTAAGTTACTAAACTACCTTGGTTTCCAACCAAGATGAACTTCAAAAGGCTGAATTCAATAGCAAAATCTCACCAAATGTAAAGCATCATATTGTTACACGCCGTGCTACAGAACTGTGGTTGTGTTTACGACGAGCACTACGAGGGCTGGCCCTTCTTCTACATGGAGAAGAATTTAATTTTCTTTTCTTGTTCGAAGAACCATCATTTATAGCAGCCGTAAGTTTCATACGCCTTGAGCCAGACATATTCTTATTAAGGCATCGAAGAGCTTCCTGTCTTTCTAAATCTTTAGCATCCTGTTCCATTGTTCTTTTACATTTTACCTTATTCTCCAATTTCAGATGCTCGCGTGAAATATGATGATAACTAGTTTCTGGCAAAATTTAGAACTTACAGCATGTTAGTTCTACTTATCAATTGAGGAAAAAGATAACACAAATAACAAAAATATATGGCAGCATTTTTTACCTGAAGGCTTGCCAGAATAGACATCTGGACTTGGAGATCTAGGTGGAGTCAAAGGATGGAAAGTATCATTGCTTTTAACTTTGTCAACACCCTGGTTGCAGTTGTTTTCCTCAAGAGAGGGCATCTTATGTATTTTCTCACTGTTAAATATTCCATCATGGCACTCATTAGCTCGAACTGTCACTGGAGAACTAATTATTGGAGCATCATTTCTAGACTCCTTGAAATCGACTGAAGAACTAATTATCGGAGCATCATTTCTAGCCCCATTGAAATCGATTACATTCTGCCGTGATCCTGAGGATTGACATGCAGAAATTCCCTCTGCATCATCCTTAATTTCATTAACTTCAACACATTCAGATCTTCTTTCGCAAGAAAACTGGGCTGAACTACCCCCAGCAGAATCTCCGGATTCATTGGCCTCACAGTCATTAGCCTTTGCAACACTACAATAGGTAGTACAATCATTGTCCGTGTTATCCAGAACTGACTTGGGTGATAAATTTGATAAGTTTCGATCCAAGCACAGCTTTTCTGCTTCTAATAAACTTGAAAACCAGGCTGTACCCTGTTTGGCATAGAACAAAATGTATGCATCCTGGGAGAGTACAAATTCCTCCTGAACCTTGGTGACCTACAAAAGATCAAACAAAGAAATACAATGATGTTGATGGATACAAGTATAGAAGATTTAAGGAAAAGTGATTCAGAAATCAACATCTTAACTCCAATTGTTAAGAATAAAACTTCAACATTTGAGGGAATACCAAATACCATTCAACATTAGTATAAATTCAAATTCCATTATACAATTTGAATACCAAATACAACCTACTTGTAACACCCTTCAACAAATCATGACAAAATACACAACTCAAACCCCAATCATAACTGTAATTTAATCAGCCACTTAAATCCGGTCCTTAACACTCATTATATGTCAACAGAAATCACCTTAAAATTATATCTTGTATGATATCTCGATGTTGCTTAAAAAAAAACAAAGTTTTGGTAAATAATTTAAAATCACAGAGCAAATTACTGTACAATCGAGAATAAATAGCAGAAGAAACCCCACAAAATCCAGACATACAAACAAACACATGTTTGGACAAGGTGAAAGATAAGACATACCATACATGAATTCTATATCACCATCATAATGTTACTTAAACTAAAACTGAGGATTAGTATGATATAAACACCTTTAAAGGAAAACAGTTGCATTGAAGATCTAACTATATAGTATTTTTGGCAAAAATTACCCTTGAATCGTTTAGCCTGTGCCACGTGCCTGGAGAGGATCGAATGTAGCTAAAGTAGTGACCATAAGTAGGTGAATACCCAGTGTGCTCCACAATTGCATATAGCTGATACTTCGACTCTACCTGTGTTGTAATTAAACATCAGGAGGGAAATAAGATAATTGGTGACATACTTAGTGGAGATAAAATGTGGATCATGCAAACTGAAAAAAAAAATGTTGAAAATACATAAAAAGAAAAATACAAACACAAACACAAGAAAATTGTCATCCAGTCAACATAAATTCTCGAGTTGTTTGGTTTTATCTCATAAAAAAAGTTTCTATGAACTAGCAAAATATTGATGCTTCCAAACATTTATATAAATAACTGATCCTAAAGATTTTTATGATGGTGCACTTTGACTCACATCACTGTTTTCACCATCACTGGTGTAGGGCTGCAAGTCGAGCTCCAAAGGGAATTCCACATGTTTATCAATCTTCACAATGGAGGATCCATCAGTCTTGAATCTCTTTAAATGGAATGCAGCAACTGAAGGAGCTCGATCCAGCATAAGCTGCTTCTCCACAGATACCACTTCTTTACAGTTTTCACATGTAAACTTTGTCTCTGGATCTTCAATCTTTTCCAGCTTAGTGAAAGACTCCAGTGCACTTTGTAGAGAGTCCACATCTTCAATCTCCAAACTCAGGTCAATCAATGGCTCATAAGTATCAGAACAATGATCACAATTGCAGCATCGCAACTGAAATGCAAATGTGATTGTGTAGGATAAGAATAAACAGATTTATGATCCACACTTTGAGAAATGAACATTTATTTTCACATCAGTATTCAATAAGACATGAGGCATTTTTATTGAAATCCAATAAGTCGAATTGAAGTCGCTTCTTGGAGCTTACTTTGCTAATGAGGCGGCCACCAAAAGTCCGCTCCACTATGTTGTTATCACCAGGGGAAGGCAAACTCTTATCCATTTTCTTTATATCCAAACAGCACTGTTCGAGTCTATCTAACAAGCATTGCAGGAATTCATGAGCATCTTCCTGCTGATATCTTTCAAATGATGATGAAATGTCTGATTATTAATAAGTCAAGAATCACAAATTAATGTTTCAAAAAAAAAATCTCAAATTAATTACACAAACTAATTGAATCAACTGCCCTTTGAAACCTTAAAATAAATCAAGTAAAAGAGGTGTAACATGGGTGATCATTATAAACACTGAATGCGTTGATAGTGACAATAAATCAAACTTTATCAGCACATCAAAAAAGATTATTATTGTTATTAAAGTATAATGCACAAAAAACCCAAAACTACTAACGTCTTGGTATCATACTAGCATACAATACCACACAAACTGAAGAACATCAAACATATAGCATGATTATAAACAAAACTGAAAAAGGATACAGTTCAAATTCTCAAAAAGTTTTGTAGGTGAGATAACTTTCCCTGAAGAAGCTAATGAAAGGTCAATGTGGTCACACAGAGTACAGACAACACAGAATCCTTCACTAGCACCTGAAAATTCCAATTCTCCATACAATTACATTCTGAATTTAAAATTTAAAAAACAAATAACAATATCAATTTGACAATTCATATACATAATGCATTTTTTAAACTCAAAAGCGATAACCGATCTTACCATGACAGGGCTTCACATGATTGCAAGAACGAAGACCTTGCACAAATGGCACAGTATGAGTGAAGCACTGCAGAATTGCATTGATAAAGCAGGTATTACCTAGATTCTCAAGCCCTGCACCCTGAAATCCACCAAAAAGGAAAACGCATCAGCACTTAAAATTCTAACCAATTGATAAGAAATCCAAAATCGGTCTTGTTTTTAATACAAAATCGAACAACCTAATAACATAACATAAACACAAATATACTGAATTGATCTTTCAAAATTCAAAAACTAACCACTCCAGTAGGCTTGATTTCTAAGGACTCTCCATGAGGTGACCACCAATCCTTGTTGACAAAACGGTGCTTCCTCCAATCGTTAGACGAATGGTCCTGATGAGATTGTGGCGAAACCCTGTAATATGGATCATCAACATCATGATGGTCATCGTCACGATGTTTTCTGTATGGACTACCATCATCATAAAGCTCTTCATTAACTTCGTCTTTGAGAACATAGCATGACTGATTTTCTCCAATTCTTCCAGCTCCCAGAGACCCATCGAGATTGGTTGCATCATAAAGAACCAGAGCTTGTTGGTAGTTATTATGATTATCATCCACGATTTTTGCTCCTTCCATTGACGGCTCAGACCCAGTTATAGCATCATTAGATGGAGAAACGTAAGACTGGTCTAGGGTTTTCTTCACATCCAAAATTGGTGAAATCCCACCAGAATTCGAAGACGTAGGAGCCAAAAAATGCCCATCTGGGGTTTGTTTATGCAAAACGAGAGAAGACCCATCAAGATTCTGATGAGGAACAGAGTTGGGTTCTAGGGTTTCCATAAGAGGGGTGTCCATGACCATCAGGCGAGTGAGATAGGTGAGCTCTGTGAAAATGGAGAGGAGGGATCTGAAGAGAAGAAAAAATAGTCTCAAGTAGCGGGAGATTTTGGAGAGTGGTGGATTTAATTTTTCAAAGTGTTTTAGTTTTAGGGTTTTGGAGAGGCAAAAAGAAGCGGGAAGCCATATAAAAACGTTTTTACAAGAGTGTTTTGAAAAGAGCGAAAACAGAGCCGCCATTTCACTGCTTTTTAACCTCCAAATTTGGCCAAATACGTGTTTTCGCGCGTGGATTCCAACACAGCCATTATTAACACAGAGAACAAATACAACATGCTTCACCATTAAAACAAAATCTAGCATTTAGCAAAAGCTATCATCCTTATAGATATTAGTATATGTAATGTATTTGAATTTAATTGTATTACTATTTACTTGGTCATTAATCATTATACACTGCAAATAATTTCTATAATTATTACAATATTTATTTATAATTATTTTTAGAAAATTATTTAATGTATTAGGAATAATAATTTGTGGTAATCCTTATGTAAAAAATAAATAATTGGTAGTATTCCTCAGTAGTCAGGATTCTATCAATCAATACCTTATTTAGTGATGTATTCAATTTAGATTTTAAAAGACTTTTTTAAATGGATAATTTTGTAGAGTTCAAAAACTTTTATTAACTTTATAAAATTATAAAAAACTTTTGTAGACTTTACTTTCATAAATATTTATAAACTTTTATTGACTTCTAACTATAATTTATACTTTGTTATAATAAAATTATATTGGGTGGCTCTATTGTCACCCAAAATATTTCTCCATACACCCATTTGGCATCTACTCTCCATATCCACCTTAAATATATATATAATTTAATAATTTACTTTTTACTATTTTTAAAGTGTCAGGATTAACCGTAAACATTATTAACTGTTTTAATTAAATCATTTCTCTTTAAATCAACACAAAATCAAATATGAGGTGAAGATCCCTAAATCAAACCAATCTCCAAAACGTTATTTCAATTTTTCTATAAATAAATTATAAAAGAAATTTTGGTGTCAAATATATCACAAAACAATTGAAATATTGTAAAAAATAATTGAATAGTCAACATTTTTTTAGAGTATTCATCACAAAATATTCTCTCATTTTTTTATAAGGTGTTTTTTTTTTCTACAATTAATTTGGAGTTTTGAGGAGGGAATAAAAACTAAACTCACAACCGCAATGATATAAGTGTAAAGGGTACACAGTTACACAACTAGATCAGTCTCATCTTGTTTCATATGGCGTTCTATTACCACCCAAGCTAAAATAAATAAATAAAACTACATTCGCACCCTAATTTTAATGATACTTTATATTACTAATTTGTTTATATGGGAGGATAAAATCTCCGATACACATTTGGCATTAAATGGATGTGTGATAAGAAAATGGACAGCCCATGGTACATCTTCGATTAGACCTGGCAATGGGTTGTGTGATTGTGAATTCGTATAATATCATGTTCATGTCGTGTTAAAATTGTCTCACCCTAACATGGCTAATTAGCTTAATGGATTTAAATATATAAACTAAAAACCATTTGTTAAATTAATGGGTAACCCGACCCGACCTAAATATTATATTTAAGAATTATTAAAAAGTTGAAAATAAATAGTAATAACATTCTATCGAAAACATCTTATTAAAAAAAAATCAAAAATTAAAAATTAAAAATTAAAATTAAAATAATTAAAAAAATATATAAAAAAAACTTGAAAATGAAATCTTCCATAACTTAGTAATTAGGATGATATTTTGTTTATATAAGAAAAAATATTGAAGAGAATATATTCCGTAAATATATATATATATACATATATTATATATGTTTAGAAAAATTAAGTTGGTTTATTAATATCAAATACCGATTGTCAAACAGATTTAGGGCCCGTCCTGCAAGCTGTTTTCTGTTTTTGTTTTTCAAAAAGAAAAAATGAAAATGAAAACAATGTTTTTGGTTTCATTTTTGAATTTCGAATACGCGTCTGGTAGCATTTACTGGAATCCGTATTTCGAAAATAAAAACGGAAAAAACGCGTCTGGTGGGATAACCGAAAACTTTCAAAAATTGAAATATCAATTTTTATCATTTGTTTAATATCATAACAATTATATACAAATTGATTAAATAAATAACCAATAAAATTTTTGTAATTAAATTTATAAATTAAACACACAACATAAATTGATGTAATGATCCAGATTAGCTGAGAAGAAGAAGAAGAAGATTTGTAATGAAATTTATAAATTAAACAAAATTAACACACAAATTGATCCAGAATAGCTGAAGAAGAAGAAGACGATGGCGAGAAGAAGAAGACAACGACGGCAAGGAGAAGAAGAAGAAGACGGCGAGGAGAAGAAGAAGAAGACAACGGCGAGGAGAAGAAGAAGATGATGATAACGGCGAGAGGTGAGAGACGAAGGCAAATCGACGGTGAGAACGGTGGCGAGCGGAGGAGGAGGAAGAGGAAGAGGAAGAGGAAGAAGAAGAAGAAGACCATATTGGCAGTGATCGGCGGCAGTTGGTGGCGGAGGAAGATTTGTGAAGGAAGAAAGAAGATGAAGATGAGAAAGAAAAAGCAAATGAGATCTCGTTCAAGGAAAAAAAAAATATTGTAAAATTTTTTGAAAAACAAAAACAAATTTTTTTTGTTTTTCAAAATTTCCACTTTTAACAATGGTTTTGTTTTTCATTTTGTTTTTGTATTTTGAAAATAAAATGAAAAATGGTTACCGAGCGTGAAATCGAAATCATTTTTGGAAAACAAAAACAAAACAGGCTGAAAACAGGCTGCAGGACAGGGCCCTTAAAGTCCTTAAAGTTATAGGGCCTATTCTGCAGACTGTTTTCAGCATATTTTTGTTTTTATTTTCCAAAAATGATTTCGAATTCGCATTCGGTAACCATTTTTCATTTTATTTTCAAAATACAAAAACAAAACCAGTGTTAAAAGTGGAAATTTTGAAGGGGAAAAAAAAAAAAAAAAACTTAGGACTGCCGTTTTTTGTTTTTGTTTTTCGAAAAGAAAAATGAAATCGAAAACAGTGTTTTTGGTTTCATTTTTGAATTCCGAATACGCGTCTGGTAGTATTTACTAGAATCCGTATTTTGAAAATAAAAACTGAAAAAACGCGTCTAGTAGGAAACCGAAAACTTTCAAAAATTGAAATGTCAAAATTTAAATTTTGTTTAATATTATAATAATTATAAATAAATGATTAAATAAAATAAAATAAAAAAACATTTTGTAATTTGGGTTTACAAATTTTACCAGTTGAAGACTTGAAGAGGAGGAGGAGCAGAAGAAGACCAGATCGGCAGCGGGAGGAAGAGGAAGAGGAAGAGGAAGAGGAAGAGGAAGAAGAAGAAGAAGAGATCTCGTCGGTGGGAGGAAGAGGAAGAAGAAGAAGAGATCTCGTCGGCGGAGGAAGTGTTGATCTCAGCAGGAAGAAGAAGAAGAAGAAGACGGCGGCGAGATGCAGAGCCGATCTCGGCTGGAAGAAAAAGAGATCTCGTCGACGGGAGGATGAGCCGATCTCATCGGGAAGAAGAAGAAGAAGAAGAAGAGGAAGAAGAAGAAGATGGCGGTGATGGCTGCAGCGACCGGCAGAAGGCAGCGACAGGCAGGAACATCGGCGGTGAGAAGGAGGGGATAGAAGATGAAGATGATGGTGTGATGTCTGATCAAGAGAAAAAGAAAAAAGAAAAAAATATATATTATTAATAATATGGGACCCACTTTATATGAAAAACAAAAACAAATTCATGAAAAACAAGTTTTTTTTGTTTTTCAAAATTTATACTTTTAACACTGGTTTTGTTTTTCATTTTGTTTTTGAATTTTGAAAATAAAATGAAAAACGATTACAGGACGCGAATTCGAAATCATTTTTGAAAAACAAAAACGAAAACAGGCTGAAAACAGCCTACAGGACAGCCCCTTATTTTTCTTGAATTTATTTTTGTTTTCCATATGAAGTGGGTCTCATATCATTAACAATATATTTTTTTTCTTTTTTCTCATCCACCAAGTCCTATCTTCTTCTTCCTCAACTCCATCTTCTTTCTTCCTCCTTTGTCGATCGTAGGTCTTCTCCGATCTGCTCACCACCACCGGCCGATCATCTTTGTCTTCTTTCTTTCTTCTTCTTCCTTCCTTCGCCAATTGCAGCCGCCGCCAGCCGATCAACTGGTCTTCTTCTTATTCTTTTCCTCCTCATCTCCATCTTCTTTCTTCCTTCGTCGATCGTAGCCACCGCTGATCTGTTCGTCGCTGCCGGCCGATCATCTTCATCTTCTTCCTTCCTTAGCCGATCCACTCGCAGCCACCGCCGATCCTGTTCATGTTTCATGCCTCTTATTTTATTTCAAAAAGGACTTTGTATATAAAAAAACTCTGCAAGCCTCTGAATTTATTTCATGTTCAAACCTAAAATAATATTTCTTTTAACTTAACTCATCATAATTTTGCCCTGAACAGATTCATTTCATATCTAACATATAAATAGAAACATAAAGACCTAACCTTGCAATGGATTCTCATAAACTAAATAGACCCTAATCATAACCTAGAATCAATAAATTCAAAATCCCCAAATAAAAAGAATTCTTATCAGGCAAAAGAAGGGATACCCACCTCAGCTTGGTATTCATACTTCTCACCGGAAATGTCAGTGGCCTCCTTCTCGGCAATGGTAGCTTCGCACGGACGACGATATGGTTGTTACTCTTCTGAAGATTCCAGTTCAATTGATTACATTTTGTTTATTGGTTAATTATTTAATCAATTTATTTATAATTGTTATAATATTAAACAAAAAGTAAAAATTTGATTTCGATTACCAGACGCGTTTTTCCTGTTTTTATTTTTAAAACACGGATTTCAGTATATGCTACCTGATACATTTTCAAATTTCGAAACCGAAACCAAAACCAAAAACACTGTTTTCATTTTCATTTTCATTTTCATTTTTCTTTTCGAAAAATAACAACTGAAAAACGCTTACAGGACGGCCCCTTACATTGCGTGGAAATGGAGGCACCATAGTAATACAAAACGCAAGAAAGAAAACATATTACATACCTGATTGGATTGACTAGGAATTGACTGTAACTAATTTCAAGAAGGTAGAAACCACTACTTTAGTGTTAGGGTTAGGGTTATAATACAATGATATAATTAATTTATAGTTTTATAGTTTTTAATTTAGAAATTGGAAAAAAAAAAAAAAAAAAAAAAAAATTCTCTTTCAATAAAGCAAGACTTTAGGAATTTTTTCCTCTCTTGAAAAAAAAAATTGAAGTTTTTTTAAAAGTAATTATTAAAATTAGTGGTATTATTGGCACCCCATTACTGAACTATTTATACCGAATTTTTAAAATCTTGATTTAATGATATAAAATTAAACAATAATGCTAAACATAACACCTAAAATCCCACTTTTTTCATCCCAACACATGTCGCATATGTGGTTTCAAATTGTAAATGGATATACAATTTATAAATTAAAAACTATAATGCTGAAAAAAATAAAGTTTAAAGTTTATCTAATAATTCATTGAATTGAAATCCAATAGTTGTAACTATTCTGACGCACCCAGATTGGCTATTGATAATCTTGCATATGAATTCTCCATTGATTGATTTCAAAAAAGTTTCACATGACAATAAAACAAAGAAAGTATATTTATGTATTTCCATTCCCAACAGCAGGAATTACTAAAAGGACACTTATAATTTAGCCACAGTACAAACCCTTTGCTACAAAAAAATAAAAAACCAGCCTGTCATAAGCCTTGATTGTTCTAAGATTTTATTTGTCTTCCAAAAGAATTATCACAAACTCATTTTACATAAGATTTTGGCTGGTAATGCAAAAGCAAACTCCACATATATTTCAACAACACAAACACATCAACATTAGAGCATTCTATCCTGTAAATCTGTCATTAGACTCGATGCCAAGGAGCTTAGCTTCTTCCCCGTCTCTCCTGCAATGTTCTTAAGAGAAGAGATGTCTTGCTGTGCCTGAAAACGAAAAAGAAAAAATAACTAGTACATGGATCTTTGAATTTAATAGATTATGTTCAAGCAATCTGTAAACAACAAAACATTATTACAGGGAAAAAAAAAAAACCTGGAATGAGAGTCGGTTGATGAGGTCACTAGCAGCAAGATCAATAGAAGAATCACCACTGTCACCGAAAAGATCAGCACTAGAGATGGCTGTTGAACCCTGGAAATAACAAGAAAATCATAAACGACAATAGAAAGCAATGTCAATCCACTACATTGTACAGGTTCCTCGAGCAATTTCCAGTTTCAATCGAGGAAAAAACTAATTTTCAGTTATACATCCCCCACCATCAAAGTAGGCCATTTATCATCAAGTTTACCTTAGGAAAGTCGTGTAAGAGTATTTTAATATTTGGTAGCTTATAACCACAACAGAAAGATAATAGAGCCAAAGGATATGATGGGATAACATCCAAGGAATCAAATTGAATGGTATGAGATATTCTATTAGTTAGAAGAACGTACTGAGAACTTCTGCAAAGTAGCTTGAGTTTCGACGTCGGTAGCTTTGTTCTGATCCCCAAAAAATTGGGCTGATGAAATAGATTTCGCATTCGAGAACTTCTTCCTCGCTTCATCAGTTTCTTGAACCTGATATTAACAGGATGTACTAAGAATAAATCATGGAAGCATATGCATCAATAATACTAAAATTATAAATCCATAGCTAATAGAATAAACCGAACCACTTTGTGACAGACATGCAAAATAACCAAAACAAGGTTAAAAAACAAATACAACCAATTATGTGCCACTCGGAGTCAAACGAGGAAAAAAAAAAAAAAAAAAAAAAAGCAGCTCGAATACCACTTATCAGAAAAATGCAGCTTTATCTTTCTAAATAAAAAGAAATCCATAATGAAGCATGAAAGCAAGCTGCAAACTCCTAAAACACATCTTAAAACCTACTCCAAAAAACAAGTTTATGTAGCAGTATACATTAAAACTCATTCTTCAAAGTGGCATCAGCAACCTAACCAATGCTAAAAATGTACTATTCCAAACTTAATATGTCCCAAAGCCATAAAGTACATATTGAATTTATGCGAAAACCTCCAACAATTGAGTAATACATCCACCATAACATGTCAGAACTAAGCTATTAAGCCAAAAAGGACATTCTGAAAGTGGATAGACTACACATCTCCTACAGTCCTTGGAGTCACATTCAGCAAACTACAAATATGTAAATTACTTAAAAAAGATAAAGCCCTTTTTTGCAGTTACAAACATCAGACAATTGCAAAGATTACAATAATAATCTAGATTTGCGATATGTATAGATACCAGGATCAATAATTAGGAATAAATCGATTTTGATGTTGAGAAATAGTTTTGGCTATTTTTTTGGGTTGTACGGATACAAGAAAAAAAAAAGGCTTTTTGAGGAATTTGAAAGGGAAGATTTTCACTCTTTATGGTATATACTTTTGGTTTTAGTATTTTGATATAAGTTTTGTTTGGATTTTGTTATTTTGATTGGACCGTTGAGAGTTTTTGTTTTGCCCTTAGCTTATGTTTGGTTGATAGAAAGGAAACCACATAGGAATAGAATCCTTGTATGAAAGGAATCCATTCGTTAGTTTAGGCCAGTTAAACCATGGAATAATTCATACTTTGACAAAAATACCCTTTAAATATTTGATATGTTGAAAATATTTTTCAAATTAAAATATCATTTTAAACTTGAAATAATAGAAAATTAATATAAAACATTAATTTTCAAATCATTATTTTATTTAAATTATGCCTATAGCAAGAGTACATTGCATAAATATATTTATCATATAACAGAAATTAAAAACATTTATAAAACAATAGAAAGTAGTAGATAAATAAATAAATATATATATATATATATATAAATACTCTTACTCATTTCAGGTCACTCCAGTTGATGTCGGAGGTGGTCTCTTCAGACAACATTGACATTGTCAAAGGAGAATAGATCCTCCTTTGACGGCATTGGAATTGCCGAATGAAGACAAATCCTCCTTCAGCATTGGAGGTGGCTCTCGCCAGCTCTATTCCTTGGAGGAAAATCATCCACCAACAACAGAGCGAGAATCTTGCCTCCTCCATCGAGAGTAATCAACAGCCTCCTCCGGCGATGTCGACATCACCAAAGGATTCATCGCCAAAGCTGGCCACCACCACGGTGGCTGGCCCAGTTTTATTTTTAAAATTTAATAAATTCAATTAAATTAATAACTAATTATTTCAATTTATTAGTAACCTAATATTATTTTTACTTTACTTTGGATTTAATTTATTTTAATATCATATTGAATTAGTTTTGTCAAAAGGTAAAATTGGAAACTAAGGGAAGATGGAGGAAATGAATTAGGGGGTAAGAATCCTAATCCACCATTTTTGTGGAATCACAATTCCGACGAACCTCATTCCATGATATTTTTTGCAAAACAAACAATGAAATGAGGATTCTTCTTTTCTTTACACCCTTTAAGGAGTTAGCCTTTTTCTATATATCATGTGTTTTTGTTTAGTTTTGATAGGTAAATTAGCTAGTCCCTCTTTTGTACCTCCTTTTCTCTTCTTCTCTAGTACAAAGTTTTGGTTTTTAATAAAAAGAAATATTATGATCTTGTCAAAAAGAGAGAATAAATTTGCATGTGCATGTATACATATAAACACCATATTCTCATGTTTCTATGTCCAGTTATTCAGATTTTGTGTATAGAAATACTTATGTCTGGCAAGTATGGCAGTTGTTGACTCAATTTGAGAAAAATTGACCAACAAAATCAGGCTTAAACACAATTTCTTAACAACACTAAAAGCCTATAAGCTCCAACTTGGAGGGTTTTTTTTTATTATTATTATGTAACTTAAGCTAAATTAACTTATTTAACACTGCTAATGTAACTTAAGCTAAATTAACTTATTTAACACTGCTAAATCACTTAACACAATTTATAATGCTTACTTGTACTTTGGAGCTAGATTTCTTTTGAAAACCATTGTCCATTCCATAATCAGAAAAGAAGCTTGATGCTTTTGGTGGAGCTACATGGCTAAGAACTTGCGGATCACCAGAACTCATCTCAGTAGATTGGACATTTTCAACGTACTCAAAGCGAGATGTATAAGATGGACCGACTGATGAAGTGCTGCTAGTTGAGGAAACAACTGGGACAACTGGTTCTTCAGGCTTTTGGTCGTAGAGACTTTCACTTGACTGCACAATTAAATGAATTAATAAAAGTTTTTTTGCTAAGAATAGGCGTTGAATCAAACATGATTAATCAAGCAACAAACATCAAACCAAAAAAGCTTTCACATGCCACACTCCTGTTGCTAATTAAATTGTTCACGGACGTAGAAACTGAAATATACCTTTGTAGTAAGCTTTCGAGCACCAAGCCCCCCAGTCTTCCCAGTTTTCCTTGCACCCAGAGGCTTTTTAGAACTGGTAACAGAATGAGAAGAAAATTTTGGCGTAACAGAGACATCATGAGTTTCTTTCTTTCCTACAGAAATTTCTTTAGGATCTTCCTGGATCTTAACATCTGAAAGTCCATTAGATGCTTGTGCTGACTGAGAAGCAATAGGTGATGATGGTAAACTTGCCTCTTCTGCCATACTTTTAGCAACTTCTTTAGAAAGTATCTGCCTATATAAATCAGCAGCTCTTGAAGTATACTTAGCCTCAATTTTGCCACCATCAGTCCATCCATGTTGCTTAAAGAAGGCCTGAGCACGGTTGTTTCCCCCAAACATCATCATTTTCAATTGCTCAACACTCCATGAATCTAGATTGGTTGACCTATATGAATACATCAAAAGAATTGTAACTAGAAAGATAAAGAATGAAAAAAATTTGTATTGTATTCTATGATAATATTGTTTGTGTGTGTGTGTGTGTAAATTCAAGTGCAAGTTCCCAAACTTCCAAGATTTTGTCTTTAGGGTCCGTTTGTTAGGGAGGAAAGAAAATACGAAGGATGGAAAGATTTGGAGGGATAGAAAACATAAAGGAAAGAAAGGAAAATGATTTTCCCTCGTGTTGTTTGGTAAACAGGAAGGAAAGAAAAGATTATTTTATCAATTTTACTATTTTACCCTTATATTATAATTTATATATTAAAAATTTTTGGGTAAAATTGTAATTTTAAGTCCCCCTAAAAAGCAAGTCTTTCTTTCCCTCCCTTTTCCTCCCACTTTTGGGAGGAAAAAAAATGGTGGGTCCCACACACATTTTTCCTTCAACTTTTCCCTTCACTCCATTTTTCTCTCCATACCAAACACACACTTCTCTATTTTCCTCTCTCTTTTCCCTCCACCCCTTTCTTTCCTCTCCATTTTCCTCCCTACCATACGGACCCTTAGTGGGCACTTAATATTAAAAGTTCTCCATATTAATGGATTCTTAAAATTTAAAGTTTGCTAAAGACAAAATCCCAAACATCTAGGATCGCACACCTAAAAATTACTATATATAACTTGAAGATGTCAAAACTCAACCATAAATTGCATATGAGATATATTTGTTCTTATTTATTGACACCAAATTCTGGAGTCACACAATCAGCCACTGACTACAAGGGCTTATCAAAAGGGTAATCCAATAAATACAGAATAGCAGTTGTTCTAGGTTAAAAAATGGAGTCCATCTTTGAAAATTCCTATTTAAATAACAAAAACACAAACTACAAAAGAAAGGTGAATGTATCTTGACTGGATCTTTAAACGTAACAGAAAGCAAATATAGGAGCAAACAAACTAATAAAAAAAGTATAATTTTCAACAACAACCCTTTGAACTTTCTTTCTACAATAGGTTCTAAACTAGGGGATATAACCTTGGTAGTTTGATATAACTTCTTAAGTGGCTACAATGGGATTTGAACCTCTGACTTCTAGATAGTCAATGCTCTTACAATTCAATCAACGCCTTGCAATTAAAAAGGAATTTGAAAAGAATCAAAGGACAAAAGCATAATGACTATTCAAATATTAGCACTGAAAAAATTTCAAACTAAGTTCTAAATTATGGCATCTCTACATTGTCTTCATATTTTTTATTTTCAATTACATTTAGAGACCTTAAAGCAATAATATAGCCAGAATAATACATTTTCTGAGTCTTTGCTACATTGTCTTAATATTTTTTATTTTCAATTACATTTAAAGACCTCAAAGCAATACTATATCAAGATTAATACATTTTCCAAGTCTTCCAAGATTATGTTTTCCAATTAAACTATTATTTTTCCAATTGAACTATCAAATTATTATTTTTCTCATTAAACGTAGAGAGATACTTTAAAAAGTAAGCAATCCAAATATGCTACTTCAAAACATACTGCCAAAATATACACAAAAGCCACTAACATATGTCAATGAGCTTTTTTTTTATCAAGAAGCAAATTTAATCCAAGCCAACAAACATGTACAAGGCAAACTAGAAAGTTCAGAAATAAACATTCAATACACCCTTCCAATCCTAGCAAAACATATTTGAACAAGGAAAAATAGGAGAAAAAATTTACAAGAAAATTGCACAACCATTCAAGTTTCAACCCCGCAAAAACGATAACCAAGATAGTAAAGAAGTTAACACTAAAAAAGTTTTCTATGATGAGTTGAGCATGATTCCAAAACAGAAATCTTTGAATTTCAAAGTGGAGAGAATCAATTTAGTATAACAGAAAGGGAGAGAAAAATCACTATTAAGAATAAAAAACCATTTGAAAATAAAGAAAAAGATGAAGGGCTGCCTTCCAGAGTTTTTCAATGCAATACATGACACCAAAACCACCAACCTGTGTTCCATTCACATTAAAATCGAAATTGAGATACCAACGACCAGACACAACCACTCCACTCAACAATGAAGCATAGTACATGAACACTTTGGATAACAACTTAGACACATAATGACAATAGGATAGAAAAATTATTTAAGAAAAGAATAAGTATTTAAAGGGCTATATGGGAAATTTTGTAATAATTTAGAACAGTATCTGCATAACACAACGTGGCTAAATGGGAAAATTTGTAATTACGATACAGGTACATCCTGATGAGACTCTAATAAAGAGCACAGAAAGGACATGTCATCTCCACTAACAAAAGATATAGTGGTATCTACCAAATATGAGAAGAAACTACTATGGATTGCTTTAAAAACCAGAAAGCAGTAAGGCAAGCAGCAATACTGTTGATCTTTTCAAATCACATAACAACTGCCACACCAACTAATGCTTCAACTTTTGTGTTTAATTAAACATCCATCTAACACAGCTTAAAGGGTAAAGACTCACCTAACCAGATAAAAATTCAGAGAAACAATTGAACAAATTGAAGTCAACTGGGGAAAATTCTTTTCTTAAAAAGGATCAACTTTATCCTAGTACACTAACAGCATCAAGCAACCACTCACAATAAGAGAATCTTCAAATCCTTGAGAGCATTTCAGACAAATAATAGGAGAAGAAAAGATAAGAGACAACCTCTAAATATTAGAAATCAGAACAAGCATTCATATAGAACTTCCATGCCATCCTAACATGACTAATACACTCCAAATTCACAACAAATCCAAACGAGATGCTTATAAATTTATAATGGGAATATGAAAGCTTGAAATAAAGGAATCGATATAAAGTTTTAAATAACACCGCAATTGAGACAATAACATCATTAGAATTGCCAAATACTATAATGGCACAACAGAACTGGCATCTCCTCCGACACTAATTTAAATGAAACTGTATGGTCCCAATAAAAACAGCATATAATCATTCATATTTCAAGACCAGACCAACCAGCAATCAGTTTTCTTGTAATTTTGATAGTCAAATTCATGGTACGAATTCCACAACCATTAACATACCCGACCAAATTCTTCTGCAGCGATATCAGTAAATGCACTAACAGAAATAACAAGATAAGGCAATTTACATCAGAAATGAAAACCCACTAAAAGCAAAATATCAGATCTTTAAAATATAAATCTATGGACATAGTTAATAAAAAGACAGTACCTGACGAAGCTGATGTGGACACCAAGACTGCGGTGAACTGCGGAGCAATCGATGCAGAGAAAGATCCCATATGTCACCGATGCCCATGTCGGGTTCTTTGCATTACAATCGAAACACATCTGAAATTACGCAGCAAACAAGTGAGACAAATGATGACTCAAGTTTAAGATCCAACAAAAAAACAACCAGATCTGATATCTGATACACACAAATACATGAAAATCAATTGAAAAAAAAAAAACAGACCTTGTTGTCCGATTTTGCTTTCAGTTTCCTAAAAAGAAGGTTCTTGTCCATGGAAATATCAGACGCCATCTGAGAAAATTAAAAAGAAACGAAATCTGGAGAGAGTGAGTAAACTTTTGTTGAATTTGTAGAAATTCTGAAGAGGTGTGATGGAAAAACACCTCCTCAGCTAAATAAGAGAAACCGCAAATCCTGTTTCTGTTTTTGAATTTATTTGGGAGATTGTTTTGTCCCTTCCATTTTTTTTTATTTTTTTTTTAATTTAGATGAGGATGGGTTAGGAAATAACCGGAATACCCTTGTAGCTGTCTGACGTCTGTCTTTGGTACCAGTTGAGAATGACTTAAATGCCCTCGAGTATCGGAAGCCTGAAATCTGAATCTGATGATGCCGTGTTGTTGCAGGTGGTTGTTACAGAGATGTTAAAGCTTAACCAACAAATCTAAAGTAGACATTTCGTGTCGTTACTCTTAATTTAGCCCTATTAAAATAAAATAATGTGAGATTAATAATTATTTATCATAAATAGAAAATGAAAAGGAACTAATAGAAGACGCAAAAAAGGTGTGTTTGATATTTGCTTCTAAAAAAGAGTTGCGTTGAGTGGGTGAAGACCATGACCGGACTTGAATTGATCCCAGTCCTACCTAGGACAGCTACGATTATTTCTTTAATTCAAAGTTGGATTAACATAAATAAATAAAATAAAATAAAAAATCTATCGATGCTATTGGAATCATATATATATAATAATAGAGTTTCAAAGTGCCACGTGTCAGCGTGAGAGAGCTTTGGAATTAAGTGTAATCAATCAAATATGATTGTTCATAATATCTTCTATTATTAAATGCTTTTTTCATATCTTCAAAATAATAAAAAAATAAATGCTACAATTAAATCAATTTAGAAAATAATAATAATAATAATAATAATAATAATAAAAGCAAATAAATAATAACCCTTTCTTATTCAACCTTAATGTGGAATATCTTGGATTCTTAAACTGCTGAGCTAAATTCAAGGAATTAAAATAATGATTTTTATTTGATTAATGACAATTGTGGTTTTGTAGCCTCAATTATTTAAACCATCCTCTCTCTCTCTCTCTCTAAACTATTTATGCCCTCTCATCTCCCTCAATTTTCTCTATAAAAACCATCCAAAATCTCATATTTTTTTCCATCTCATTCCATTGACTTTCTCAGCAAACTCAAAACAAACGGTGAAAAATTGGATGCCATTGGGGGGTAAGAGGAATTTCTATAGATATATATATATTTTTTTAATATTTGGTTGAATAATTTAATCCTTTAGTTTTAGTTTTAGTTTTTTTTTTTTTTTTTTTTTTTTTTTTTTTTTTTTTTTTTAATATCATATTTTTTCCATGTCAGCCTATTAACTCTTCTTCACGAGAAAACTCAAAACAAGTGGTGGGGAATTTGATAGTGTTGGGTGGTGAGAGTAATTTCTACGGATTTTGTTTTAATATTTGATTGAATAATTTTTTTAAAAAAAAAATAATTGTAGGAAACGCTTTAGTAGTTAAAAAGGTAATTTTGGATTGATCATGAAATTTTAACTTTGGCGGTCTTGGATTTTCAATTAGCTGTTAACTGAGGTGTTTGTTATGGAACCATCCAGTAAGGCTAGCATCTAGTTCATAACCACCAATGCAGAAAATCAATAAATTGGTCAAGACTTATGATGTGTTTTGTACTTATGAACGATGAATTCGATAGACATATTATTACTATAGATAAATATTATTCTTGGTTCTAACTGTAATATTATATAGTCTCTTAAAAAAAAAAAAAAAAAATACTGTATCTACTCCAGTTTTTGGGAATTAAATACCCGATTTTTCCTCGGATTTTTTAAAGGTAATTTATACATTTTTTTGGCATTTTTTTCTTTATATATTTTTTTAACCTTTTTGTTCTCTTTTCTTATTGGTTTTTTAGAATGTATTAATTATGCATTGAATACAAGATTATTATTCCAAAAATAACTGTTAGAATTTTAATTATCCATATAAATGATAAATAATAAATATTTTTTAAACATCAATTGTAATACCAATTAATAGTAATCCATTTTTTTATTTTAAGAATTAATGATAAATTCTAAAAACTTATTAATTGTAAGATATTAATGATATTATGATAACATAACTAATAATTAAAATAATGGTTTCAAAAAAAATTAAAATAATAGTTTTTGATCAATTATTAATGGTAACACATCATAAACATTAATTATTACATTCAATTAAATAGATTCATTTTCTAAATATATGAAATTCACTCTTAATTATTATTATTTTCATATATATATGGTAATAAATAACAAATAACTCCTACTACTATTTGCATCTCTATAAAATTCTTCACCATTTTTTTTTATTGAATCATCTATGAGATGGATGCTTAAAAAAAAATCTAATCAAGAATTTATTAAAAAAATAGAATGTTTTTAGAAAAAAAAAAGTGTGGAAAAATAAATTAACTTATCACTTAGTTTGATAATATCCTCCTTGGAGTTTTTGTTTTTATTTTTAGTTTTTAAAAAATTAATACTTCTACATGTATTTCTAGAATGAGCGTTTTTATAATATATATATATAATATTTTCGAGTAAATTGGGGTGTATTTAAAGATTTCAAAATTTTAATTTATTAAAATGAAATGTCTTAAGAAAAAAAATGTGAAAAAAAATGGATTGTAAATAGCTAATCTCAATAGTTATTTAACTCTATATAATTATAAATATTTATAATTTTTTTCTATTTTTTATCTTTTTGTTTTCTTTTCTTTTAGATTGTTTAGAATGTATTAAGAGTATCTCCAATGCAAGCGTGACTTGTGAAAAAAAAAGATGTCATGTAGGATAAATAGACATTATGTTAATAATTGTGTCTCCAATGCAACCGTGCATATTCATCCTCAAGCTGACGTGGCAAAAAAAATATTAAACATTGTCAACATGACCGTCCATTTTCAGACGGTCTGTTGCACACCTATTTTTTAGGTTGACTCAGCAAACATTTAAAATTGACATTAATTTTTCATATATTTTTGGTAAGGAAATAAAATATAAAATAAAAAAGGAAAAAAAGATGGACACGTCATTAAAAAAATTGTGTTTTAGACGGAAACATTGGAGACAAAATTTTGAATTGATTGTCTATCAAGTCTATTTTTATATCACATAAGAAGCAAGCCTCTTGACATTGTTGCCATGTCAATAATTATTGGTATGCAAGTCACTTTTGCATTGGAGATGCTCTAACTATGCATTAATGATTATTTCTAAAAATAAAAGTTTTTGAATTTTAATTATTTTTATAAATGGCAATAAATGAATATTTTACAAAGAAAATTAAAATAGTAATTGTATTCCAAATCAAGTGTAATCTATTTGTTTTTTTTTCTTTATTTTTTTATGGAATTAATGGTAAATTTGTCATAATAGAAATATATTAATGATAATATAACAAAAATTAATAATTTGTCATAATATATATATATATATATACATATATTGCTAAAGAGATAAAGAGCTTTTCAATTAATACAAAAAATAATTTTTAATTAACCTATATAATAAATTAAATAATCCTTAAGAAATCTGTTTATCTAAACTGGAATAATAATGATAGAAATGGAGAGTCTCTGTGCATTAATGATATTGGAGACATAAGAGTTTCCTTAACGGATTATTATAATTGACAATGATTTAATTAAATCAGATTTATTAACTACTTAAAAATCAGTTCATCTTGCTTTGTTTTTTTATAATTAGTTTTTTTTTTTTTATCATAATATAATTAGTTATTTATTAATAATATCAATAATTCAATCATTAATGAATTTAACATTATAATTCAATGAACATTATTTGTTAGGAAAGTCAACAGACATGTCAAATATATATATATTTTTAACATTTCTCTTTAATTTGAGGATCTATGTATATCATCAATGTTGGTGTGTTTTATCTGATGACTGATTCTTTATTGAAAGGAAAAACTACACGTTCATTAAGTTTAAATATGTTTGCATCAAAAATTTCGGTATAAACAATACAATGTTTTACAAACAATTTTTTATACAAAGCCCGTGCAACGCTTGGGTTGGAAAACTAATGAAAATGAATAATTACCGATAATGCAGTTTAATGCTACGTGGTTAAAATATCGAATCATCCTTCAAATTAAATTAAATATAGAATATAAGATATTATGGTATTGGTACCCCTACATCCAAACATACGATTAGATTTGCTACAATCCCATTACCATCCCACCACTGTATTATTGCATGCCAAACTCATTAAAGTCTCCTCTTGAAATTATCTAATTTCCATTTTTTTTTTTTTTTTTTTTTTTAATATACAACAACTGTCGGGACCTGACGAGATTGGACTCTACTAGCGCAGCCCGGATTAGAACTCCCACAAGCAAGGAGAGAGACCCACAATTGGTGGGACACCAAACCACCCTTGAGATTAATGGCCAAGGGGGACAAATAATCAAATATATACACGCACACAATGTGCATTGAACCGTGGTGATGAAGGCTCCTAAGGGAGAGTCCGACCACATTGGCAAGAGGCCCATGTATCTAATTTCCATTTTACTCCAAACAAAACTAGAACACAACTTCCTTATTTTTCTTCATCTTGCGTCGCTAGTATTGATATCATATCAATGGGTAGGTTCGAGGTGGGTACCACCTCGACTCGAATAAAATTACTTGGCTCTACCCCACTCCAATGTCAATTAGATGCAGGTATACACCCTAGAAAATGTTCTCCAATTGTGCTAATCTAAATTTTATTACTTGTTTAGAAGTCCTACAATTTCGTATTAATTAATAAGCAAAAAATTTATTTGTATCGAATCAAAACGATACTAAAGAAATTTTATTGAAAAATATCAAGAATACACCTAATTTGGGGGGTATGATGGTGATGGCAGAGGAAGAGAGACAATCGAGTGAAACAATGGTGGAAGACTGGCAGAGGAAGAGGAATAGAGACAATTGAGTGAAGCAGTGGAGGAGGAGGTGGGAGGAGCTGCCATTGGAGGATTTCCTCCATATTCGACCGGAGATTTGGTGAATGTATTATGTATTCTTATTTATTAATAATTAAAAATAATCGATCTATTAAAATAGGGGTATTATCACCAAAGTCCCTATTTTTTCATGAATTGTCACATTTTTAAACGTCTTTACTATATTCATCACTTTAGTCCCTCCTTTTTCCAAAACACATCACTTTGGTCCCATTGACCAAAGTTTGACAGTCAACTTTAACAGAGTAGGTTAAAGTACACTTTTGCCCTTGCTATTATATAATGTAAATGAAATGACAATTTTAACCTTAAATTAAAATGAAAATCAGAAAAATTATTAATAATTAAATCGTTAAATAATAATAACAAAGTAACAAACCCAGAAAAATTCATCTTATTTTCCCCAATTTTCTGACATTCGCCTGTTCCTCTTCTTCTTCCTCACGCCATTTTCATCTCCTCAAATCCCTTTAATTTCTTTTTCTTTCAATCTTTGGAAGATTAAATAAATTTAAATGGTATGTTTTTTTTTTTTTTTTCGTTGGAAGCAGATATATCACACAATAACACTAATCTACACATAATCTAATAAAGTAGAGATTTTTAACATAAAATTTTTCATACCCAGTTTTCCTCTTATTTTTCTTCTCTTTTTTTTTTCTTTTTCTTTTTTTCATCATCATCGATATAATATGATTTTCCCTACAATATCAGAAACTTTTAAAAAATGAACACATAAAAAACATCTCAATAAAGTAAAAAAAAATAAAAAATAATCATCAGATACACAAAGCAACAGCTCGAAAATCATCACCATCGTCGTCGTCGGCCCCGTCCATCGTCATCGGAGGCGGTAGATTCAGATCAAGAGAAAAGATAGAGAAAAAAGTTAAGATTTTTTATACAAATAATACTAACCCAATTAAAGAAATAGGAGAATATGGTGATGGTGATTGATAGCCCATATTTTCTTTATTAAATATGATCTATGAAAGTTTGATTTTATCATTTGAAAATCTGGGTTTTGAAAATCTGGGTTTCAAATTTGAGGTGGAGATGGGAGGAGATTGAGATGGAAATGAGATTGAGATAGAGAGAGAGAAACGAGAGAAGACTGAAGAGGAAGCTTAGAGAAAAAATGGAAAAAAAAATGTGGGTCCTCTCTTTTTTCTTCTTAAATTACTTTCCCACTTCCCAATCCCTCTTTTTGGTTTTTTCAATTGTCTCTTTTGTTTTTTATTTATTTTTATTATATTTAGTATGGCCCACATATCTGAAAGCATGTCAGGAATTTGATATTTAATTTGTTAAAGACTAAAATGTCCTTGGATCTGTTATTTTTGACTAACAGATAACTAACGGAAGGACTAAAGTGATTTGTTTTGGAAAAAGGAGGGATTAAAGTGATGAATATAGTAAAGACGTTTAAAAAAGTGACAATTCGTGAAAAAGTAGGGACTTTGGTGATAATACCCCATTAAAATAAAAATAAAAAACAACAAAAAACTCTTATTAAACGAGATCTAGAGATTGGTGAATGTATTCCTATTTTTTAATAATTTAAATAAATTGAACAGCAAAAAACTTGAATTATTCTATTTTAATTATATCCTATATTGAACCAAACACATATTACTCTATTTTTAATCTTATCCTATATTGCATAAAACACATGATAACATTAAAATTAATCCAATCCAATCTCATCCTATTATATCCCATAAAAATAATCATATCATATCCCATGTATCAAACGGAGCCTGCATACCTATAGGATTTTTTATATATATATAATTTTTGTCTAGTTTTTTTTTAAAAAACAATTTAATAATAAATAAATTATAAATTTAAATTTAAATTTATTTAAAATCAATTAAAATTTGTAATTTTATTTAAAATTAATTTTGAATATTATTAATTTAATAATATGTACATTAAAATATTTATTTCATCAAAACAATTATTTCAATAATTTTTTATTCAAATTTCATTCAATTATTAAGGACTGAGATTATTTCAATCCTAACTCAAAAAATTATTTTATTAAATAAACAAATTATAAAATTGAAAAATGTTTAAATTTATTTAAAAATAATATAAATCTATATTTTAATTTATTTGTTTGGATATTGTTACTTTAATAATATTTAAATTGAAACATTTATATTTTTCAAATATATATTTCAATAATTTATTATTCAATTTCAAAATATTATCAAATTAATAATATTATTATATTTAGTCCAATCTCATATTTCACCAAATAAAACATGGTATCAATTCAATCAAGTCCTATATTTCTCCAAATACAGCATAATATTAATTAGCCAAATCCAATCCAATCCTAATCTCATCTCAATCCAATATTACGTACCAAACTGGACCTTGGACTCTAGGGTGAAGACATGAGATTTTTTATTTCAGGCTTTCACAAGTCCGCTCAGATTTCTCAAAATGCAAGGTTGTCTTGGGCCTGCTTAGTTATGAATAGTATTCTGATTTGGGCCTAATTGGCCCAAATATAAATTTTATGCGGGTTCTGAAAATAGGTCAAGTTTTAGATTTTAGCATAAAATTGGTTCACAGACCACAGTTGGTGCACCCGCACCTTATCTAATGTCTAATGATAACACCTAATTAAAATATATAATAAAATTTGAAAAATGCTATACTGCCCCAATGATCCGGCAAACTGAATTGTAGCAATCATATTGCTACAAATCAGCTTTTCACATCATTTTGGGTAAATTTTTAGAGAGTATAACATTACTCATAAAAATTATGTAATGTCTATTTCAAAAAAATATATAAAAAATTATAATGTCTAAATAAATAATAATATTTTTATATGTGATGTTTTTTCCTACCAGGGCAGTTCGATTTTACCTAAAAAATAAAAATAAAATCTTGAATTTTGATAACACTGAAATTGTGTTTCCGGCAAAAATACCATCCGGACTCAAATAATTTCATTTATTAAGTCCCCCTTTTTTTGTCAAGTCTTTGGTCATGACTTGATTTGTCTTTAGTTGGCACTTATTTATTTTGGTGTAGACTTATTAAGTTTTCCCTTCGTTTTTTTTTTCTCAAACCTCTGGTCTTTTAAGCTGAGGACATTTTTGTCAGTTTCATCATGCTATTATAACTCAACTTATTAAATTGGTGACAAACCCACAAAATCACCACAGATAATTGCCATTTAAGTCTATTTCCGTATGGAAAAGCTTCTCAATTCTCCAAGTACATATATATATATATATATATAACAGATTATTATGTAGTTGTTTATAGAGAACAAGGTTTAACCATTTAACCAACCTAATTTTAAATACATAACTCTTCTTAAGTAATTTCAAATGAGAAAAAAAAATTGTATGGGATATTGGATATGGCTCATATTCCCAATGGTTATCATACAATGATTTAACCAATGCGGAGACTTCCTGAAGACATGAGAACGTTTGGAAGTATGAGATCGTATTTGAAAGACGCTTGAAGACCGAAGAAGAACTGAGAAACAAGGTTGTGTGAAAATTGTTGTGCCATGCGTTGTGCAATTGCACAACGGCAAAGACAGCTATCCAATTTTAGTGAAAAGCATTGTGGGTATCGATGTGATATGGACAATGGTTCCCACTGTGGTCATGTTCCAATGAAAAATGCCGTCAAAGGCGCTGTGGGTAGGGACAGTTGTAGGGACATCGGTTTCCTTAAAGCGTGAAACATAGATTGCGGTTTTCTGAGCGGTCAATTCTGGTGACTTAAATATGGTATAGGGAACGAATGGCCAACCGTGATTCGAACAGTAGTTAATCATAACCATGCGTGAAACAAAAATAATCAACGGAAAAGGAAGTATTTAGTTTCTAGAAGTTCTTGTGCTTGAAGGAAAAAGATTTCTCTTTACAAGAAAACTTGTGTATAAAAGGAAAAAGTATTTATATGAAACAAGAAAGTCTTGTACGTATAGGAGATAGATTTCCTTGAAAGTTTAAACTCTCTGTAACTAGTATAAATATACCATAATAACTAGGTTATTGTGTGTGTTGAGTGGAGCAAACATCTGTGAGATCTCTGAGAGTAGGCATTGGGTTGTAATTGGGTTTGGGGTATTAGAGAGAGAATTTTGGGTGAAGTTGTAACAATTTTTTTCTATTTGGATTGATCTCTTGTCGTCCTGATGGCTCGTGGTTTTTTCCCGATATGGGTTTCCACATAAAATCTTGCATTTGTGTGTTTGGATTCGTTCTTTATTTCTTTCATCTTATATATTTCTTTCTTCATTGATATTGTTGTTTGTTATGCTATCCGGCAACGCATCTGCGTAGTGATTAGTGTTAGCAATTGATATTAGAGTCTAGGTTGCCTGTAGCGCTTTTAACAAACTTATGTTTGGAATGAAGTTTGATGTTTAGAAATTCGATGGGAAGATCATCTTTGGCTTGTGGCAAGTTTAAGTCAAAGATATGTTAATCCAACCGGGATTACACAAGGCCTCGAAGGGCAGATCAAGCCTTGAAGACCATGAAGGCTTTGGAGATTCACAAAAGGAGGCGGCTAGTATTGGTTCTTGAAAACCTGTGATGAGTGATGATCATTGGGAGGAGTTAGATGAAAGGGCTGCAAGTGCAATTCGTATGTGTTTGGCCAAGAATATTCTTGCAAATATTCAAGGTAAATATACAGCGAAATAACCCTAGGAGAGGCTTGAAGGATTGTATCAAGCAAAAAGCGTTTGCAATCGTTTCTACCTGAAAGAGCAGTTTTATTCACTGCATATGGATGAATGTACGAAGGTTTCCGATCACCTAGGAGCACTCAATGAGATTATTTCGGAATGGTAGTCGGAAATATTCAGAGGAAAAGGAAGTATTTTGTTCTGGAAGTTTTTGTGCTTGAAGGAAAATGATTTCTATTTACAATAAGACTTATGCATAAAAGGAAAAAGTATTTATATGAAACAAGAAAGTCTTGTATGTGTAAGAGATGGATTTCCTTGTAGGTTTAAACTCTCGGTAACTAATATAAATATACCATAATAATTAGGTTATTGTGTGTGTTGAGTGGAGCATGAGATCTCTGAGAGTAGGCATTGGGATGTCATTGGGTTTGGGGTATTAGAGAGAGAATCTTAAGTGAAGTTGTAACAATTTTCTTTATAATGGATTGATCTCTTGTCATCCTGAAGGCTCGTGGTTTTTTCTTGATTTGGGTTTCCACGTAAAATCTTGTGTTTGCATGTTTGGATTCGTGCTTTATTTCTTTTATCTTATTTATTTCTTTCTTCATTGATATTGTTGTTTATTTGTGCTATCCGGCAACGCTTCCTGTAGCGATTAGTGCTAACAAGGGATATTACTCTAATGACCACTCATTTGGTTGGACACTATTAAAATGACCATTATAGGCAAATAGTATGACATAAATGGTCATTCGTAGGGAAATTTCTAGCAACATTTTATTTTATTTTTTAAAAAAGAAAACTTTTTTAAAAACAAAATTTATCTCCAATTGTACATCATTGTAATGGGTGACCACTAGGGTAATTTTCCCTATGAATGGCTATTTTTGTCACACTATTTCCCTAAAATAGTCCTTTTGAACCGAATTTTCCATCTAATAACTATTTTGATAATGTCCAACCAAACGAGTGGTCAGTAGGATAATTATGTCAAATTATAACTGTAAACAATTATACAATTTACATTAATGTTAATTGAAAGATCTAGAATCACATATTGTTTCACATATAAAGTAATCACGTTAATTTTATAAGATAATAACTTACATACCTTGATCCATGGAAGAAGACATTTTGACAACAATCGTTTCTCTCCTCCTTAACTTTTATACTTTAAACTTTTATGTGTTATTTCGTATATCAGAATTAATGGGAATTCTGATTTATATAAAGGTTGGAGAGAGGACGAGTGTTTCTTACATTTAGTTTAATGTAACCATTAATTCCCATAAAATTAATGGTACGTTGAAATTAATGGTTACGTTGAGAAACAGTTTCTCAAACCAATACATCGGTATATGCATAATTTAGATAATTAATTCTTCATTAATTCAAGACTTCATTAATTTAATAATTAATTTGATAACTTATTTATCCCACATTAACTTAACATTAAAACCATTAGTTATTAGGACCATAAATCCTACATTCTCTCACTTGGTCCATATAACATAATAAAAATAAATAAATAAAAATTACTTTATAAAAGGACACATGTGGGATTACAAGAAAAGACTTATATATATATATATATATGTATAAACGATCGCATCTTTAAAAAAAATTATATATCCAATCCATGCCTTACATAATTTGGTTTTCGTAATATCATGATCAAACAATCTATTTATGTGAGTCATGGCGGTTGTGTGTCAATGAAACGACACAGTCCCTTCCATGTACTACGACACTAATAGCTTGATTGTTATGAACCGTAAGTGAGAAACATAAGCTAGCAATAATGCCTAAAATTTGTCCAACATAATATCCTGTTTAAAAACTCTTTCATTATCATAAATGTACGTACACGATGAAAGCAGGAAATAGCAGAAACAACTTTAATGAGATCTCAAAAGAATGTCTAACATAATAGATCCAAATAACAATATCAAGGGTTACATCCAAGACCCATACTTATAGTGTGCTCTTTGAATGTCTTTGGTGGAAGCCCTTTTGTTAATGGATCAACAATCATAAGTTTTGGGCTAATATGTTCAATAGACACTTTTTGTTTCTGCACTTCTTCCTTAACAGAAAGAAACTTCAACTCCATATGCTTAGCACATTTAGAATATTTGTCATTCTTGGAGAAGAAGACTGCTGC
Source organism: Acer campestre (assembly GCA_954870605.1). Lineage (NCBI taxonomy): Eukaryota > Viridiplantae > Streptophyta > Magnoliopsida > Sapindales > Sapindaceae > Acer > Acer campestre. Next base: position 17,288,807 of record OX940803.1, on the reverse strand, counting down.
GGCATTATCACAATAAATTCTCAGCAGCCTAGAAATAGAGTTGACAACTCTAAGTCCTGAGATAAAGTTCCGTAGCCATAAACCATGAATGGTGGCCTCAAAGCATGCCACAAACTCAGCCTCCATAGTAGATGCAGCAATGATAGATTGCTTTGCACTTTTCCATGAAATAGCCCCTCCAGCTAACATAAACACATAACCAAATGTGGATTTTCGGCTATCAGGACATCCAGCAAAATCTGAGTCTAAGTAACCAATCACCTCAAGATGATCGGTTCTCCTAAACGTGAGCATGTGATCTTTTGTACCCTTCAAGTATCGCATCACTTTCTTTGCAAGCTTCCAATGCTCCATTCCAGGATTACTCTGGTATCTACCCAGAACACCAACAACAAAGCTGATGTCTGGTCTAGTGCAAGTCTGAGCATACATCAAGCTTCCTACTGCTGAAGCATAAGGAATTGCTTCCATTTGCTTGCGTTCCAATTCATTATTTGGACATTGCATAAGGTTGAATCTATCCCTTTTTTGAATTGGAGACTCCCCAGTTGAACAATTTTCCATTCGGAATCTCTCCAGAACTTTGTTAATATATGCTTTCTGAGATAGCCCTAACAATCGTTGTAATCGGTCTCGAAATATTTCAATTCCAATTACATAGGCTGCCTCACCCATATCTTTCATCTCAAAGTTCTTGGTGAGAAACTTCTTGGTTTCATGTAATGAACCAAGATCACTACTGGCAAGCAAGATATCATCAACATACAAGATCAAAATTATAAATTTACTCTCACTGACCTTCAAGTATATACACTTATCAACAGTGTTTTCTTTAAAACCGAAGGAGATAATAGTATTATGAAACTTAATATACCATTGCCTGGAAGCTTGTTTAAGTCCATATATTGATCTCTTAAGCTTGCTGGCTATCACTCAAGTGACACTCGAAATAGAACGAGGTCGGAGAGTAGCACAATGGAAAGTAAAGTTCGTTCCCAAGGAATCGAGTGATCGATTACCGAAATTGATTAGTCCATTTGCTATTCAAACAATCAATAATGATGGTAGTTCAAAGCAAACAAAGTAAACTATCTTGATTAAAGGCTAATACTAAAGCAATGAAATGAAAAGCTCAAAATAAAACACGAATGTGATAATGGAGAGAAATATGCTAGGACTTGACTACACCCCACCCTTAGATTGACTTTCTAGTTAGACTCGATTGTATAACCCCAAACGTACTCATGCAATTCATATACTCGTACACCCTTATATTGACCCACAATCTTGGTCAAGTAGAGTGAATCATACTCAAAACATACCCAAGCTTATCCTTCGATTACCCGGAATGTACGAATGAGTTCATTACGGACTTTGGTGTACTAAATGAGTCCTATACGCTAGCCTAAGTAGGTCTACTTTTCTAAGCATGCATAGGGGAGCATTTTATCAAACACGTGGCATGCGTCTCCGGTTAGTGCATAACATACCACAAAAGTCATTCAAGAGGAGATCAATCAATTGAAAAGCATTAAGAACATTAAAATACCCATACAAACAACAATCTTGCACATAAGGGATAAACAAGAATCAATTCATTTAAATGTATAGTCAAAGGTGGGGTTTCATCAAATCCTAGCACTATGAGTTTAGCTCATCATATTACAACTAGTAACCATACAATATATATGAAATAAGAAGTACATGGCTACAATAAAGAATAAAAGAGAAGGAGTCTAGAAAAAACTATATGGAGAGTTTCTTCTTCTTTGGATCTTCTTCTCTTTCTATCCTTCTTCTTGCTCAAAAGGTGAAGTGATGATGGCTATGGAAAAGAGGTGGGATTGGTGTGTTTGGATCTTAGGGAAAGGTAGGATTTTGGTGGGTTGTAAGGGATGGGTTGGTGATGTGTGAAGGAAAGAGCCAAGATGGAAACTTGCTGTAATAATTCGAGCTAGGGGAGGTCTCTTCTGAAATGACCTAGAAGGGGTACTTATAGGGGACCCAAAAAATGACCGAAATGCCCTCTGGAATACGAAGGGTCGCTTTGCCGCGGTTGCCATTTTTGCGGGTGGACAACCGCGGCAACTCAACCGTGGCAAGCCGAAGAAGTTTCTATCGCGCCTCTACCGCGGTCTAACAACCGCGGCAACCCCGAGGGGTTTCTGTCGCCACTCTGCCGCTGCTGCACGACCGCGGCACTTCATGCGCGGTAACTTTGGAGGGTTTCTGTCGCCTCCTTGCCGCTTGTACACCAACCGCGGCGCTCTGATCCAAGCCCCCAGACTTTCCATATTTACGCTAATTGCCCAAAGTTCTCCAGTTAGAGCCAAAACACCCCTGCTAACAGAAAAACCTACAAAAACCTCAAATGAAACATTAAAAACCCGATTTTACCCGAGAAACTTACACAAAAGGATACGGAAAGGGGGCTACATTTTGTGTAGAAATAAAGCAATCACTTGCAAACCAGATTTTCCTTTCCCTTTAATGCAAAGCCCTTAGGTTAATCCATGTAAACTTCTTCATCCAAATTTCCGTTTAGAAAAGCAGTCTTTACATCCATTTGGTGCAGCTCTAAATCGAAATGAGCCACCAGAGCCATGATGATTCTAAATGAGTCCTTCTTAGATACATGTGAAAAAGTCTCTATGTAATCAATGCCTTCTTTTTGAGTGAAACCTTTAGCAACAAGTCTGGCTTTATGTCTTTCGATATTGCCTTTACCGTCACGCTTGGTTTTGAAAACCCATTTACAACCAACTTTCTTGCATCCGTTAGGCAACTCGATAGGATCCCAAACTTTATTATGTTCCATTGATTTCATCTCTTCTTTCATTGCATCAATCCAATTGGAAGAATCATTACTTTCTATGGCTTGTTGGTATGAAACCGGATCATTATCCATCCCAATATCATAATCAGATTATTGTAGATAAACCATGTAATCATTTGAAATTACTGATCTCTTTTCTCTTTGAGATCTCCGTAATGCAATTTCTCGTGGTTCTTCTACTGTTGGTTCAATAGTGACAATTTCGTTATGAAGTGGTTCATCATTTATTTGTTGATCGTTATTATGGACAATAACATTTGGATCAACAATATTTTTAGAAGCTAAAGGTAAAAGAACTTGTATCCTCGCTTCTTCATTTACCATATTTCGTAATTGTGTCCTAGTTTATTCAATGGACACATGACGTGGTAAATCACTTCCACTAATGTCACTATCCTCAAAAAATCTAGCATTACCAGTTTCCATTATTCTCGTACTATGGTTAGACAAATAAAACCTGAACCCTTTGGATTTCTCTGGGTAACCAATAAAGTAACCACTTACTATCCTGAAATCCAATTTCTTTTCCTGTAGGTTAAAAAGTCTAACTTCCACTGGACATCCCCAAACATGAAGGTGTCTTAAACTTGGTTTCCTTTCAGCCCATAACTCAAAAGGAGTTTTTGGAATTGACTTACTAGGAAACCTGTTCAAAATGTACACATCGGTCTTTAGAGCTTCACTCCACAATGATATAGGTAAAGTAGAGTTGCTTAACATACTTCTAACCATATCCATAAGAGTACAATTACGTCTCTCAGCAACACCATTCTGCTGAGGCGTTCCTGGCATTGTATATTGAGCACATATGCCATGCTTTTCTAGAAATTTATCAAAAGGACCAGGGTGTTGTCCTAACTCATCATAGTGACCATAAAACTCACCACCTCTATCGGATCTTACAATTTTCACTTTTCTATCTAATTGTCTTTTAACCTCAGTTATGTAAACCTCAAGGGCATCCACCGACTGAGATTTTTCATTCAACAAATAGATATATCCATAACGTGAAAAATCATCAATAAAAGTGATAAAGTACTTTTCACCACCAAAACATGAAGTGGTGAAAGGTCCACAAATGTCAATGTGAAAAATCTCAAGGAGATTTGTACTTCTTGTGGCGCCTTTCTTTGTGTGTTTGGTTTGTTTTCCTTTAATACAATCAACATACACTCCGAGATCAGTAAAATCTAGATTTTCAAGAATTCCATCTTTTACTAACCTCTGGATTCTTTCTTTGGAGATATGCCCCAAACGTTTATGCCACAAGAAGGAGGACATTTCAGTCATAAGGCTACGTTTAGTTCCAACTTTAGGATGCAAAATCATCAAAGTCTCAGCAAAGTGGTTATTAAGTTTCAACTTATATAAACCATCACATAATGTTCCAGAACCAACAATGGATAAATTTTTAAATAAACTAAAACATTTATTTCCAATTGAAAATGTGTATCCATCAACATCAAGTCTACTCAATGAAATAAGGTTTCTGGAAACAGACGGTACATATAAAGTATGAAATAAGTCTAAATTAAAACCACTATCTAAGACAAGTCTGAAGGTTCCAACAGCTTTAACAGGAACCTTGGCCCGATTCCCCATCATAATGTATTACTCATTTGAGAGTATGGTTCGGGTTGTAAGGAATCCCTACATCGTATTAGAAACATGGACAGTAGCACCAGAGTCAATCCACCAAGTATTAGAAGGAACTTCAGTAAGGTTTGATTCGAAAATTATGTAAATATTCATACCTTTCTTTTCAAACCATTCCTTTCGTTTTTGACAATCTTTCTTGAAATGTCCTTCCTTTTTACAGAAATGACATTTCACGCCAAAGTCCTTCTTTTGAACCTGAGAAACATAAGCAGGTTCATTCTTGGAAAATACTCTTTTCTTGCATTTTACAGGCTTTCTTCCTTTATGTCCAGATCCTGAGCCTTGAGTCGTAAGGTGAACAGTTTGCATTCCTTTTTGCTTAAGCCTTGCCTCTTCTTGAACAACCATATTGGTTAGTTCATTCACATTCCATTTATCCTTAATGGTGTTATAATGGATTTGGAATGGACCATACTGAGCAGGCAAGGAATTCAGAATAAACTGAACAAGGAAAGATTCACCAACGGTCATTCCTAAGGTCTTTAGCTTTGCAGCTAGGTTCGTCATTTCCAGGATGTGGTTTTGCATCCCATGAACCCCATTATATTTCATTGTGGTCAGTTGGGACATCAATGTCCCAGCAAGGGATTTGTCAGCAGTTTTGAAACGCTATTCCACAGCTTTAAGGAATTCTTTCGCGTTATCACTTTTAGGAAGCGATGACTTAATGTTTCCTGCGATAGTCATTCGCATAAACCCAAGGCAAAGTTTGTTTGACCTTTTCCAAGCATCATAAAAGGCCTTGTCCTCATCATTAGTTTCATCAGTGGGCTCATCAGGCTTTTCAGAATCGAGTGCATAATCAACATCCAAAACACCTAACTGAAATCGGATATGTTCACTCCAGTCTGAAAAGTTTGACCCATTAAGGACAGGTACAGACGAAGCATGGGAGTGCAATGCAACAGGAATAGATACTGCAATAAAATAAATGCTCAATATGTTATTTAATGCTTTGAAATTTAACACATATTAAATCATTATATATGATGAACTAAATAGTATCATTATGATATAACCTTTGGGTCGATATCACAATATACAAAAATGTTCACTCATACTTTAAATTTCATTAGTAATAGGATTAATTAATTATGCAACATAATATTAGACCGGTATGCTACCTTTGGGTATCCATTCCCATTCTGATTTATAATGCACATTAAATTATCCTATTTCAATTTCTTAAACTTTGGTAATAATTAACCTTTGAGCTAACTATTATTTACTTTATAAAGAAATTGCAATATAATGTCAATTTCATTAATATATTGATATTTATAATTTTTCTATCTTGTTTGGGCTACTTTGGCAGCTTACCAATATCTCTACAGAAAATTATAAATATCAACAATTTTGACATTATTTATTAACAAACATACAGCGGAAATACAATAAATAAATAAACCTTACGTATAATTATAAAAATAATCATATAGTGACATGTTAATCAATAAAATAATAGGACTCTTTATTAATATACATTTATATACGGAGCATCATAATTATTAACAGAGTTCTAATTAATCATGTCATCATTTATTAAACATTACAAATACATTAAGTTGCCAAAATCAATTTTATATGTAATAATAAATAAACATAAATATACATAACATGCTTTCATTAATAAACTATAAACTTTAAATATCATTACATATATTTAACAAATATTAATGAAACATCAATAAGAATTTAAACGTTAAAATTATGAATATCAAATTACTATCTGTGTACTTTAATATCCGTATATTTTAATTGCAGTAAAAACAGTCAATGTCAAATTGATAATTCATAATTTAATATAGCTTTGTTTTAATTGTAATAAATAAAATAATTAATACGGCAATGAATTAGTTGCAATAAACAAAACATTTCGTAATTTTATTTTATGTTTACTTAATATTAAATAGATAATGATGGAAACAATACGTGATTCAACCCTAAGCTCTAATACCACATTGTAAACAATTATACAATTTACATTAATGTTAATTGAAAGATCTAGAATCACATATTGTTTCACATATAAAGTAATCACGTTAATTTTATAAGATAATAACTTACATACCTTGATCCATGGAAGAAGACATTTTGACAACAATCGTTTCTCTCCTCCTTAACCTTTATACTTTAAACTTTTATGTGTTATTTCGTATATCAGAATTAATGAGAATTCTGATTTATATAAAGGTTGGAGAGAGGACGAGTGTTTCTTACATTTAGTTTAACGTAACCATTAATTCCCATAAAATTAATGGTACGTTGAGAAACAGTTTCTCAAACCAATACATCGGTATGTGCATAATTTAGATAATTAATTCTTCATTAATTTAAGACTTCATTAATTTAATAATTAATTTGATAACTTATTTATCCCACATTAACTTAACATTAAAACCATTAGTTATTAGGACCATAAATCCTACAATAACATCATTAGAAAGTGCCCGTGATGAGAAGAAATCTTTCATGCATCAGATGCAAAACACCCTACTAATCAATAATATCATGTCACTTGGTATGTAATCAATAACAGAATAAACATGTATATTTTCTCAAGGTGGGGGATACCTTTCAAAAAAAAAAAAAAAAAAAAGGTGGCATATCATTACCAGTATTTACCACCACTCTAAATTAAACTGAAAATTGAATCTGGACTACATTTATAACAAAATTATGATTAAATCAAACATGATTTAAACTCTAAAGTTACCTGAGAAAATCCACTTGTTGATGGGTTCACTTATTGTTCATGCACTTGTTACATCATATACAGCTACTAGTAGAAACATATATATATATCAGCTCCAATTGACAGTTGAGAGAATAAAACAGGATTTAATAATGAAAATTATGTATTTGAATAATGAGTGAACTTGTTAATCAACCTTAATTGTAACAAAAAAAAAAAAAAAAGGTTTCAAACTCCGAAAAGACTACATAATTGAGTGCATTGAATGCTTTGAGTTAGATTATAAGAATATAATTAGCAATTCATGCATGACATCATGTATATTTTTCAAGAATATCCTCTTAGATTTTTGAATAGTTTTTCCCCAGTGAAAAAGCTATTGGTAACAATGACCCAAGATTTGATTGTTTTTTTCAGAATCAAGAAAAATCAAACATGCATTGTATAATTAAGGCGGGCGTTTCTTTTTAAAAGATCGAATATATGATAACCCCACTTCCACCCCACCTTTTCTTTTATTAATTTCCTGATTTTGTTTGTTTGTTTGATCATTTGAGTATAGATGCACAGGTTTGTGTGAAAGTAACCCATATCTCTCTTTTTTTATTTTTTTTATTTTATATATATATATATATTCTCCACTTGTGGTGGTAGCTATTCGAATTTAGAATATTACTAAACTGAATAAACGTTCTTTTTATCAAACTACATTGAGAGATGGTAATAACCCATATCTCTTAGTTGGTATTGAAAGTGTGTCCCCGTAATACCCGTTCCAAAAAATCAAAAACATTGAAGAATTTTGCTACTATATGTATAGGTATTTTATAGTAAGTGAACAATTTTGAGATAATCCGTACCTTTATTTTTTGTTCTCTTATTTTTTATTTGTAGAGTATTAACTTTTCTAAACTATTAAATTTAAATATAATAAACACACCAATTGTCCTGAATATATATATACCTGATGTGCGCATATTATCCTTCACTTTGTTTTTTAATTTTCTTGCACAACTTCAATATATAATTGATTCGAATTTGTTACAACACAGTTGCCTTACTATGATTTTATAACGTTTACAAAATAATTATTTAATTTAAAAGATACATCAAATGTAAATATTACAGAAAAGCAATGAATTTCAGTAAGATCAATACTTCCAAAAAAAAAAAAAAAAAAAATGAAATTCAGCAAGATCCGTGACATTTAAATAATAATTAATACAAAAATTATGAGACCCCATGTCATACCCTAAAACTTTCAAACAAAGAGTTATTATATATATAATAGGAAGGATTCAGGGATTCTAGACATATTTTGAGGTCTCGATCCTTTGTGTGTAATCATCAGTTGTTGAAGCAATATTTTCCTCGTGAGAGAATAACTTCATATAATTGACAATCACCCAAAACTTCCGTTAGACTTTTGATGGGGTCCAAAGTATTACACATTTTATCATGATTCATGACTAAGATACAATCAAGTTGATGCAAGTTGACAAAAAGCAGAAATCCTATTCATATATTTATATATTATATGTGAACAGTGAAGTACTTAAAACTTTTGTTTTGATATAAGTACTTGTAACTAAATTAAATCAATCATATTCATTCTTTTAATATATTGGATTATACACTTATATAAAATCGTTCAGGTTATTTGTTAAGTTGTTTCCTTTAAACCGGAAAACATAAAATATTGAATAAAGACGTTTAGGGGTGGGTGTAAGTCGGTTCGGTTCGGTTTTTGACCGAAACCATCCATGTAGGGGTGGGCGTTTAATGGATCGAGTGAACCGATAATATTTGGTTTTTGAAAAAGTGAACCAATCCGATAAACTTTACAATTGTGAACCGATCAAAAATCGATTGAACCGGTTCGGTTCGGTTCGGTTCCGTTTTTTTTTTGTTTTGGGCCTATTGAGCCAAATTATTGGGCTTTAATTTCTAAAATCTGCCATGATTTTAAATTTGTAAAAACACAAGTTTATTAACCCTTGTTTCTGAACAAAGTTGTCCTCCTTTCGAAACAATTCTTCCTAAGGAATTCTTTTTTGCATAAACTGACAAATAAAGGTCTTCAGCTCTTTGAATTATTGTTTTAGGAACTCCTTCCTTTTTAACTGTTTCAAATACAAGGCTTTCTCTACAGATACCATCTATTAACTTCCAAGTTGGTTTTGTTTGTCCATCAACATATTCTGTTCCCATTGCTTTATATACAGTGTTTTTTTTATATTAAGAGGTAATGCAAATATCCCGTGCAAGTGAGTAGATATAATTCCCAGACAATCAATCCCTAAAAAATTTAGGGATTTTAGATTATATACACCGGTTCTTGGTTCGATTCACTAGTTTTCGGCTCGATTCATCGGTTCAAACCCTAGAACAGAAAACCAAACCGGAAATACTGGTTTTTTAAAAAACAAACCGAACCAAACCGGTTAACAATGAAAAACCAAAAAAAAAATAAAAATGATTGGACTGGTTCGGTTCACCAGTTCGGTTCAGTTTAATGGTTTTTTACCCACCCTTACGTCCATGACTCACTTATACTCGGTTATTTTTTTTGAATCGGATTGACTCGTCTCAATAGGGTGACTCGACTTGACTCGAACCTGTTTTTTTCTGGTTCGGTTTAATATGGTTTTGGGCCTGATGGGTCTAATGAAAATTTTATTTACGTGTTTAATTGTATGAGTCTTATGAACCATATTCAACAACTCTCTCTCTATATATATATTAATATTTAAATGCTTTGACTTGGATGCTTGCACTTATCAAAACATCTTTTAAATCCAATGGCCTATGCAAAGAACTTGATATATTTTATATCAGTTCGAACTGACAATAGAAAAACTGTATATATATATATAGAAATATATATATATAACTGAACCGGAAAAAGCATCATGAACGATTTTGGCCAAAAACCGAACTGAACCGACTCACACCCACCCCTAAACATCTTTATTCAATATATATATAGTGAGTCTCTCATGAGGAATTCCTTATTTTAATTTCGGTAAAGACCTTGATTAAATCACATCGATTTTTATGAAGTTTGATCTGAATTTTTTTTTATAGATGATAAATTCATTGAAATATACCTATGTATAAAATTTGAGAATTTTTCAACACTAGAACTGTTTTTCTTGAATTTTCTTATATTTCACATATTTTTCCGATGCCTTCATATTTAACGAAATTGAAATAAATAATTCTAATGCTTGAAAAAATTTCAAATTTTATTATCATCCACCCAAAAAAAAAAAAAATCAAATTCAAATTCAAGAAAATCGATGTGATTTCATCAAAATCCTTACCAAAATTAAAATAAAGGATTCCATATGAGAGTCTCTGTGTGTGTGTGTGTGTGTGTGTGTGTGTGTGTGTGTGTGTGTGTGTGTGTGTGTGTGTTGCGTGCGTGCGTGCGTGCGTGCGTGCGTGCGTGCGTTATTTATTTATATTTAGTTTTGTGATATATATTTAACATTTACTCGGTTTAGTCAGATTGGTTTGGTTTTTGTTAAGTAAAACCATCCATTAGTCGCTTAAACTTGGTTTTCGTTTTTTTAAATCGGATATATTAACTCATCTCAACAAAGTGACTCGATCCAAACACACATTTTTGGTTCGATTCGATTCGGTTAACCACATATCGTAAACCCCCAAAGACGTTAATTATAAATGGTATGGTTCATGGTTTTTCGTATTTTTGATTAGTTGAGTCTTCTAAGAAGAAGAGCACCGACTAGATTGTTCCTGCCTAATTCATAGATCACAAATATGATAAGTAGCTGATTGATGTCTGGCTTCGTTTATTTTTCTTAATCATAATTATATTATTCTCACCAAATAGTCAAACAAGAAATCACTTGCTTGCTATCAAAAACTCATTGCTTTGGATACACTCTACAACAACTTACAAGGTTCAAACAATCACATCATATCATTTATATATTGTCACACCATATATAATCTATAAAACCACAATTAATGTGGGAAAATTTCTCCCGATGTTAGAAGTCGATTTCTATTTATTATGGAAATAAACATTCATGAATTGTTTGTAGTGTTTGATATCGGTAAATCCCGATAAATAATTGTTCAAAAAAATAACCGTTTCTTATTGAACAATTTAAATAAATAAAAATCAGTGAGATTTAAAAGTCTATTTTGCTTTATGAATAAACAATTAACGTGGGAGTGTCCAAAAGGTCACAACTCTCAAATGTATGAATATAGCTAGGGTTGGTTAGAATTTAGAAATGTATTATAAATGCGTTTTCTATCATTTTTTTTTTTTAAAATAAAATAAAAAATAGTTAAAACGCATTCTTGGTCATGTTTTAGGAAGGAAACAAGAAAAACAGAAAACGTATATTTTTTTCACTTTTATTGAACAAAATCTTGAATGACGTTTTCACTGTTTTACAGTTTGGTTTTTATTTTTTCGAGCCGTATAAGTTGCATATGAAATCTATTAAATGAATATACACTGTCTACTAGAAAAAAAAAAAAAAAAAAAAAAAAAAAAAAAAAAAAAAAAAACATTAAAGCTTATGGAGATTAAAGTTTATATATATATATATGGTCATTCTCTAATCAGAACCAAACCTGCAATTTTTCTTCAGGACTTAAGAATTATCACATGTGATACTTCATTAGCATCAAATTACTTGATTATCACCTGTGATAATCCTTAAGTTCTGAAGAAAATTTTCAGGTGAATAGAGAATTATTATTATTATTATTATTATTATTATTATTATATATAACTTCTCTAGTGCAAAACAACTTATATCCAAACTCATCAACACCTTGGTGAAATCTTGATGAAATTTATGAATTTTGATGAGATTTTTTGTATGGATGTTAAGATCAATGAGATAGGGATGGAGAAAAAATTTGAAAATTTGTCGGATACAATAACTATTTTTCTTTCCATTTTTACTATGATTTCCCATTTAAAAAAATGTTTTAACTTAAAATTTTTAGAAAAAATAGTTCCCAAACTTGAAATTTTTTAAAATTTATTCTATAACTATATTTCAATTTTTCATGCAAAAATCTCTTCAAAATTCATTAAATTTCATCATTGTGTAGATGGTTTGGACATCAAATGGTTTGCACTTGAGAATTCTCATAATATATATATATATATACAAAAAATTTCAAGTCAGTATGCATTGATATAACTTCATTAGTGCGTTGGATGTGGATCATTAGATTTATATATTTTGACTCAAAGTATATGCACTTGTCAAAACTTCTCCATAATTAGTGGTTCTCATGCATTGGTACTAATGTAGTTATATCAGTGTGCATTGACCAAAACAGGACTATATATATAAAGAATATCTTATTTTAACATAAAGTTAGCACTACAACTATTTTTTCACAATTTTGCTAAAAATCAAGCATCATCCAATATGACTTAAAATATGAAAAACGAAAAAAAAAAAAAAATAGTTATAGTGCTTGAAACATTTTCAAATTTTGAATCAAATTAAAATTCATTAAATCAAGGTCCTTAAAGTAAAATAAGGAATCCATTAGGAGAATATATATAGTCCTTCTCACCTACAAATCCACTGATATAAGGTATGTACAAACCAGCTTTTTATGCCTCTGGATCAAATTCCAAGACTTGTTATGTAAGTTGTGGGCTAGGAGAGAGAATACATAACAACTTTTGGATTTGTTAATCCAAAGGCACCAAAAATTGGTTTGTACAAAGGGGTTTAATTTATAGGTGAGAAAGACTATATATATATATATATACCTTTTTCCTGGATCTCTGTTTTCGGATTAAGAAAATTGCTATTTCTTCAGTGACTGATTATTTGGTGTGGCCTCATTCTAGGGATGGTATGGTTTCTTGTAGGGTGGCTTATTCTAGGATGTTTCAGGATATCCCTTAAGTCCCAGGGTGGAGGGACGTCTAGTCTCATTATATCCCTCCTTCTTGTTAGCTTTTGACTTGGCGTCTTCTTTTTAATAGATTAACCACCGAAGATCGTTTGTGTAGGTCTGGTTTTCATTTAGCTTCCAGGTGTAGTGTTTATTGTGCTAGCTCGGAGTCACTGGATCATCTTTTTCTAAAATGCCCTCTTGCTGCTGCTTTTTGGGAGGTGGTTTTTTCTACTTTTCATAGGCATGTCTCTATTGATACTTGGTGCTCTTTTTTCTGTCAGGCCATGTCCTTTTCTTTCAGTGATCAAATTAGGATTTTGTGGAAAGTTGCTATTCATGTAGTGGTCTAGAGTGTGTATTATTCTTGTAACTAGTGGATTTTTAAAAGGAAATCTGTTGATTTTAGAGCTACTTTATCTCTTGGTTGGCGCTCTGTTTATGATATGAACTGTTTAGGGATTGGCTGTATGCATAACCATGTTGATGGTCTGCTAATTCTCCGTCGGTTTGACCTCAGTGGTTGTCCTAGTAATGCTCCGGTTATCAAAAGTGTCGTCTGGTGGCCCTTGCTCCGAGGTGGATCAAGGTTAATACAGATAGTGCTGCTTTGGGTTCGTCTGGTGTGGGGGGTTATCAGAGTGTTTTTCAGACTTGCAGATATTTTGTTAAGGGTTGTTTTGCAGTCCCCCTTGATCAGGTCTTTACTTTTGAGGATGAGCTCCTGCAGCTTCTTTAGCAATCAATTACGCGTGGAAGTTGGGTTGGCATAGGATCTGGCTCGAGAGTGACTCTTCTTATGTTGTTCAGTTTCTTTCTGATAGGTCTGATCAGGTTACCTGGCGTGTTCATCAAACTTGGCAGCGTTGCTTTTATCAGATCTCACAGATGGAGTTCTAGGTCTCTCATATTTTCAGATGAGGTAATCAGGTGGCAGATGCTCTCTCTAAGCACCCTTTGGGTATTCCTTCTGATTTGTGGTGGTCTTCCACTCCTTCATTCTGTTCTTTGTTAGTTGGTAATGACTATATGGGTAGAGAATCTTTTAGGTTTTCCTAGCTTTGTTTTTCTTGTTTTTTTTTTTTTGGGTGCCTCTGTGTTTTTTTGGGCTGCGTCCTCTGTTTTCTAATGTTTTGCAGATTCCTTTCTATGTTAATGGTAAGAGATTCAACTCCTATCATACAGACTTTACAAGTACGTGTGAATGGTATACGAACTCCTTATGTATTCATTTCATAAAATTAAGATTTAACTCCACAGATTTACCAATGGCCTCTTGCCTTGGTGGTCGGAGTCTCCCAAGGGAGGTTCCACCACCAAGGTTCAAGCTTTGGTATGTACATATATATTTGTCCCACCTTTGACCTTTAAACTTAAAGTGTGGGGAGCCCTCTCCCGATTCAGTGGGAGCAGCTCTCTCTCTAGTTGTGTGAGAATTGTAGTATTTGTACCCTCTCCCCGATAGTGGAAGTAGTATTCCGAGCCGTGCTTGTAAAGTTTAATCTCGCTGGGTCCCGTCTACATTTGTAATTGTAATTCAAAAAAAAAAAAAAAAAACTCCACAGATTTAATGCAGATGTAAAAGAGTGGTTTAGACAGTGCTCCGATTTGAAAGTAAAAAGGTTTTCTTTAAGCGGTCCATTGATGAATATCTGTCATGTATTTTTTTTTTTTTTTTAGGTTAATGAGGAGGGCAACAAGCCCAGAAAAGCAGAGAACTAAGCACTAGGGAAGAAACTAGCAAACGAGATCTCCTGAAGATCATCTTCCAGCAATCAACAAATAGGAGGGGAGGATCAGCAGAAGAAATGGATCCCAGCTGAATAGAGTGGCCAAGTCTTGCAAGGCCATTAGCAACTCTGTTGCATTCTCTGAAGACATGGATAACCGAATACCTCCAGTCTTTGTTAATAAAGCCTCTGCAAGCTTGAATGATACTGAAATAAGGATGGTAGAAAGGGGTGTCAGTGTTGACAAGGAGGACAGCATCATACGAGTCCGATTCAACGATAATCTGCTTATAACCAGCCATCCAACCACACTTTAAACCTTCCAGAATAGCCCATAGCTCAGCTTCAATGATACTTCCCAACCCCTTATTCAAAGCAAAACCTCCCAACCACTTCTTTTGGTGGTCTTTGATGACACCTCCATCAGCAATTGCCCTAGAATTCGGATAGCGACTCCCATCAACATTAATATTTACCCAACCCTGGGAAGAAGGTTTCCAAGAGAGCATACATGTTCTTAAATCAAGATTTAACTCCACACTATTATTAGCATCCAGCCAAGCCTTCATAAACTTTACGATGATTATGACAGGACAGCTAGGAAGCTTAAAGTTGGGGTTGAAAATTTTGTCACATCTCCATTTCCACACGAACCAGAGAACCACCGCAAAAGGAGATAATTTGGGCATCTCTCCACAATCCTCTTATCACATTTCAAGTTCTGATAGGTCCACTTCTCCCATTGCAGCTTGAACATACAGTTCTTGGTGACCCCCTTACACACATAGTCCCAAATGCCTATCGTAACCTCACACCCTCTGAACACATGATCCATGCCCTCACAACCTGCATTACATCTTTCACAGGAAACTTCTTGAGTGAGGCCCATAGTAGCTCTATGTTCATTGGTTAGAAGCTTGCCATGAAGAAAGATCCACAGAAAATACATCACCCTCGGAGGCAATTTAAGCTTCCAAATAAAATCCCATTTCCAAGACGGCATGCCCTCATCCTTGAAACCACTATCATAAGCACTTTTGATAGTGAAGTCTCCACTTGAAGAGGGCCCACAAATTATTACATCATGTTCATTAAGCAAGGATCCAACATGAATACTTATTATACGTTGGACCACATGCTAAGGCACCACTACTGCTAGTTTTTGCACATCCCAGTTGTAGGGCATCAGGAAATTACCGACCATTTCAGAGCATTGAGTCTCAGACATGGGGAGAATGGCAAACCTTTAAAGGCAGCTGATATCCGGGACTCAATTATCTAGCCAAAATCTCACCCTTTTCCCATCTCCTACTCTCCACTGGATACTCTCAAAAATAAGCTTGGCTCCACAAATAAAACCTTTCCAGGTGCTCGAACAAGTTATGTAATTCCTACTGTCAGGTGGCACCAAATCCCTCCCTCTAAGGTATTTATCTTTGAGCATCCTAGCCCATCAACCGTTATCATTGTGCAGCAACCTCCACCCAGTTTTCGCCAACAGAACTTGGTTCATGCATTTCATATTTTTAATTCCTAAACCTCCATTCTTTTTAGGAGAGCAAACACTATCCCACTTCACCAGATGCACCTTTTTGTGCTCATCATTGCTACCCCATAATAAGTCTCTATTGAGCTTGTCTAAACTCGCACAAACCTTCGCAAGCAGCTTTATGGATTGCATTGCATAAATGGGAAGAGCTGAAGCCACAGAATTGATAAGGGTACATCTACCAGCCTTTGAGAGATATGCAATTTTCCAAGAGGCAAGTCTCTTTTGTGATTTAACAAAAATGTCTTTGTAAGTATTTTTAGTAATCTTGCCATGTATGAGTGGAACTCCCAAGTAATTACCCAAATTTTTTGTTATAGGCGACCCACGCACATTAGCTAAATCACTAGCAACATTATCACAAATATTTCTAGAGCAGTAGATTCAAGACTTCTGAAAATTGACTTGTTGCCCTGAAAGATCACAAAAAATGTTGAGGTAATCCTTCATAGTTTTCGCATGGACCATTGAGGCTTCCCCCAAAAGGATGAGATCATCTGTAAAAAATAGGTGAGAGATTTTGGGTCCTCCTCTAGAAACTTTGACAAGATTTTAACTACCTTCCAATAGTTTTTGACTAATAATATGGGATAACTTCTCCATACAGAGAACAAAAATATAAGGGGAGAGAGGGTCACCTTGTCTTATGCCACTTCTAGGAGTGAATCCTTAAGATAATTCCCCATTCATAATAAATTTGTAATTCACACTGGATATGCAGCTTATGATCAGACTGATTATCCTTCCTTCTACTCTAACTTCCTTCAGCACTTTCTTAATAAAGCTCCATTGCAACCTATCATATGCTTTATCCAAGTCAATTTTCCACGCCATGTAATCCAGCTTCCCTTTAGCATTCTTAAGCTTGTAGAGAACCTCTTGGGCCACGATAATGTTGTCATGGATCTGTCTTCTAGGGACAAACGCAATTTGGTTAGGGCTTACAATTTTAGGAAGGAAAGGTCTAATTCTTTGCACCAAGATCTTACTCAGAAGCTTATACGTTGTGTTACATAGGCTGATAAGTCTGAAATGGATCATCTTGATTGGGTTGGGGATTTTAGGGATAAGAGCAATGAGTGTTTGGTTGATATCCTCAGTAACACTCCCCTTCATAAAGCAATCAGTGACCATACTGATCAAATCCTTTTTGCAGCAATTCCAAAATTTTTGAAAAAACACAACGGGAAAACCATCGAGACCAGGAGCCTTAAAGCCCCCAATACTGAACAAACCTTGCTTAACCTCTTGTTCACTAACAGCTGCACCAATTCCCGCGATATCAGAGGGATTCAAATTCAGAAAAAACTGGGGAAGACACAAATACTCACCAGCGCTATGTTTCTCTTCAAACATATTTATAAAATAACCTATAGCTTCCTCTTTCATACCATTGGTGTCCTCAATCCATAGACCTTCTTCGTTCTTGAGTCTTTCAATTTTATTTCTTCTCCTTCTGATAACAGTGGACAAGTGGAAGAATATGGCATTTTTGTTGCCTTCTCTGAGCCATAAGTTCCTAGACTTCTACTTCCAAAAGATCTCTTCTGCTAAAGAGTAATATTGTTGTCTTTCAGGAGAGACTCTTATAGAAGAGACAGAGAACGAGAGGGTCTTTCAACCAACCTCTTTTGGATCCCTTGAATCCGAGCCAGCAATCTCCTCTTGTTACAAAATAAGTTGCCGAATTCTTTTTTGTTCCACTGGTCAAGAACTTCTGTCAGATGGTGCACCTTGGTCGAAATGTTCTCTCCCTGTGAATCCCAATTATTGTTAATAACATCAGCAAACAACTTGTGTTTCAACCACATTACTTGAAGTCTGAAAGGCTTAGAGTCAGGAGAAGAGAATTGGTTACTCTGCAATTGGATGAGAATCGGGCAATGATCAGATAATACTCTAGGTAAATGCTTAACAAAACACTGTGCATAATGTATTCTTCAGTCCATCAAGCAGACAGCTCTATCTAACCTCTCCCAAATTTCTTCACCAATGCCTCTTTTATTCTTCCAAGTGAACTTCGAACTAGTAAATCCCATGTCCACCATGTTATTACGATCTATCCAGTTTGCAAGCCCATTATTGGAATAAGTATCTCTTCCTCCTCTTTTTTCAAAAATGTTAGTGATTTCGTTAAAATCACCTGTAACAAGCCACGACAAATCAAAACAGCTTCTAATGGCATTAAGGTACTTCCAAAGCAGCCTTCTGATAGTAGCGCATGGGTTAGCATAGACAACTGTTAGAATCCATAAGGCATTCTTATCATAGTAATGCAGTGCCTAGTCTTGGCAATAACTTGAATCTTAAATCCACTTTCATTCCAGAGGAGCCAAATGCCCTTAGAAAATCCCTTCGCATCCACAACAAAACTTTGTTCAAATCCTAAGTTTTGAATGATCCTTTGCGCTTTGGGACCACTGATTCTTGGTTCAAGAATCACTAAAATATCAAAATTATGCATTCTTCGAAGGTCTTTGATGTTCCTCGAGAACGTCTTTTTACTCGCCCCTCACATTCCACACACAAATCATTGAAATGAAGAAAAGAGGAATCCCTTTACTCGGAGACCACTGCCATAGCCCCTTCCAACTAAGAGGCAACCATATCAAATTTGCTATTTATCTACACATTAGGCTGAACTAATTCTGCCTCTCCTGACGATTTCTTCTCATTGAATTTGGCTTCAAATTAAGAGACTTCTTTGTGAAATTGGCGAAGAACTTCAGCACTATCAATAACCTTACCAACACTTACTTGGGCAGTAGACTTCTGGGATTGTCTCCTCCTTTTATTTCCACTGTTGACTTTAGAGCAATTGGCACCACCCAACTTTCCAGGCATTGAATTCTGGCTGTTATTAGTGGTACTACCTTTTTCACCTTTCTTACTACTCTTAATGTTATTATGTGTCAGGGGCTTGTTCACTTTCTCCTCCTGTTTGTTCTTCTGATTAGTGATATCCATAAGCACCTTTTTGTCTTTTGGGATCTTACTAATAGTATGCCTATTCTTAGTCACGCTGTCACCCTCAGCTAACAGCTCATCCACCTCCTCATTGAGGATATCAAACCTTGAACCATTTCCTTTACCAGCATAAGTATTAGTACCTATAGCCATATTCTTCTAAGCCTTACCACGACTCTCTTTACCCATTCTAGCCTCAAATTCTCCCTCATCCTTGCGATAGTTCAGATTCGAGCCCCTAGGTTTACTATTGAGGCCCTTTCTTTCCATAGTGCTGTTATTGCCATTGCCCACATGTCCATTCCTTCCTCGAGTGTTTCTCATACCTTATTTACCATACGTCACCAATATCCATGGTCCAAACGGGGACTTATCCTTCTTTTTAGTGACCTTCTGTATTGGTCCAGTGATCATTTCCTCTACAACCGGCTCCACTATCCCTTCTCTATAGCTTTCTCTGCTATGGTCGTATCTCCCACATTTAAAACAAACTAGGCCTATACTATCATATTGAAAGTATAAAAACAAGGTTAAATTGCTTAAAGCGTACCTAGGGGGTGAAAAGATTTTTTGCCTATTTTCAATCCCTTGAACAAACTTACGTTTGTCCCCCAAGGTAGCTTTACATACAACATATAAACGGAACATTCATACATAGACAAGATAAGCATTTTATTATTTAGGCATTGTCTACATATATCAAATAGTTGTAGCACTAAAACCCAATATCAAAGAATACTTTTGTAAGTGCATCATTTTTTATTGGCTTATATCATGACAAACCATATTGGGATTGGTGTGTAACGGGTAACTTAGGTTATTGTGATTGGCAAGCTTCCAGACTTCCCAACGTGACTTCAAGAGTAAGAGCGAGAGCGAAAGGTATTCACTTGACTTGATTCTTGAAGAGATTAGGTGCACACACACACACACACTTACATGCATTGTCATATTACTTTGCATTTGTCTTTCCATGATTGTGTGTATTTATGTTTCAACTCACACGAGCACTTCTGTGTTTGTGTTTGTGTTTGTTTTGTATGGTTGGTAAAATCTCATTGTATTGTATAGAAATATATTTTTGAGATTTTTTGTATTTTTACGAGTCCAACATTGTGTGGATTTGTCCCTAGATGAATTCCGAGTGATTCAGAGACTTATCTATGTGTTTTAGATGATTTCCAAGATACATGAGACATTCCGTGTTTTTATCGAAAATCGAAAATCGAAATTCAATTCCGAGCTTATAGTGGAAAGTTATGTAATTTTCCATATTTGTGATTAAGTTCGGATCCATATTCCGAAGACTGAATCGAATTTCGAGTTCCAAGATCAAAACTGGATCAAAAAAATTTCGGATTGGAAACCAGCTTGATGTGGCATGAAAGCCACACCAAGAGAGAGAGGTGCCCATGTGAAGGGCGTGGGCTGCACAGGAGAAATCTCTCTCTGTCCGTGTTGGCCTCACGGCACCCACACGGCACACACACCTGATCTGTTTTTTTTTTTGAAATTTTGTTTGCTAAATTATCTTGTGTTTCCTTGTTCATGTGAGCTCTTGTGTGTTGTGTGCATGTTGCATGAGTGGACTTATTCTGACAAATCATTTAATGCCTTGATCTTCTCTCACGTGATCTCACCACACTAGATTATTTTTTATTTAATTTGTTCCCTCACGCGCACATACCATCTGATTGCTTTTTTATTTATTTATTTATTTATTTATTTATTTATTTATTGTTTGATTGTGTGCATTAATGTGATTGTGAGCTCGTGTGTGTGTGTTGACTTGTTGAGTGAGTGGAGTTTGATTTAATAAATCATTGGATCACTTGTTTTTCTCTCACGTGAGCTTACCTTACAAGATTACTCTCTTTTGTCTTTAACAATTTGTGATCCAAATGCTGTGCGTTTTGGTGTGTGTTATCTCATATATATATATACATATCTTCTTATATATTAAAGGGTTCTCCTCTGATTTGCAATATACCTGATACATATATATATATATATATATATACTTTTTCTTCTTTACTCGGTTACACACACTTTGAGCAAGAAAAAATAAATTATATTTTGAGAGAAAACATTTTTCAAGAGAGACTTCCAAGATCCCATCTTTACTCATCCAAACCCAAAACTCATCATCTTCATGCATCATTAAGCATTCTTAGGCATAGGTCTCCATCATTAACTTGATTTGGTAAGTTGAACAAAAACCCTATCTTTATTATTTGTTCATACCTTTCAAGATTGTGTTTTTATTGCATTTTTAGTTGATTAAATGCTAGGATTCTCTTTATTGCACATCTTTATGAGTTTCCTTGTATGATTGGGTTTGTATTGTGATAGCTAGCATTTAGGACCATTTTGCCCTCTAGCTAAGTCTCTATGCTTTGCATTTAGACATTGTTAATTATGACTCCTTGATTGCATTTCTTGATTGCATTTATTGTCCTTGCCTTGTTTAATGACAACTTATGTTGATTGGCTTTTGTTTGATGACTAGATTTTAGGTTTTCATATCTATATCTAGTTAGGTCTTCATGAGCATTCATTTAGACATATTAATATCTATGATTGATTTTATTGCCATCATTTAATCTCTTGATAAGCATTTAGTGTAGCCTAGCATTATTTGCATTTTGGATATTGTCATATATTCACATAGGTTATTGATTTCTTCATTGAGAATTAAGTCTTGTGACTACCAGTGTGTAGTGCTCAAGCAACTTTGGTCTAGGTTTACTATTAAAGGCCTGCGGGTAGTAGTGGTGGGTTAGTGACCGTGTAGGGTTTGACGTGGTCAACCTAGGTTATAAACACCATTACAATAAGTGGATTCGAGGATCGTGTGTGGTGCACATATTAGCCCGTGGTTTTTCCTTGTTGAAGGTTTCCACATAAAAATCAAGTGTTTTTTAAATTCCGCACATTTACTTGATTTTTATTGTTTGTTGAAATGGGTTAATTGTGATTAATTTTGACTAATCGAAAAATTGATAATAATCGATTAACAACACCCCCCCCCTAGGTTGTTTTAGACACATGTAATATATATTTTCAACTTTGTATATTAATATTGTTCAATGTATTACAAGAGAGAACAAATATAGCTATACACAAAGATAATCAATATATGAAGAATTACAAATACAAAAATGATTTAAAGTGGACTGTTATACAAATCACACTTTACGAATACTTGTTCAAATATACAATACAAGTGAATGATATTCAACAAGATAACTACATACACACATATAAAAATAAAAGAGATAGAGAAAGAGACAATGGACATAAAGATTTTTTACGTGGTAAACCTCTGAAGAGGAAACATCCACGGGTGAATCCACAACCACCAGCAAAGCAATCCACTATATGAAAAATGATTTACACACTCAAGGCTATCAACATGATTGAAAAGGTATAATTTACTATTATACGCGTGCATGTCTTTTAAATACGACAAAGAGGGTGTGTAAAGGGGTTGTTAATCCGTTATTACCAAAATTTTCAGATTAGTCAATATTACAAATATAACCCCAATTCACAAAACAATAATCAAGTGTAATATGGTGCAGAAGTATAAACGACACTTGATTTTTAAGTGGAAACCCTCAACAGGGAAAAACCACGGACTGGTAAGTGCGCCACACTCGAACCTCGAATCCACTAATTGTGATAACGTTTACAAACTAATCCCGGTTTACGACCTAATCCCGGTCAATAACCCACTACAACTACCCGCAGGCCTATAAAAGTGGACCTAGTCCAATTGCTCATGTGACCAGCTAATCTCGGTGTACGACCTAATCCTGGTCTATCACACAAGACTTACTTATCCGAAGAGATCAAATACCCTAAGTGAATATTATGCAATATCCAAATATACAAGTAATGTTAGGGTACACTAAATGCTTATCTAGGAATATAAAACAACAATTAAATCACTCCTAGATATAAAATATAACTACATGTCATGGCATAAAGCTTAGCTACGTTAAAGATAACCAATCCTAGATACAATAATCTCAATCATTTTAACAAGATCAATTAGCTAGATGTTAGATAAACATGAAAATCCTAGCTATCACAAAATAACTCAATTAACATATAATCTCAATCATGTATGTAGAAATTAATCTAAACACATACAAGTAATATATGAGATAAAATTGATAAGTAAAACACTAATTATGTAAGATAATAGTGTTCAACATATCGTACCATGTGTGTTGAAGAAGACCCATGCTCAAATGATGTTGAATGATACAAGATGGAGATGGGTCTTGGGTTTAGAGAGTTAAAGAAGCAATCTTAGTGCTTTCTCTCTCAAGAATATGGAGCCTCTCTCTCTGGGGTTTAATTTTGTGGCTCTACACTAAAAATGATGAGAAAGATATGTATTTATAGTGCCCAAGTGAAACTATGTCGTTTTGGAAAAATAGAAAAATTACGGGCATTTTCGCGGTACACACGTCAGTGTAGTAGCTCAAGATTCGAGTGCTCCTAAATATAACCAAACGATATCGAAACCTTTTGTATGATATATCATTGGAAAGGTATGGATTCCTACTTTCTACCTGTTTTTACAGAATGATATTTCAATATTTGTAGAAAAAGTTATGGTTAATTGAGTGACCAAAGGTCAGAAACAGACAACAACAGAGTTGCCCTGTTTTGGTGGTTACTTTGGAAATTTCAAAACTAATCCAAACGGTCATAAAATATTACAAATAATATATCATTGGAAAGGTATGGGTGTCTAGTTTGTCTAGAATTTTACAAAACTCAATTTTAATCTTTTTATAAAATGTTATGGTCATAAGACCATACAAATGTCAGTTTTGAAAAACATTTAAAACATTGAAATTCAATCTTTTGGAACTAGACACTTTACTCAAAACAACCAAACCAAAACTAACACTTATCCAAGAGAAGAATAGGACCTTCTCAAATGGTCAACCATCGTGCTAAGACATGCACACTATTGTGCAAACATGAATGTTTCCGATCACTTAAACGGAAACGAATTACACCACACTTAAAACTATCATACATGAAGTTTACGTGTGGGTAGTGAATGCATCCTAATGCCTAACATGTCATGGCATTGTCATTGAACAAGATACAATCAATTAAACATGCATGAATAGAATTCATGACTTTGCATCCTAATGCCTAAACATGTCATGACATTTCAATGAACTAGATGCAATCAAATAAATATGCATGAAGAGATATTCAACAATCATGAATGTGCCACATATAAAAACACACAACATACAAGTATTAGAGATATGCATGATTTGTAAGCATAAGAATATACCTTTGGTGCTTCTTCTCTTGAGGTCTTGAGAGGGCCTTGGTTGTGCAAATCATCAACCATTAAAAGCCTAAGCTACCCTTACATCAAGTCCCATATGTGGTTTGTCCACGAAATAAGCCAATCAAAATATGAGACCTAACAATCTCCCCATTTGGCTATTTCGTGACAAAAATCACCACTCACATTGATCCTCACAACAAATTCACAACAAAAATAGAAACTAAATGGATTTTCTACATTACAAAGAGATAATTAAAAGCTATATTTTCAAGTCTTCAATCTTTTATAGAACAATCAATCCTTCAAAACAAAGTTTCTATACTTTCCAATACAAGTATATGTGAGATTAATCAAGTGATAATAAAACAAGCATTTGCAATTAGAATTTAAGCACAACATCATGCAATGTATGTGAAATGCAAATGCTCCCCCTTAAAGGGTTACTCTACCTCAATAGGTAAACTCCCCTATCATGTGAATGCTACAACAATTTAGCAACTAGCATTCTCCCCATAACTACATACTACTCCCCTTTTTTGTCATGAGATGGGCAAAAGAGTAATCCCCAACTGGGTTACTTGTAGCAAAGAGAGATAGTAGCATAATACAAGTCATTTGCATAATCATATAATGCACTTTATGCAACTCAATTAATTGGAGAGAACAAGGAGATTTATTTTATGAAAAATGTGTGATTAAAAATGCTTTGCATACAAGACATGTTGCATTTAAGTCCAAAATACAATGGTATTTAGCAAAGTAAATGACAAAGGTTTCCTTTAGGAATTCAAATCAATTTCACCATTTGTCATGAATTTTAAAGCAAGGATATAGAGTTTTCAATCATTCAATTTAATGAGCACTATATCCAACTTTATAAGCGAAACATGATATGAGCGATATTTTGCACCCTATTCGATTTTTCCGGATAAGATATCCATATGATGGTAGCTATGTTCAACCAATAAAGAAAGAGAGACATTTGGATTTTAACATCCTTTGAACCGATACAAGATCTTTTATTCATTCGAGTCTTATAAGCTTATCACACATAGTTTTGCATTTAAGAATACGCAATCATCAATTCATGCTATTTCATTTGAGCATGTCATTTGAATTTCATGCTTTTCATATGTCATCAGCATGTTATTTGAAATCATGCTTTTCAATTTTTAAGCATGTCATTTAACAATCATCATGTCATGGAGATCATTTTAGGTCACTCAAAGAGTACTTCCTATAAATATCACCTAGTCCAAAAATGCATGCTTGAACATAAAGATGACATGGATTGCAATACAAGCATGATTCACACTTATTGAAGTAAAAACATATACGCAAATGTGCAACCAAACTACTCAAGCAATTAATAAAGTAGCATAAAAATTTTAAATTTTTGCATGCAACAAGGATGCAATAGCTCTCTTTACTTGAGTTCCCTGTATGGGGTCAAATTCCATACCGCTTCAATGAAGGGCAAGAGATCCTAAAGACCTACCAAGTCCAGTAGACCTAGTTGAACCTATGGGTGACATGTTAGTTTCGTAGAAAGCGGGTTCATCTTTTCTTATCCACCTAGGTGACACATTATCATTCCTAGTGGTCAAAAATTGCACGTTATGTAAGATCCTAGGATTATAGGTAAAAGATTTCCTAGGCACATACAAATGGGCTCTTCTAAGCCTCTTCATCTCTATCATGTTTTGCACCTTACATTTTTCTATGTAATTAAAGCACTTTGGTCTTATGTGACTAATCATACCACAATAATGACAAGTAGGTATAAAAGAAGAATTCATACCATAGCTTTGGGCTCTCATCGAGGCATTGCCATTGTGATGAGGTTGTCTTTGATGGTGCACCAAATGGCTTTTCTTTGGAGCATTAGCCGGATGTTGACACCTTTTTGGTTGAACCGATTTTTTCCTTCTTTGATGTTGAACCGGGTTGTTTTGCTTCCTTAGTTGGTTAGGCCTAAGTAAAGCAAAACTTGGGTGTGTAGCCCTTAGAGGATGAGGTTGAGCTACACCTTTAGTTGGCATCTTCACTTGGTCAATCTTCCTCCTAGGATGACGAGGAGGTGATGCTTTGCACTTGCCTTGAGCTTGAGGTTGCAAGATCTTACCCTTCTTCAATTCTTGAAGGTGACTCTTCTCTTTATCCCTAACAATTCTTAAGGAATATTTTTTGCAAGCAAGTTCATCCTTCATTGCCTTCATCCTTTGATGGCAATCTTCAATCTCATTCTCATATTTAGACATATCAACTATGTCTACCTTCAAGGAGTAATCTAACTTGGTCCTTAGTTGAAGGTTTTCCTTCTTCAACTTTTCGATTTCTTCGTCTTTCTTCTTCAAGGACCTTTGAAAACTTCTCATAAAGTCTTCATAATCTAAACCTTCATCACTTAAGTTCATAGGACTTGAACTTTCTTTATAAAAGCTTTCACCATTTTTACTCTCGAGGTGATCATCATTCAAACTAGCTTCTTTGTTGTTGACCTTCAGTGATGGGTGTCTTGTGGCCGCCTTTAAGTTGTCATCATGGAAAGCGGGAAAGGCTATATCATACCTATCACATCTCTCAGAACCCAAAGAGCTCTCTTTACTCTCACTATAAGAGTAGTCTTTAGATTTGCCTCTTCGATTCTTGGTCTTTAAGTCACCACAATTCGTGGAGATGTGCCTATAGCCACCACAATCAATACAGTGAAGCTTCATCTTCAAGGTACTCAATTCTTATCATTTTCCCTTACGGTACCTTCGTGGGTGACTCTTAGAATCTCCCAAGCTTCTCGAACATCTTGAGTGGATCAGATAAGTTTGGCTTGAATCTCATCCACTGCATAAGATAAGACATGAATGCCCTTAGAATTCCATTCTGCAGTCTCGAGTTCGTCAATAGACCACTTAAACTTGGGCTTAGGTACACAAGTCCCATTTTCTAGTCTCTATGTGGAACACGAGTATCCCTCTTCCACACACATCTACACATGCTCCTCCATGTCTGCTAGAAATGATTCCATTCTAACTTTCCAAGAGGAATAGTTATCCTTGGTGAGCAAAGGTGGTTCGGAGAGTAATGTACCCTCATACCATGTGTCTTTTAAATACGACATAGAGGGTGAGTGAAGGGGTTGTTAATCCGTTATTATCAAATTTTTTGGATTAATCAATATTACAAATATAACCTCAATTCACAAAACAATAATCAAGTTTAATATGGTGCGAAAATATAAACGACACTTGATTTTTACGTGGAAACCCTCAACAGGGAAAAACCACGGGCTGGTAAGTGTGTCATACTCGAATCTCGAATCCACTAATTGTGATAGTGTTTACAACCTAATCCCGGTCAATAACCTGCTACCACCACTGGCAAGCCAGTAAAAGTGGACCTAATCCAATTGCTCATGTGACCACCTAATCCCGGTGTACGACCTAATCCCGGTCTATCACACAAAACTTACTTCTCCGAAGAGATCAAATACCTTAAATGAATATTATGCAATATCCAAATATGCAATTAATGTTAGGGTACACTAAATGCTTATCTAGGAATATAAAATGACAATTAAATCATTCATAGATATCAAATATAGATATATGTCATGGCATAAAGCTTAGCTATGTTAAGGATAACCAATCCTAGATACAATATCTATCAAAAATAATCTCAATCATTTTAATGAGAACAATTAGCTAGATGTTAGATAAACATGAAAATCCTAGCTATCACAAAATAACCCAATCAACACTTAATCTCAATCATGTATGTAGAAATTAATCTAAACACATACAAGTAATATATGAGATAAAATTGATAAGTAAAACACTAATTATGTAAGATAATAGTTTTCAACATACCATACCATGTGTGTTGAAGAAGACCCATGCTTAAATGATGTTAAATGATGCAAGATGGAGATGGGTCTTGGGTTTAGAAAGTTAAAGAAACAATTTTGGTGCTTTCTCTCTCAAGAATATGGAGCCTCTCTCTCTAGGGTTTAATTTTGTGGCTCTACTCTCAAAATGATGAGAAAGATATGTATTTATAGTGCCCAAGTGAAACTATGTCGTTTTGGAAGAAATAGAAAAATTATGGGCATTTTCACGGTACACACATCAGTGCAGTAGCTCAAGATTCGAGTGCTCCGAAACATGACCAAACGACATTCAAATCTTTCATATAATATATCGTTAAAAAGGTAAAGATGTCTACTTTCTACTCGTTTTTACAGAATAATATTTCATTATCTGTAGAAAATGTTATGGTCAACTGAGTGACCAAAGGTCAGAAACGGACAACAACAGAGTTGCCCTGTTTTGGTGGTTACTTTGGAGATTTCAAAACTAATCCAAACGGTCATAAAATATTACGAATAATATACCGTTGGAAAGATATAGGTGTCTAGTTTGTCTAGAACTTTACAAAACTCAATTTTAATCTTTTTATAAAATTTTATGGTCATAAGACCATACAAAGGTCAGTTTTGAAAAACATTTATAACATTGAAATTCAATCTTTTGGAACTAGACACTTTACTCAAAACAACCAAACCACAACTAACACTTATCAAAGAGAAGAATAGGACCTTCTCAAATGGTCAACCATCGTGCTAAGACATGCATACCATTGTGCAAGCACAGACGTTTCCGATCACTTAACGGAAACGAATTACACCACACTTAAAACTATCATACATGAAGTGCACGTGTGGGTAGTGAATGCATCCTAATGCCTAACATGTCATGGCATTGTCATTGAACAAGATGCAATCAATTAAACAATGCATGAATATAATTCATAACTTTGCATCCTAATACCTAAACATGTCATGGCATTTCAATGAACTATATACAATCAAATAAACATGCATGAAGAGATATTCAACAATCATGAATGTGCTACATAAAAAAACACACAACATACAAGTATTAGAAATATGCATGAGTTGTGTGTGTATGCAACTAGATCTCTTCAAGCAAGTAAGAACATGAATATAACTTTGGTGCTTCTTCTCTTGAGGTCTTGAGAGGGCTTTGGTTGTGCAAATCACCAACCATCAAAAGCCTAAGTTACCCTTACATCAAGCCCCACATGTGGTTTGTCCACGAAATAAGCCAATCAAAATATAAGACCTAACAACGATGATATCCACCTCAAGTTATCATCTCCTAATCTACCCTTGGGCTAGTGAACCACTAAGCCTACTCCCTATCCAAGGTGAGTTCTACACCTCTAGGATGCAACTTCCTATCCAAGTCTTTCAAGTCTCTAGGAAAATTCTCTTGCTTAGCAATCTAGATCATAAGGATCCTAGTCAAGTTCCCCTAGCTCAACTATCCGAAGTACCAAACTCCTTGCTAAGACTTTTGCTTGGCTATCCGGAACTCATTCCTAGCCAAGTCTTCTTGCTAAAGTTAAAGCTTCACTCACTTTAACAAAAGACTTCAAGCTTTCCTCAAGGCAAATGATTTACGTGATGCAAATGATGCAAATTACAATCAACACAACATAGAACATATGATCAAAACATTCTATGGAACAACTAGACCTAAACATGTGAGAACACAAGTAATAAAAGTCTAGTTGCAAAAATATGAATTAAACCTAGAGCATGTGAAAACACCTAACACAAAAGCTCATAGTTTCATTCACACACATAACACTTGAATAGATCATAATCATGAAGCACATATTCAATATGCTATAAACATACATATAAATGCTAGAAATATAACATGTATTCAATGAATATTCTAGCTAAAGATTTAGAGCAAAGATATAATGATAAATCAATTAAATCCTAGATGTCTCTAAAAACACATACAAGAGCATTAATCCTAGATTTCATCAATCAAAGGATCAAAGCACATTTCAAGGATTATTAATCATAAAATGATTCAATCAAGTCTCAAATAATCCTAGATATCAATCTAATCACAATACAACTCTCAATCATGTGAAAATCATAGAATCCAAGAATCTAGTTCACATATGTCTCTAATTAGACTTTTGATTAGGATTGATTATAAAGCTATCCTTCTCAATAGCATTCACCATACATATTCATGCATATAGAACTAGAAACCCTAAGCAAATTGAAGGTTATAAAAGAAGAAATCACAAAGATATGAACACTACCTTGCAATCACGAGCTGGTTCGATTTTCTATGTAGAATCACTAGAAAAATCAATCAAACAGCTGCAAGACCACTTGGAAAAGGTAGAGAACTCAAATACAAACAATCTCCAACTTGAATCAACCAAATCCGACTTTGTATGAGAAAGTTATGGTGTTTGGAAGGTGAGAAAAGTTAAGAGAAAAATTCTGGTTTAAGGATTTCTAATTTTTCTTCTTAGAATGAATGGGAAGGAATGAAGGAAATTTAAAAGGAAGAGAGAGAGGGAAAAAAAGGGACCAATCAACAAGTGCCATGTCACCACCATGTGTGAGGCGCGTGTGGCACACGTGGGCAGAGAGCTGCTCTAGCCGTGTGCCACACATGGCACACCAAGGTTCGCCTTTGGCTAATCTTGCTCCTCTCACGCTCCGCTCGCGTTCTTCGGCCGTATCCGGGCCTCCGAACTCCAATTTTGAATCCATCTTTGGTTTATGAAATGTGACTCCCTCACACATAATGATGACTATGAAACTTTGACAAAATGTTGAGAATTCATCTCGAAAAACGACGATGAACACAACTCAACAAATGAGAACGAAAAGTAGCGTAGTTACATTGTTTGGACTCGAAACCTAATGAATGAGTAACCGAAATGACCGGGACTCAATAAGGAATCATAAGAGATTATGTTCAAGTCTAAAAATAATAAAATGTAAACAAATAAGCACAACGTCACACATGTATACCGTTTCCTAGACATAGTCTTAGAACATGCAATTCTACAATGTATGAGAATTTGAGTTCAACGCAAAAGCATATAAAAACATGTGAATGTGCTATATAAATGTTGCACAATGATGCAGGGACACATATGAATGATTTTTGTGTGTGTGTGTGCCTATGCCTTGAAGAAGAATGAGGTTAATATTACCTTTGATATGCAATGTAGCACATTCCTCTTCGAAGACACCTTCTTGCATGATCTTGTGGCCACATCTTTCTTTGAAGCTTCGAATCATCAACCTAAGACCACTAATCAAATACAAGAAAAATATCGTTTTGATATGAAATATATGCCAAGACAAACCAAAAACCTAACACATATTCTACTCTGATAACTTTGTCTTCAATTTGGAGAGATCCCATGAGAGGTTTGGATATGTCAATTTCCACACATATACAAGCAAACCTCCCTCTGGCCTAATTTTCAGTGATCAAGTCAACTTTACACATCCTCCCTAGCATACCTCTATATTCTAGAGTAAGTCTGAAACCATACACTCCATAGGCAATTTTGACAGCCGAACCCAAATCGGCATACTCTGGATTGTGTCCACACCAGGCACAAAGTTAGGCTTCCACCTCTACACCACCAAATATTGGTTCGTGATAACCTAGGGACCGTTTGTGAGCACATAGTCGAGATCTTCCTTCATCCGGAAGTGGGTAACGAAACATCCCTCACTAAGATCAGTCAGCTGCCATTGACCTATGAGAGACCACTTTTGGGTTAGTTTAGTGAGCATAAAATTCAAAGTATGGGGCCTGCCCATGTTCTTCAGTAAGAGAGCATTAACCCAGGGCTTGTTGAGTTGTTCCTTCAGATCGAATGAGAGCTTCATCATCAGGCCATCAGAACCCTATGATATGGAAATATCTTCGACGCCAATCTTAATCTTTTCTTTAGACACTCCAAACCCAGTCTAGGAACTAGGAGTGGACATGCTCATAAGCTTAGACTTGAAGCTTCCCAAAGGTTTGTTGCACGTGTGGTCACTACCACCTTCATTACGACCCATCGATTCCTGGTCAGCCCTAGCTTGCTTAGCTGAAGAATTGGTATCCAGATCCATACTAGGTTCAAGATTCATGTTGCTATCTAGAGGTTGTTGAGCTAAGAAAATAAATTCTACATTCAGGTTCTCCATATCCAACAAAGAGACTCCAAATCAAATAACTGAACAAAAAGAGAGAAAAAGGAAGGAGAGAAAGAACAAAAAGGCGACGGCGCATAGATTTTAGACGGAGATCCAACCTAATTCAAACCACATTTCTGGTGCGTACAAAAGCTCATCCCCACACGCTCATTTTGATTCTTATTTGACATGTTATTTGAGTAATATATCTGTCATGTATTTATTTTCCTTAAAAGTCATGTTTTCTTATTTCTTATCTTTTTCAAAGGAAAAAAAAAAAGGAACAAGAAAATTTATTGTTGGTAGGACCTGCCATCCCATCAATATGTAGATTGTAGAAAGAGTGTCTAGTCAAGATGTGGTCTATCAAGTTTCCCATTATAGTCAATTAGTCATTAGTCAAATACCCCATGAAAGTTATTGCCATGAAAAAAATCTAACTGAATTTCTTATAGGGCGATTACTAAAAAAGTCCTGAACTTTTTTCTTAATTCCAACTTCTTGTAATATTTTTGTTTTTCATCAAATTGATCCCCATATTTTTCATACATACCAAACTGGTCCTAGACTTTGTAGAAATGCTAGATTGATCCTTATTGATTGTTAATTTAAACCTTTGACTTTAACAAAAATGATGAAATTACTTTATTAGTCCTATTTAATATTGAAATGTATATATTTTTTAGAGTTTCTCCTTACACTTCACAAATTATCTATTTACACTTCATTTAATTATTATTTTTATTAATGACAATATTAACTCAAATAAAAATTATCAAACAAGACAAAAAAATTCTAAAGACACTCCAAACTAAAGAAGATTAAAAGTGTTCAATAAAAAAAACTAAAGGAGACGCTTTTACCATGTGTATTATTATGATTGATGTTATGTTACTTACAAGGTAAAAGTGTGGTGATTTGTATTAGTATATTATAAATATACCTATAGTGTGTGCCTACTAGAGAAAAATTGTTTAATTTGATGAGAAGAGTATTACGACTTTCAAAATTGTAAAACCAAAACTAGAATGTTTTTGACACCATTCAAAATATTCTTTTCAAAATTTTCAAGAAAAGTTTTACATTTATACCCATGCACTATTCTTTATAAGATTTTATATGTTTTTGTTCAAATAAAGTTCAATTTAACAAAACAAAAAAATCCATCAATTTTTTTTTTTTTTTTGGATGTTCTACAAACAAAGTTCAAGTTCAATTTAGTGTAAAAAAAAAAATAATTTTGCAAATTGTCCACGTTTCTAGTGTATATAATTCATAAAACCATTTTTATTTTTTTGGTTTCCTAGATCATATGCACAGGAAACCAAATAAAAAAAATGTTCTTGAATTTTTTTAAAAAATAGGTTCTTGAATGTTATGCAACTGTTTTTATCTCTCTCTCTCTCTCTCTCTATATATATATATAATTATATATATATAATTATTCTATAACATCTTCAAGCCACAAAAAAGTTAAATAAAAAAACTAAAGAGTTTTTATCAGGATTTGGTTGGAGAGATTCAATTGTTTAATCTCAGCATGAGTTGTTTTTTTTTTCTTTCTAAAGTGATTAAGGTTTTTATTTTTTTATTTTTTATTTTTTTTAAAGCATCTTAAAATAAGAAATATATTAAAAGAAAGAATTCCACACCATATCAAATTGAAATAAATTTGGAAATATATCTTTTTAATTGGAAGAAAATATTTTAATTGTAATCTAATAATTTGAAATTAAGTTAAAAGTCAGGATTTCTTACTTATCTTTTAAAGTTTTTTTTTTGATATTTTTAAGTTGTTTAACCATTTTAAAAAACAAACAAACAAAACAACTTAATAGACTCAAATCAAACCCATTAAGTTGTAAGTGGAAAAAATAATCGAACCCTCAATCGTGGCAGATTCCCGCAAATCACCAATTGATATTTGATCTTTAAGTGGCATAAAAAAAAAAAAGTGTGCAACCTATTCTCCAAATTGTGGAATCTGAGAAAGAAAGAAAAAAAAAAAAATTTATAACGGATCAACCTATTGTCCAAGTGGTTTTAAAATTTAAATAGGTAGATCCAAGTAAGATTTTTTTCTATATGAAAATGCCAAAAACAGTCCCGACTCTTTAAGTTTGTGATTTGTGAATCACGGAATCACGTGCTGGTTGGATGTCGAAATTAAAAAAACAGACAACACATAAATTTTACAAATTCATTAATTTCTATATTCCACTAGTTTCTTTGCAATTTGCAAATGCTACCTTATCATATCCCAAAATTTTGGTTGAGATTTTTTATATCACATGCTATGAATCTATGATGTGCACTTTTTTTTTTTTTTTTTTTGACATGCTTGACCCCTTCTCATTTGGCGTTTATTTTGGGTTTCAAATCACACGCCAAGTAAACCCTCACACCTATGCCAAAAGATCGTGAGTTCGAGTTTTTCCTCTTTCCCAAAAAAAACCCAAATTATGTAATATTTCAAAAAATAAAATAAAATAAATCACACTCTTCTTGTGCCACCCCTTTACTACATCTCAATTTTCTTATTCTTATATATAGTCTTTCTATTGTTAGTTCGAACTGATATAAAATATATCAGTTCCTTGCATGTGAGCTATTAGATTTAAAAGATACTTTGACAAATGCATGCAGACAAGTCAAAGTATTTGTTAGGATTATGCTCAATAGCAAGAGTGTAATAGTGTAATTAACAATATTTTTCATATTAATAAAGTGATTTCTGTTTTAAACAAATCTTATAGCATTTATAGTTTAATAATTGTTAAAGTAAATAATCATAATGTCTAAAGACTATGAGAAAAGAAGAATTGTTCATACATCCGGATATGTATGTGGTAGACACAATTCTTTAGTTAGTCTTGAATATCGTTCACAACTTAAGTTAAAGGTTGGGCACCTTTATCTTGTTAAAGTTGTAGAATTCTTTTGCTAGCATTTGAGTGGGATCAAATGAGATATGATGAGTCTAAAATCATCGGAGTGTCTTCGAGCAAAAGAATCTAGTGCATTGGGTGCATTGAACAGGATCACAATGAAATACTTTATCTATAACCGTCAGTAGATAAAAGTAATTTCATTATCAGGACAATCGGAGAGTCTATCTTAATCCTGAGATAAATGATGGACTTATGGTTGCAGGTGATATCATTTGAGCTATCAATGAGTACGATTATATCGCATAGTCTATCCTCGATAGTTTGGTGATATTCATTTGTTAATCGATAGAGGACTTCATTTATAGATATGGATATCGTGGCTCCATTTATTAAATGAGAGTATAATATCATCATATGGATGTTTTGAGGTAATTGGATATTAAATCTCAACGTTGAGTTTTCAATAGTGTCTATTGAAAATATGGCTTCTGGACAAGTCAAAATATCCAAGTTCAAAACGTGGTCATATGAGTAAATATCGTAACTTGGAGAGTTATAGGCGGTCTATGAACTCTTGGGGATTACTGATATTAATCACGAGGATACACTATCTCCAATATGATTGTCTAGGGTATGAATGAGGAAGCATCTTCCTTTTCTGTCTTTATTTAAGAGTTCAATTTTAGCTCTTTAGTGGAATGAGCTAAAATTAATGGATCGGACCTAAGTGAATCATTTGTTGATTGTGATTAGGTTATGTCTATTGGAGCTTAAATTTAGATAGCCCGCCAAGATCCCCAATCCACATGGACTTGCATGGATCACTTGATATATTCTACCGGACCAATTTAAGGTCCATCTAGAATTGCAATTTAATATATTAAGAATATAATTTGCACATTATTTATGTAATGGGCTACACAATTATATTTATATATTAATGGATGACATGTGGGCTTGTTTCTTTTAGTAAGAATGGGTCTAGTTCACATGTGGGCTTTTTATTTAAAGTCCTATGGATTTAATGAAATAAGAAAAACAATATTTGGCCCAATATATACATGTGGGGCGGCAAGGTGCTAAAATAGCATTTAATATTATTTTGTTTTCATTATTTAATTAAATAAGAATTAATTAATTTATTAATTAATTGTTTAATTAAGTAACAAATCTTTTCTAAATAGGAAATATGATTCCTATTTGTATACTATTGGTAGTAGTATAATTAAATAGAAAGACTTGTTTGACAAGGAAATAAATAATTAATTTTATTTATTTAATCAAATAGGAAGTTTTTTTATTTTAGTCAAATAAGGAATAAAAGATTATTGAGTTGGATTAGGGTTTGGAAATCTTAAACAAAATAGGAATTAGGGTGCAAAACATACTCCTTTTTTGTAGGAGGATTTGCGGCAACCCTAGTGAATTTTGGGGAAAGATTTCGGTCACCCTAGGGTAAAAAGGAGAAGAAATTCGGCCACCTATATAAGGCCACTTATAGAATTCGGCCACCCCCCTAAGGCTTGTGTGTAGAATTTTCTTCTTCTTCTTCTTCTCAACTCATAGTTAGAGATCTATTTATTCTACTAAAAACAAAAGGAACATAGATTATTCTTTGATTGTATTCTAGTTGCTTATTCATCAATAAGCTTGTGAATACTATATCGATCTAGGTTCACGCGAGTTTCGATCATAAGATTGAGAACTCAAAAGTGACTGGAATAATCTTAGGTTTCTTTAGATTGTTTTTTGGACTAACGAATCAAGAAAAGTTTGTTTAATCCAATCACAGGTTTGCAATTCAAAGAAAGGGAGACCATGCTCCTAGGTGATCCACGTTCGTGCTAGGATTGAAGATCTTACGGATTACCATCGACGCAAGTCAATCGGATCACGCGACAAGAGGTATTAATCTTTTGTTTATTTTTATATATCTTTAATTAATCAAAAGGGTTTAAGGTTCATAAAATTGGAAAAATTTTAAAAGCTACTCAAACTATTTTTTTAGTCTCGCGTCCGCTGCGGGTACAATTTTTCCCTACAGTATTTAAATCTAATGACACACATACAAGGAACTGATATATTTTATATCAGTTTGAACTGACAATAGAAAAACTATATATATATGCTACTTGTGCCATTCCTTTACTCCATCTAAATTTTCTTGTTCTTTATATATATATATATATATATTAGTAATTATCAAGTGAAGTATACGTATACCTTTAATTTCAGTAAGTACCTTGATGAAATCACATATGTTTTTATGAATTTTGATCTGAATTTTTATTTTTATTTTTTTATTTTTTATTTTTTTTACTTTAGTTGTGGATGATAAGTTCATTGAAATCTACCTATGAATAAAATTTGAGCATTTTCAAGTACTAGAACTGTTTGTTTGAATTTTCTTATATTTATATCATTTTTCTGATGTCTTTATATTTAACAAAATCAGGAAGATCAATATAGGGAAAAGAAAATTGAAAGCAAAGGGGTGTGCAGGCCCTAAAACATTAATCTAAATAGGCACGCATGCCTCAACCAAAGGCAAAGAAACATTAACTAAACTAATTAACCAATCTATACAGACCAACGAGTATCTTCCGAACTAGGTGTGCAAGGTTATAAAGGACTGCTAAGATGCCTTGGTGACCTGGTTAACTTAATTCTTTTTAGTTATCTATTGGACTAGGTGTGCGAGGTTAGGAAAGACTGTCTCATAGGCTCGTCAAGCCGTTTGTAGTGGTGTTGACCTAAATATGGCGTTAGAGGAAGAGAGAGGCTCACTCACTAGGTGAACTAAGTTCACTAGGTTGCCCGAGCCTGGCTAGGTGCCGGAGCGACCTGAGGATGTTTGTTGGAATCCAGATGTGTGGGAAGACGGAGGTATCCTTCTGTAAAAAGGAGGAGGTTCGCTCACCAGGTGAACGAGGTTTATTGGGTGGTTCGAACCTAACAGGAAGTCTGTACGAGGATGGTAGCTAGATCGGACTATCTCAAGGGCTTGTCGAATCGTTTGTCCTGGTGTTGGCCTGGGTATTTTCACCATGTGGTGAACCCGGGAGGGGGAGATCACCTGGTGGTGAATTTGATAGGTCAAAGAGGAAACCAGGTCAAATGGGTGCCGGCGACCACTCTTCGATGCCCAAGTCAAGAGAGGATCGAGATGGGGCAACCACAGGATCGAGATGGGGCAACCACTGATGGTAGTAAGAATTGAGAAGATCTATCATATTTAACATGTATGAATATGTGATGGTATATGTAGGAATCATAGGAGATGCTCTCATGATGTATTTGGACTTTTACTAGAAGATTTTTTGTATGCATCCTAAGAAAATTAAAATAAATATTTGGTACAAATTTGGAAATTTTTTGGATTTAAGAACTATATTTTCTTATATTTCCCTATTTTTAAATGTTTTTGTTAACCGCCAAAAATGGCAGGGGTTCAAAGAAGAATTTTACATCCACACTAGAGAAAATTTGAGGTAGAAAGGCATCATAGAAGAGCATCCTAGTACCCCGCCACTAAATTGACCGGGTACGCCTTTTACCTATCCAAACCAAGATCAAGGTCTCCTAGACTCCAAGGTACCAGGAAACACTGAAGCCAAGTTCCTAAGGACTCTACTACTACAAAATCCTAGTACCCTACTATCACACGAACCCGGTATCTCGATACTCCGATACACTGATACTGTGATCTAATAAGAGGTCGGATGCCTATGTATCCTGATCCCTCCTAGAGCCAGCCAACTAAGCAGTAAGATTATCATATTAACAGACTATCAAGGTAAGATCAGGAGAGCCATGATAAAGCTACAAAGAAAGACAATAAGACGTTGACGTTTAAATAACAAAGAAATTGGCTCATTCCTGCCACTCAAGAGTTCTACTTGAGAGCAAAGTCAACTTTGTTAGATTCAGTCAAAAAAGAGATCACTTGATTCCTTGAATCAATCCCACGATCTTCTCGCCTATCGCCACGGAATGTCCCTTAAATTGCTACACCTCTAGACCGAATTTAGGGGAGTGCACGATAAGAAATGGGACGTATATATAGAACATGACACTGGATAGAAAAAGGACCGCAACTTGAGCCCAAACCCTACAGTTCTATTTTCCACTTATTGACATGCACGAGATCTCCATCACCATTGTCAACGATGTTTTAACCCTCCTATTATAACAACTGAAAATCTCCATTGTATTCCCACTACGTGTTTATTATCAATAAAATGCATTATATATGATCTCTACTAATGTTGTAATTTGATTCATTGTCATTATAGTTAATTTGTCTTATTGAGAACTCACATGTATCGAACTACATGGTACCTCTCCAACCGTGGTCTACCCCGATCGTGGTCATACAAGTTGTTAATTGGAAATTCACCTCAGTGACAATTTTCTATTAACACTTTTATTTTCAAAAAAGTCAAAAACAAAATAGTTCTTGTATCCGAAAAACTTTCAATTTCTTTCCACAAATTCATTTCAATGTTTTTATCATCCATACAAAAAATCACATCAAGATTCAATATATTCCATTAAATTTCATCAAAGGTGCTTAAAGTGTGTATTGTAAAAAGTCATCATTGAAAATTATATATATATATATATATACATAGCTTCTCACCTATAAAAACCCCTTGATATAACATTACATACAAACCAAATTGTTAGCTTTTGTATCAAAATCTAAGGGATGTTATGTATTCTCTCTTCTGGCCCACCACTTATATAACATTCATTGGATTTTGATCAAAAGGCTAACAATTTGGTTTGTATGTAAGATTCTAGTAGGGGGTTTATATGTGAGAAACTATTACAGTCCTATTCTCATACGGACGTCCTAATATAACTGATATTGAATGTGAGCCACTAGTTTTGACAAGTGCATACATACTTGAGTCCAAGCATGCAAAACTAGTGGTTCACATTCATTGTCCTCAAGAAGTTATATCAGGACGTCCTCATAAAGTTATATCAGGATGTCCTCATTTAAAAATTTATATATATATATATATATATATTGTCCATCTTAGATGGATGGTGAAGATAAAAAAAAAAAAAAAATTAAACAATTTTTTTCTTAAAAAAAAATAAAAGTGGGGATCCATTAGTGGAGATTTGTTGGAAAAACACAAAAACAATTTTTTTTTTTTTTTAAAAAAAAAACATATGTAGAGATCCTTATAAGGGATCTCCATCTAGAGGTGACACGGTTCCGGTTCTGCGGTTAGGTGGAACCGGAACCGGAACTGAAACCACCGGTTCTGAACTAAATTTTTTTTTTTTTTTTTTTTTTACATTACAAAATATTACATTTTATTTATAAATAAATAAAATGTTTGAAAGTACATTGTAGTGTATTAGGCCATGGCCCATAACCCATGTCCAAGTAATTATGTTTTCCCTTCTTTTCTCCTCCTTTTTATATATGTTAGGCATCTCATTCACTTCTCTATTTATCCAATGTGGGATGTGGGATGTGGGATGTGGGATAAATGAACTTTTAGTATGGTTTTTTCACTTTTCTAGTTGTAACATAAAAATATAAAATGCATTGAAATCAGAATAGTAGTAGTTGGTAATTCTATATATGGCAAAATGAATCAGATAAGAAATCAAAGTTATAAGAAATCAGTTAAGAAATCAAGCTCCCAATTTCTTCAAATGTCACAAGAATCGCCATCAAAGTTGTAAAATAAACCAAGTTGCAAGCACATGACTTGATATATAATTCAACCAAAA
This sequence comes from Acer campestre, assembly GCA_954870605.1. NCBI lineage: Eukaryota > Viridiplantae > Streptophyta > Magnoliopsida > Sapindales > Sapindaceae > Acer > Acer campestre. Next base: position 17,247,428 of record OX940803.1, on the reverse strand, counting down.
CCTTCGGGTCTGCTTGTTTAGATCTAACTGGATCTCATTTTAGCACATATATATCAAGTCACATCTAATATAAATTATCATTTATTTGCATATATCAACCTAAGATCCTTTACTATTGTATGTTAGTTTTTTACGTTATTTCACTTGATGTGGCTTACTTGTAAATTTAGAATTATAGATAGACTGTCAAAGTTAAAAAGTAATTGTTAAACTATTGAGCATCTGATCTGAAAAGATATTATACATGTTTAAACGTGATTAGGTTGTTGTGAATAACTGACTACCCACTTCCTTGATGGTAGGAACTGATTGGGTAGACATCCAGTATTTGAAGTTTAAATACCAGAGGTCTCTAGCCTAGCCGTGTGTTTTTTTGCCTGCTTTTATCCGTCGTATAACAGCTATAAGATATTGGAATAGGCTAGAAGACACTTTGTTCTAATCCTCTCACTCTTTTTCTTAGTTTTCAGTTTACAGACAACTCCTCAATTGCTTGAACAATCATGGCTGGAGGTACGCTCAATATTTTACTTTTATTAATTTACTTTCATTTGGTATCAGAGCCTGCTCTAGGCATATTGTTCAGCTGCATAATTGTCTGGTATTTGTATGTATGTGTTTTCTTGCTTCATAATTATATTATATGCCGTGTTGTGGTTTAATAATATTTTGATTGATGTCATATAATGTTTTCATTATAACTTAAGAATAGCCACAACTTCTTAAGATATATTGACAGTTATAAACAGTATATATAGTTGCAAATGAATCATTAAAATGATTATTGGCCCTACAGGGGATAATTATTTTAGTGATGAATTGGAATAAGATGGTGAATTATGTAAATAAAATATGCTTATGCCCATAGGTATGGTCTATTCTATTGAGTTTAATTATTCACTAGTCTTATTGATTAAGTTGTAGTAAGTCCTAATGCATGTGCAACCTCTACCTATAGGAAGGTTAGACTTTACTATGTACATTGGTTTATATTTTGTGTTTCATAGTATTTGTTATCGAAAAATCGTCAATGAGGTGAAATTCCAAATAACGACTTCAAGAGGACCAAGATCAAGATTGACCCCGGTCGGAGGGGTATCAAGTAGTTTGATACCGACTATGTCCTTAACAATATAAATACAATTTGGAACACAAGAAAATAGGCAAGACTAAGCTTTTTATTGATCGTCACTTTGCATTACAAATAAGTGAACTATGTTTCCATGATTATCAGTAAGGTGTGGAGATTTGGTGAATAATGGAGATCATCGTGATAATGCACTCGTGCATGTCGATAAGTAGAACTTGATCGTAGGGTTTTTGGAGATCCTTTCCGGCCTGATTCCGATCTTCCATTCCCCCCATTTTTCTTTTCTTTTTTCTTTTCTAGCGAATAAACTGTTGTATATATAGGTCATGTTGCTTGCTATACACTCATATAATTTCGGTCTAGCGTTTGGCAATTGCAGGATCCTCTTCCTTTTAGGAGATAATCTCGGAGCTTTACGTGTAGAATCCAGTCTTTCCTTCCTATGAGGAATCAATCTCATGATCAAATTGTTACCTTCCTAGTAGGATTCTTACTGTGTTGACCTGCTCAAAATAGGATTCTCTGGCGGGAAGGAGTATATCTCCTCTGTACGACAGCGTTTTAATGGGTCTTTTATGGAGCTTTTAGTTTCTAGTATGAGAATCTTACTGCCTGGTATCTTCCTGCTTGGCGGGCTGGCTATATCAGAAAGTGCAAGCCAGTAAGCATCCTACTGATGAAGTAAGGGGATGTCTAGCTGGTATTATAGCGGGATGCTTAGTGGAACTCCGTGTCGAGGTGCTGCGAGGTTTATAGGAGACCAGGGTATAACGGGGTTGGACCTCGCTGCAGGTTCTAACGAGTACTCCAGCTCGGGACGTTGCTTATGAATCAAGATGCTAGCGGGTCCTTCAGAAGCTGGGGGAAGGCTGGGTCGGACCCCGCTGGAGGGGGTGTACACTCGGATCAATCGGGGTCCACTTTTGACGGGGTAGTCGGATGGTGTCTGTACTCCTATATTCTCCTTGTGTTGAGGTGGAAAATTCTTCCTTGGTCCTTTGCCAATTTTGGCGGTTAACGGTATTGAAATTTAGTTTCCTTGTTTGCAGTTATTTCATCTTCTGTTTTTAATGATACCTCTCTTGTTCCAATGCTGAGCGGTGATAATTATGCTGACTGGAAAGAGAAAATTCTCTATACTTTGGGGTGTATGGATCTCGATTTGGCACTCTGTGTGGAAGAACCACCAGTTCTCATGGAATCAAGTACAACTCAAGAGAAAGACATATATGATCGGTGGTAGCAATCCAATCGCTTAAGCTTAATGTTTGTTAAGTCTCATATATGTAAAAGTATTAGAGGATCCATTCCAGAATGCCCTAAAGTGACGGATTTCTTGAAGGCCATAAAAGAACAATTTGTGTCTTCTAATAAGGCATTAGCCAACACTCTCATGAAAAAACTTTTAGGTTTAACTTTTAATTACTCTAAATGTGCATGAGCACATTATGGAAATGAGGGACATTGATGCGCAACTTAAGTCCCTAAAGGTTGAAATCTCTGATTCTTTTCTTATTCATTTTATTCTCAATTCACTTCCTACTGAATATAGACCTTTTAAAATATCTTATAACACACATAAGGAAAATTAGTCTATCAATGAACTATTGACCATGTGTGTTCGAGAGGAAGAGAGATTGAAACATGAAAAGAAGCATGTGGATCATATGGGTCTCGTTGACTAAAGTTGTATTTATTTTCTTTGGCTTTAATAAAGTGATTCATTTCATAAATGATCTGATTTTTGTGCACGTAAAGATTATTATATAGAAGTCCATCAAGACTCTTTATGCATAGGACCTTGAATGAAGTTTTCATTCATAAAGATTATACAGTATTTATTTAGATGATATTTGTGCTAGTAATACATGGAAGGAATTGTTTGAGATTGAGCTTGACAGCCATGATTCAAGTACTAAAAATTTTCTATTTGAATGCGATCAGGCTTCAGACAAATAAGTAGTTTTAATCCAGTGGCCAAATTAAGATACTAGTTTATCACATTAAAGTTTAATTCTTGTTTACATGTAAGCCAAGTGGGAGAATGTTAGTTTTTTACGTTATTTCACTTGATGTGGCTCACATGTAAATTTAGAATTATAGATAAACTGTAAAAGTTAAAAAGTAATTGTTAAACTATTGAGCATCTGATCTGAAAAGATATTATACACGTTTAAACGTGATTAGGTTGTTGTGAATAACTGACTACCCACTTCCTTGATGGTAGGAACTGATTGGGTAGACATCTAGTATTTGAAGTTTAAATATCAAAGGTCCTTAGCCTAGCCGTGTTTTTTTTTTTTTTGCCTGCTTTTATCCATCGTATAGCGGCTATAAGATATTGGAATAGGCTAGAAGAAACTCTGTTCTAATCCTCTCACTCTTTTTCTTAGTTTTCAGTTTACAGACAACTCCTCAATTGCTTGAACAATCATGGCTAAAGGTACGTTCAATATTTTACTTTCATTAATTTACTTTCATTGTACACAAAATTTTTAGATTTAGCTATGAGAAATGACTTCATTTCTAGTTACATATTTTAATGTGACACCATAGCTTAAATATTTATCCCAATTAATAAAAGATGAAAAAGAATCTGATTGTTAGTGATTGGTTGTAAGTAATTAAAATTAAAGATTTGGTGGATTTAGGGGAGTGTATTCAATTAGGATTCTAGAGGATATTTAAAGATGTTACCAGAAAATCGTCACTGGGGGAAAAATTCCAAATAACGACTTTAAGGGGGACCAAGATCAAAGATGACCCTGGTCGGAGATGTATCAAGTAGTTCGATACCGACTATGTCCATGATAATGCACAAACGATTAGGAACACTAATAAATAAACAAGAAGAGCTTTTTATTCATCATTTTACGTTACAAATACATGTACTATGCTTTTTCCAGGATTCAAAGTGAACTATGGAGACTCGGTGAGTGATGGAGATGGTGGTGGTGATGGTGAACTCGAGCGTGTCGATAAGTAAAACTGGTCGTAGGGTTTCTGGAGATGATCTTTTTCTCCCTTCTTTTTGGTGAGCAAGATGTTGTATATATAGGTCCTGTTGCTTGCCATGCACTCTTCCAATTTTGGACTAGGGTTTTGTAATTACAGGACCTCCTTCTTTTTAGGAGATAATCTCGAATCTTTTACGTACTGAATCTAGTCTTTCTCTCCTAGGAGAAGTCAATCTCGTAAGCAAATCTTTCCTTCCTAAGAGGATTCTAACTGTGTTGACCTGTTTAAAATAGGACTCTCTGGCGGGAAGGAGTACATTTTCTCTGTTTTGACTGGATGGCGGCGTTTTAATAAGTCTTTATGGAGCTTTTAATTCTGGAATGAGAATCTTGCTGCTTGGTATCTTCCTGCTTGGCTGACTGGTTATATCAGAATGTGTAAATCGCTAGGCATTCTGCTACTGAAGTAGGGGAATGTCTGGTTGGTATCATAGCGGGATGCTTAGTGGAACTCCGTGTCGGGGTGCTGTGGGGTTCATAGGAAGCCAGGGCATGACTGGGTTGGACCCCGCTGTAGGTTTTAACAAGTAGTCAGGCTTGGGGCAATGCTTATGAATCAAGATGTTGGCGGGGTCCTTGAGAAGCTAGGGAAATACTGGGCCGGACCCCACTGGAGGGGGTATGCACTCGGATCAGTCGAGGCCCCCTTTTATCAGGGTAGCCGAATGGTGTCTGGATTCCTATGTCCTCCTTGTGCCGAGGTGGAAAATTCTTCTTTGGTCTTTCGCCAATTTTGGTGGTTAATAGAAGTCCCTCCTGACTTGGACACTAATTCCTTAACGGGGTCGGAGTCAGGATCCTGATTATGCTTGAAGGATTTTCTGCCTTATCTGTCCGCGTATTTCCTTGTCTGATTGGTTCTCCACGGTGGAAGAGGAAATCTTTCTTTGATACGTTAGTACTAATTACACAGTCCGCGTGTCACTCAATGATTGGTTTCTTCATTTTCAAAAAGAGACGTTTTGGTGCAATTAATGTGAAAAACGCCTCTAACCCATTATGCCGGTCACCGATCCCAGTTTTTGGGTGTGCAACTATCAGCCTTCTTTTATAAATAGACTGGGCTCACTGGTTCCTTCTCTATCACTTTCAATCTTTTAAAATTATTGCAAAGAAGAAAACCTAGCTTTCTTGCCTTCTTTCCTTCCAAACAGCGATCTCCCAAGTTTCTTTTAACCTCTTCTTCCTAAATGGCATCTCCTTCAAAATCTCCCACTGCTCTGCAAGAGGTTTCCACTGATCAAAACCCTCCGGTGGTGGCCTCTACTCATCCCGACCCCACCTCTCCGCATCTATCTAATAGTAACGACGCCCTTTTTCAATACAGAGAAGGCTGACTTGGTGGAGGACTCTCTAACATCGGAGAGGAGGAAGCGAGGTTAAGAGGGTGAGGGGGCTGCTGACGATACCCCCTCGGGCCCAGCGCCGTCGTTCTACCCGAAACCCCCGAATCTGGTCGGGTTTCCACAATCAACCGGAGGACTCTGTTATTATCAATGACGAGGCGGATGCGGCAAGGGTCGGTGGTGGCGACGGAGGCGATGACGGAAGCATCTCTCTAGTGGGGGTCCAGGCCGGCTCTATCGCCCCCTTCTATGACGGGCGGATAGTCCCCGATTCTGTGTGTACCTTGGACACATTGACCAAGATGAGGGAGGAGTACAAGATTCCAGACTACATCACTCTCTCTCTTCCTTATCGAGGTTACGACTTGTACACCCCGCCTTAGGATCGTCTGCTGATTCATAAGGCGGCCTTCGAATGCGGAGTTCGGTTGCTGTTACACCCCACACTTCGTCGGGCCCTTGTTGCGCTAGAGTTAGCCCCTTTCAAATCTTATCGGGGTTCTGGAAGCACCTGACGGGGTTCTTGGTGCTCTGGAAGGAGTAGTGCGAGAAAGATCACATAGACTGGAAGCCGGGGTTGGACGAGCTCCGCTTCCTTTTCAACATTACAAATATGGTGCTTCGGGGTCAGTTTTACCTAAGGGCATCAAATGACTTGAAGTTCATTGTCCCAGGAGCAAATGTGAAGTATGCTGCGCCCTGGAAGAAGGAATGGTTCGTGGTTGAAGGCGAGTGGGGGCGTACGGCTTTCATCAGGGGATACGAGTACACCCAATTCACTGCGAAGGATAAATGGGCGAAAAGGGTGCTTTCCTCTGAATCTCGAGACATCCTTTCGAGGATCATGAAGAGGGGGTACACAAACATGAAGTATCCCACTCTGGACCCCTTTGAGGGAGTCCGACTAAAGCGGTACCTGAGGATTTCCCTCGCCCTTCCTGGTAAGTGATTGCATCTATTTCCCCTGTTTTTATGCGTACATATGCTTTCCTTCTCCTTCTTCTCATTAAATTTCCTCTCTTTTTGCAGTATCTGTTGCCCCGATGGCAGCGGGGTCTTCATCCTCCTCTGGAATGGGGGATATGATTCTACCGGCTCATACTTTTCCTGTTCCTTCTCCTTCTACTACTGTCAGAATCGTGCCGAGGTCCGCACAAGTTGGAACTGATCCCCTTCCTCCTCCTACTTCAGTAAAACTAACCACTGGTGTTTCCACACCTCCTCATACTCTAGCTGGGTCATCTACAAAGATTTCTCTGCACGTCCTCTTGCTTCTCCTCTATCGTGCTCAAAAATTAAGGCGATGCTGGCCCAAGCAACGAAGGCCCAGGGATCTGGAAAGCCAGCACAGAAGAAGGCCGCTCCTCCTATGAAGATTTCTCTTGCTTCTCCTCCTTCTGCAGCATTCTCCAAAGTCCATGTCAGAAATACGGAGGGGGAGGAAGCTGTCCCTGTTTCTGCCCTAACTATTGATGCTCCCTCTAGGTCGAGGTCTAAGGATGCCACCTCTGATGAAGTGGTATCCCGATTTGCTGCATCCTATCCTGAGGGAAGCTTGGTGAATATGGCGAAGCTTCTTACCGAAATTCTGGTCGCCAATGGTGCATCTGTCTTGGCTGAGGTAACATTTATCCTCACTCTTGTTTCTTTTTTTTTTTTTTTTTAGCAGGTACTAACTTTCTCCTCTTTTTGCAGGGCTTCAAGTTTGCTCTGGCCATGAAGAAGCAGCTGCTGACTCTGAAGGAAGTTTACATCGGCCTCCAAGCGAAGCTAGAGGACACTCAACAAGAACTGGTCCAGACGCAGTAGAGTGTGGCCCCTTTGCTTAAGGAGGCCAAGGAATCTGAAAAGGCGAGGCATGAGGCCTTGGTGGTTATTAGACGCCTTGAGTGTTGCCTAGATACTGAAACCATCAAGTCCTTGCGCCGTCGAGAGGAGAGGGAGCGCGTGAAAGTAGAGAAGAGGTTACTACTAGATGAGAACCAACTTTTGTGAGAAACCATAGCAGACCTGGAGGCTCAACAGGGCCTTATATTCGAAGATGATTATTTCACAGCCTGCTATGAGGTGGCCACAGCTTTGCCCCCTCCCTTCGACCTTGAAGCAGCCTTGAACTGGGACCGGGATCAGATAATGGCAAAGGCTGCCCAGCTAGTAGATGGAGATCAAGAAGAAACAGTTCCCCCCGCATGACGCTGCTCAACCCGATCAAGGGGCTGGTATAGCTAAGGAAGCAGTCTAGGATCCTCTTATCCAAGAAGAACAAGTGGTGGACCCCGTGCTTACCTCAGGAGTGGTCCAGGTGGAGGATGAAGAAGATCTGGCTGGACCCAGGATCCCAATAGCAGGAGGGACCCAGAGCAAGTCTACTGCTGTGGAAGAGGATGCTACTGCTCAAGAGAAAGATCCCACTATGCCTCAGGTTCCAACGGTTGGGGGGGCCCAAACTGACGTTGAAGCCGATGGCTCAAGGGAAGAAGTAGCTGGTCAAGGAGAGCATCCAGATGAGGAGAAAGAAGACTGATTTGGCTCTTCCTATTTTCTTTTGTATATGCCTTTCTCTTTTGCCTTGTAGCCCGAAATGGGAGCTGGGTACCCTGTTTTATTAATACAACAACTTTAGTTATTTGATTCATACTGTGTCTTGCTTGTTCTTTTACTTATAAAAATTTCCAAAACATATAAACTTGTGAGTAATTGGACACCGAATGAGTAATTGTACTATGACAAAACAAATCTTAGGATGCTTGACTGTCAGACGATACATATCCTTCATATCCTGTAGTCGTAAAAAACTGGTGAGATCTGATACTTATCATGTCCTTCTCAATTGGACTCTCATGAACATATAATAATATAAGGTATCGAGTATCCTGTCGCGGTAGCCTGATACTCATTATAATTTGACTTGATGGACTCCTCAATCCCTTTTGATTGTCGACCTTCTAGGAGAAAAAGTGGAGTAAGGAATCAGGTACCCTGTCAAAATATCTTGATCCTACTATAAGTCTGTCCTGGTAGGCAACTAAGGCCACTTTAGCACCAGGCTTCTTGGAGGAGGGTATTCCCCGACCAAGGCAGTAGGAGCGCCATAAGGCTATGTCCTGGTCTTGAAATGGCGAAGTAAGAAATCAGGTACCCCGATGAAGCATCTCAATCTTACTGTAAGTCTGTCCTGATAGGCAACTAAAGCCACTTTAGCATCAGGTTTCTTGAAGGAGAGTATTCCCCGACCAAGGTAGTAGGAGCGTCATAAAGCTATTTCCTGGTCTTGAAATGATGATTCAGTAATGGCAAAATACGAACATTAAGTAGGAGATATTGGAGGATCAAGTAGGAGACATTGAACACTGGACATAGGAGAGTCATATGGGAGAAGAAACTAATTTTATTGAGTTTCCCAATCAGTACAATATGAAATCGGGGTAAGTATTTCCGTCGATATGAATTAAATTTCTAAGGGTAGAATATCCTGAGGTGACCGGCGTTCCATGTATGATCCACTGGGTATCCCTCCATGTCTTTCAGTTTGTAAGCGCCACCCCGGAGTAATGCCTTAATCATGTATGGACCTTTCCAGTTAGGAGCTAGCACCTTGTCAGACCTTCTTCGTGTGTTCTGGGTTACCTTCCTGAGAACCAAGTCTCCTTCTTTGAAATTCCGGGTCTTCACCCTTTATTGAAGTGTTGGGCTATCTTGCTCTGATACACAGCCACCTTTTCAGCGACCCTACCTTATCTTTCCTCAAGTAGGTCCAGCTTAGCTCTCAACTTAGCCTCATTGTCTTCTGGTTCATAATTTTAGACCCGAAATGATATGAGTTTATGCTAGATAGGTAAGACTGCTTCTGTTCCAAACACTAGCGAGTAGGGGGTCTTTCATGTTGCAGTCCGCCTGGTTGTTCTGTAAGCCCACAGTACATTGGGTAACTCTACAACCCATAACCCTTTCTTCTGCTGGAGCTTTTTCTTCAGGAGCTTCTTAATGGTCTTGTTGGTAGCTTCAACCAGCCCATTGGTCTGAGGATGAGCCACCGATGCAAAACAGAGATCAATGTTCCGACCTTCACAGAATTCCATGAAGTTGGCGTTGTCAAATTGCTTTCCTAAATCAGTTATAATGGCCATCGGGGTACCAAATCGGCAAACAATGTTTTCCTTGACAAAGTTGGTGGTTTTTTCTTCAGTTATCTGGGTGATGGCCTTGGCTTCTACCCATCGGGTAAAATAATCTATTGCCACCACTGCATGTTTGGCTTGGCCGGGTGCAGTAGGAAGCGGCCCGATAAGGTCTAGTCCCCAGATCGCAAAGGGGTAGGGAGTGCTGATTGAGAAGAGTCTTTCTAGTGGGAGGTGATGGAGGTTTGCTATTTTCTAACGAGCCTCACAGGATCGTGCAAATTGCTTCGCATCCTAGTATATAATCGGCTAGTAGTAGCCCATCCTGATTATCTGGTAAGCTAAAGTTTCACCTGACACATGGTTACCATAGTCCCCTGAATGTACCTCGTTGAGTGCCCAGCGCGCATCGTCGGGATGAAGACATCTGAGTAGAGGGAGAGATTTCCCCTTATGGTAAAGGTATCCTTCTACCAAGTAGTACCGAGTAGCTATCCTCTTAAGCCTGCGGGCTTAATCCGGATCTGCAGGGAGAGTGTCACCTTGGAGATAATCTACTATTGGAACCATCCAACATGGGGGGCGGCTGACAGGGAGGACCTCTACATCCTTGGCTATGCTGGAACGGGAAACCAATTAGAGGGGTACTCCTCTTGGTAAAGCATATCCTTCTCCTGTAGCAATCTTGGCCAGGACATCTGCGCAATGGTTCTTCTTTCTAGGCACTTGTTCTATCCTTACACCCTTGAACTTCTTCATGGCTTTCTGAACTTTAGCCAGATAAGCCACCATGTTGTCACCTTTTGCTTGGTACAATCCTGACACTTGATTGACCACCAATTGAGAGTCACTTTTGATCAGAAGGTACTCAGCTCCTAAAGCCCCTGCTACTCTCATTCCTATTAATAGAGCTTCGTATTCTGCTTCGTTGTTGGTGGCTCTGAATTCAAACCTGAAACAATGGCTGCATTCAGCTCTTTCAAGGTCAATCACGACGATCCCGGCTCCACATCCCGACTGGTTCGAAGCTCCATCCATATAAAGGACCCAAATCTTACTGTCTTCGGGCCATCCCGGATTGGTTTGATCCAGACCTGGGTCTATTGATTTCTCCGGATTTGGAATTGTGTTGAATTCCACTATGAAATCAGCTTGGGCTTGGGCTTGGGCTTGGGCTTGGGCTTGGGCTTTGATCGTGATTCTTGCATTGTATCTGATGTCAAACTGGGTGAGCTCTAGGGCCCATAGAACCAATCTGCTCGACACATCCGGCCTCTGGAGGAATTGTCGCAGGGGTTGATTAGTGACAACCGCGGTGGTGTGAGCTTGAAAGTAAGGCCGGAGCTTTCTGGATGTAGTTACCAAGGCATAGGCGAGCTTCTCTAAGAGGGTGTAGTTTTTCTTGGACTTAGTGAAAGCCCGGCTCATATAGTAAATTGGTCTTTACACCCGTAACTACATTCTTTCACCAAGGCTCCACTAGTAGCAACTTCTGAAACTGCTAGATAGAGTAGGAGCTCTTCCCCCGGGGTTGGTTTTTACCAATAGAGGCGAACTTGACAAGTACTCCCTTAAAGCCTGAAAAGTCTGCTCACTTTGTTCATCCCACTTCATCTTTTTCCCCTGCTTGATGATCTTGAAAAATGGGAGACATTTATCTATGGAGCGAGATATGAACCTGTTCAGGGTTGCTATCCGTCCGGTTAATCCTTGTGCCTACTTGAGAGTTGTAGGGGACTCAAAGTCTAGGATAGCTTTGATCTTCTCAGGATTAACCTCGATTCCCCTTTCATACACCATGAATCCCAACAATTTGCCTGCTGCTACCCCGAATGCACATTTAGAGGGGTTCAACCTCATATGGTTCTGCCTTATCACTTGGAAAGTCTGGCGTAAATCCCCTGTATGTTGTCTAGCTTCTAGAGATTTTGTGATCATATCATCTATGTACACCTCCATGGATCTTCCTATCTGTTCTTTGAACAACTTGTTCACCATACGCTGGTACGTGGCACCTGCATTTTTGAGTCCGATTGGCATTACCTTATAGCAGTAAAGGCCCTGTCCGGTGATGAAGCTAGTCTTGTTTTGATTAGAAGGATGCATCATGATTTGATTGTACCCCGAGAAAGCATTCATGAAGCTTAGGAGCTTGTTTCCTACAGTGGAGTCAATGAGTTGATCTATCTTAAGTGGAGGGAAGCTGTCATTGGGGCAAGTCCGATTGAGATCGGTGTAATCCACACACATCCGCCACTTCCCATTAGACTTGGTTACCATTACCACATTGGTGATCCATTCGGGGTACCGAGATTCCCTGATGAACCCGGGCTTCAGGAGTTTGTCAACCTCTTCCTGAACAGCGGCGTTCCGTTTGGCGTTGAAGTGTCTTCTTTTCTGCTTTATTGGTTTGAAGGTTGCTTCCACTGCCAGCCTATGGGTAGCCATGCTAAGAGGAATGCCAGGCATCTCCTCATGGCTCCAAGCGAAGATGTCGTTGTACTTTCTGAGGAGTTCTACCAAGTCCTTCTTGACTTCGGGGTCCAAACCTCCTCCAACATTTACTGTCTTTGTCGGATCTTTGCTCCTGATCAGGATCTCCTCTAACTGATCTGCGGGGTGCCCACTGATCCAACCCCGCTCCTCTTCCTCCGGCTCTTCCACGTTTATGTCTGGTACCTCTCCTTTTTCCAAGACATAATGATCCCACTCTGATGCTCCCTGACTTGGGTCACTGGTCATATGTGCGTATTGTTTAGCTAATGCAGCGGGGTTGGTGGACACCGCGTAACAATTTCGGGCTGCCTGCTGGTCCCCTCTTACTTCTCCTACTCCTGTTCCCACCGGAAACTTCAACACATTGTGGTAGATGGATAGCACCCTCTTGATCCCTGACAAGAAAGGCCTACCCAAAATTGCATTATAGGCAGACAGGATGTCTACTACGATGAATTCCGTCGTTATATTCTATTGAAGAGGAGCTTCTCCGACTATCACTGGCAGAATCTTTGTCCTTATTGGCATTACAGAGTCCCCTGTGAACCCATACAAAAGGGAGGTGCAACTGCTGTAGCAAGAGTTCTTCAGATTAAGTTGCTCATGAGCCCACTTGAACAGAATGTCAACACTGCTTCCCGTATCAATCAGGACGTGGTATACCAGGTAGTTGGCAATCTGTACTGTGATTACCATGGGGTCAACATATGGCTGAACTGTATTGTAAACATCCTCCTTTGTGAAGATGATTTTGGTGGAGCGGGATAAATCCCGGGATCCACTACTGACTTTAAGTATCTCGTGATCAGCATTAAACCTGGGAATCTTCCTTGCGTGGTTCTTTATCGAATTGTTGGAGGTTCCAGCTAGGGTAAGGCCCCCACTGATGGTGTGGATCACCTAGATCTGCTGCATTAAATCCTTCTCACCATCTCTTCTTCTTTCTGCTGCCTCCTACATCCCATTTTATACCTGTTTCCCTTCTTTGATGCTGTCCCGTACCTGCTATAACAACTCAGTTAAAAGGCCTCCTCTTACCAGTCTTTCAATCTGATTGCGTAGGCTGTAGCACTATGAGGTGTTGTGCCCTATATCTTCGTGAAAATCGCAATATTTGTATTGATTCCTCCTGTCAACCGGGATTTTCATGGGACCTGGCTTTCTGAGTAGGCCCTTATCTCGAATGGCGAGATAGATGGTTTCTCGCGAAGCATTGAGAAAGGTGTAGTGATTATATCCTTCTTCCTCTCTTGCTACTCTGGACATTTCCTTCAGGGAAATCTCCTTGGGGGGTGATCTCCTGGCTGGATACCTTTCCTGGTACAAAGGAATATGAGGCGGCCTGTAAGTGGACCGATTCAGAGGCTGATTCTGGAACTTCCTAGCTGGTGCAGGCTTCGGAGCCTCCCTCTTGTGGTGTGGTGTGGTGCTAATTGGGCTTCATTGTGCTCAATTTTAATCCGGAGTTGTTCCTCGATGTCCACCTGTTCCAGAGCTCGGTTGTAGGCTTCTTGGTACGTCTCTGGAGGATGTTTGGCAAAAGAACGAAATAGTCTGCCAGCCTATAAGTTCCTCCGAAAGTTGGCTAGAGTTACCTTCTCGTCGAATACACCCATCTGGACGACCTCTTTATGGAATTTCTCCACATAAGATCTCAGAGTTTCACCCCGCTCCTGAACCACGTATTGCAGCAAGATAGGATCATTGGGAGGGGGCTTGATCTCTTGAAATTGTGCACAGAAAGCTTTGGTGAGTTTAGAAAAAGAATTAACACTACCTGGTGGTAACTTTCTGAACCATAACTTGGCACAGTCAGTCAAGGTTGAAGGAAACATTCTGCACATGGCTAGCTTGGTCGCACTTTGAACCTCCATCTAATGGACAAAACTTTCCAGGTGGCTGACGGGGTCCTTTGTCCCGGAATACTTTTTAGAAGGCATTCTGAATTTAGGAGGTAACCCCACCTCCCTGACTCTTTTGGAGAAAGGTGCATTCATTTCGCCCAAGAGGTTCCTCTGGATTCCTTGGTGCTTTCCCTTCTTTAACTGCTCCAACTCCTTCGCCATCCTGGTTATCTGATCCTCTAGGCGCTAGGATTTCTTAGTTCTGGATCGGGCTACTGAACCCTCTTCATCCGAAGATTCTGAATCAATGACTACCTCCTTTCGCTTTGCTCTCTGATGTCTTGCTTTGGAGCTTTTTCGGGATTCGGCGCTTCCTTCTGAATCGGGATGTGAATCCTTCTTCTTCGCCCTTGGTTTTTGGGTGGAGATTGGGCTCTCCTAGGGGGAACCTCAATAGCTGACTTCACCGGTCTGGGTCTGAGATCCACCTGTCGGGCTGGGAGAGGTGGACCCAGACGGTTGAATACTAGTACCCGGGTACTTGGGCCAATGTCCCTTGAGATCCTGACTGTTTCGAAGGGGATCCCCTAGGCTATCATTCGGAGTCGGATGGCTTCTACATATGCTGCAGCATGCTGTTCTAAGACATCCCGATTGACTTCCTGCCTGACTAGGTCTTGAGGCACAGGGCCTGCAGCTAGTGGAGGCGCTGACGGTGGATTCTTATTCCTGGCACATTTACCTCGCCTCTAAGCTCTTTCAGTGAAAGCGGAAGACTGGGGTCCTGATGGCTCGGGATGACCCTGGGAGGATCGAAGTCTCATTCTAAAGATCTCTAAGCAGAACTAGGCTGTTTTGAATAATGGATGAGATAAGTCGGTTTCCCACAGACGGTGTCAAAAGTGTTATTGAAAAATCGTCACTGGGGGAGAAATTATAAATAACGACTTTAAGGGGGACCAAGATCAAAGATGACCCCGGTCGGAGAGGTATCAAGTAGTTCGATACTGACTATGTCCGTGATAATGCACAAACGATTAGGAACACTAATAAATAAACAAGAAGAGCTTTTTATTCATCATTTTACATTACAAATACATGTACTATGCTTTTTCCAGGATTCAAAGTGAACTATGGAGACTCGGTGAGTGATGGAGATGGTGGTGATGGTGAAGTCGAGCGTGTCGATAAGTAGAACTAGTCGTAGGGTTTCTAGAGATGATCTTTTTCTCCCTTCTTTCTGGTGAGCATGATGTTGTATATATAGGTCATGTTGCTTGCCATGCACTCTTCCAATTTTGGACTAGGGTTTTGGTAATTACAGGACCTCCTTCTTTTTAGGAGATAATCTCGGATCTTTTACGTACTAAATCTAGTCTTTCTCTCCTAGGAGGAGTCAATCTTGTAAGCAAATACTTCCTTCCTATGAGGATTCTAACTGTGTTGACCTGTTTAAAATAGGACTCTCTGGCGGGAAGGAGTATATTTTCTCTGTTTTGACTGGACGGCGGCGTTTTAATAAGTCTTTATGGAGCTTTTAATTCTGGAATGAGAATCTTGCTGCTTGGTATCTTCCTACTTGGCGGACTGGATATATCAGAAGGTGTAAACCTCTAGGCATCCTGCTACTGAAGTAGGGGAATGTTTGGCTGGTACCATAGCGGGATGCTTAGTAGAACTCCGTGTCGGGGAGCTACAGGGTTCATAGGAAGCCAGGGAATGACTGGGTTGGACCCCACTACAAGTTTTAACAAGTAGTCCAGCTCGGGGCAATGCTTATGAATTAAGATGTTGGCGGGGTCCTTGAGAAACTGGGGAAAGGCTGGGCCGGACCCTGCTAGAGGGGATATGCACTCGGATCAGTCAGGGCCCCCCTTTATCGGGGTAGCCGGATGGTGTCTAGATTCCTATGTCCTCCTTGTGCCGAGGTGGAAAATTCTTCTTTGGTCCTTCGCCAATTTTGGTGGTTAACAAAAGACATTATAAATCCTGATGTATTCAATTCAGACATTTAAAGACTTTAAAAGAGTCTATATTAATCTAGTGATATTCAATTCATATTTCTATGGACTTTTAAAGAATCCTTCCAAATCCGGGTGTATTGAATTGGAACATTAAAAATGTCTACAATATTCAAGATGTATTCAATTAGGACTAGATTTTACAGAATTTTTTTAGGACTTGGATTTTGGTGGACTTGATGGTGAGAGATATAAATATAAAATGCCATAACATGTCCGGTCTTCTCCCCAAAGATTTTGGTGGACTTTGCTCTCTCTCTCTCTCTCTCTCTCTCTCTCTCTCTCTCTCTCTCTCTAAAACAGAAACGTGTTGCTTCTTCTCTGCTCAAATAATCCTAATCGATGATCTTCCCTTGCTGATTTTTTAACTGCCAATCAATCAACATTTTTGAAAAAAAAAAATGCTAATCAATTCAAACGAATCTACACTGGTGGTATAGGTAAAACAACAATTGCAATATCTGTATACAAACGAATTGCCAATCAATTCAAAGATGTTTGCTTTCTTGAGAATGTTAGGAATGATGCTAAAATTGGACCGAACAATTTACAAGAGAAGCTTCTTTCTGGAATACTTAGGGAAGGAGATCAAATTATAAATGATTTAACTTTTTTTTTTTTTTAACAGTTGCAAACAAAGTAGTGAGAAGCAAACAAACACAAAGAAGGGACAAAACACAAGAAAAGCAACCAAAAAAAACAAGTCAAAACATGCTAGGAAAGCATATCAACTTTCACCAAATTCCTAACACTAGCAGGAAAGCATTCCATCCAAAAATTGTCCTCCACACAATCCAAACCCATTCTTGCTAATCTCTGGGCAACACGATTCGCAATAGAAGTTATAGCCTTAAAAACTAAATGATTTGACGCTTTGGTTGTCCTAATTAAAATCTTGATCATCCATGTAAAGGTTTTGGTTGTTATTTATCATGTTACAAAACCTGTCATGACTCTAAATTTTGGATGATCATGACTTATTGCACATAAATTACAACTAGAAAAGTGAAAAAACCATACTAAAAGTTCATTTATTCCACATCCCACATTGGATAAATAGAGAAGTGTAAGTTCCTTAATTTTGATTGGCTTATTTCATGACAAACTACATTTTGGGGGTTTAAAATGTAAGGGTAGTTTAGGGCTTCCTTGTTCTTGTTCAAGCTTATTTGGTTTCAAGCCCTCAAGCACAAGAGCTCATTGAAGGTATAATCACTTGTGCTTAACCCTTTTTTTTGAAGAGATTTAGTTCCACACACACACAAACATTTCATGATCTTATGTTCTATATACTTTGTTGTGTGATTTGTGTTGTTGCATATTCGTTTTCATGCTTGATCACTCTATCATTGTGCATTTATTCTTTGGCATGTTTTTTGGCCTTGAGAGTTGCTTGAAGGTTTTTCTAGAGGTAAATTTTTACCTCAGACCGCTCCTGGACCGCTGTGATTTTCTTCCCAGCGCTAGGAAAGCGTTTTTCGGACAGAGAAAACCGCTTCTGAACCGCTTCCGTACCGCTGCCATTTTTCCGCAGCGTTTTGGCTTGACAGGGAAAACAGCTGCCGGACAGCTGCCGGACCGCTGCCGGACAGCTACCATGTTTCGCAAGTGTTTGGGCGAACAGCTGCCGGACAGCTGCCGGACAGCTGCCGGACCGCTGCGGCTTTGGCAGCGGTCGTGCGTGTCTTTTCGTTTTCCAAAGGCCAAAACGACGTCATTTCTTCTAGGGGTCCTATATAAGTATCATCTTCTTCCTAGCTCGTTTTTGTGAGCTCAAAATCAGAACTTAGAGTGAGAAACTCAAACCCTAGAGAGAGAAGCTCCCAAGAACTCACCTTTACTCAACCAAACCACTTCCCATGTGCATCTAGCTTCTTCCTAACATCATTCAAGCATGGGATTTCTTGTTTTCTTTGACTAGGTAACTTATACATGTCCTAGAACTTCGTATTTCATTCTTATGACATGTTTGCCTAGGTTTAGCATTTATTTGTTAATTAAATGCATGTCTCTTTTGCTTATTGTTATTTCTAGCATGATTGAGACTTTGATTGTTGGTTGAGATGAGTTGTTTATGATAGCTAGGATTGTTTTGTGATTGATAACATCTAGCTAAGTATGTATGCTTTACATTTAGGCATTCTTGATTAGGACTCATTGATTGCATTTATAGTCCTAGCCATGTTCATTGACAACATGTGTTGATTGGCATTTTTGATTGACAATTCCTTGATTGCACTTGTTAATTGCATTTATTGTCATTGCCATGTTTATTGACAACTTGTGTTGAGTTGGCTTTGTTTGTTGACAATTAGATTGCTAGAATCACTTTGCATCTAATTGAGTTCTCATGCATGAGCATGTAGGCATTGTTGATAACTAGAGTGTTGATTTGCATTATAACATCTAGTTAAGCATTTAGTGTAGCCTAGCATTATTTGCATTTAGAATATTATCATATTCACATAGGTTGTTGATCTCTTCATTGAGAGTTAAGTCTTGTGACTACCGGTGTGTAGTGCTCAAGCACCTTTGGTCTAGGTTTGCTATAAAAGGCCTGCGGGTAGTAGTGGTGGATTAGTAACCGAGAATGGTGTGACTAGAGGTCAACCTAGGGTTGTAATCATCATTACATATAGTGGATTCGAGGACCGTGTGTGGCGCACATATCAGCCCGTGGTTTTTTCCTATGAGGGTTTCCACGTAAATATCAAGTGTTATTTAAATTCCGCACATATTACACTTGATTATTGTTTGTTAATTTGGGTTTATTTTTGAATATTGACTAATCCGAAAATTTGGTAACTAATCGGATTAACAACCCATTCACCCCCCCTCTAGGTTGTTTAGACACACGTTAGTATATATTTTCAATTGGTATCAGAGCGGGTTCCTAGACATACTTAGGTGATCCTTGCTCTTGCTTGTGTGTCTTGCTTTTGTGTATTTTGAGTGCTACATTCATTTGCATTCATTTGCATACATTCACCCAAACACTATGAGTGAATTTGGGACTATCCAAGAGGGAGCGTCGAGCATGAGACCGCCGTTGCTCAAGGGTGACAATTACTCCTCATGGAAGGGGAAGATGGAGTCATATCTATCGGCGATAGATGATAAGGTATGGATGGTGATTGAGGATGGATACACACCTCCCACCGTGACCGCCGGAGATGGAAGCATTGTGCCCAAGCCCAAGGCTCAATGGAGTGCCGAAGAGTTTGGAGCTTCGAAGTGGAACAACAAGGCCATGCATGCCTTGCTTAGTGCAATGGATGAGAGCCAATATAAACTCATCCAAATCACCAAAAATGCACATGAAGCTTGGAAAATCTTGGAGATGGCACATGAGGGAACCGAAGTGGTGAAAGAGTCCAAACTCCAAGTGCTTCAAACTCTATTCGAGAGTATTAGAATGGAAGAGCATGAGTGCTTCAATGACTTCCAAGTGAAGTTGATGGACATCGTCAATCAAAGCCATCAACTAGGTGACCCATATTCGGATAGGAGGATCAAGCAAAAGATCATGAGGTCACTACCTCCTAAATTTGAATATAAGGTGACGGCACTTGAAGAGAATAGTGACTTCAAGAAGATGAAGCCGAGTGAAGTGATTGGAAGGCTACTTGCCTATGAGTCAAGAAAGGCTCCCACCTCCTCATCTCCCAAGAAGAAAAATGGGATAGCCTTGAAGACCTCCAAAATTGAAAAGGAGGATGATGACTCGGATGAAGAAGTAGCTCAAATGGTGAAGAAATTCAAGAAGTTCTTGAGAGTACAAAAGGATGACTCCAAGAACGTTGAGCCATGCCAAGAGAAGTCTTCAAGAAAAGGCATTCAATGCTTTGAATGTGGAGGATATGGGCATATCTCCAAGGTTTGTGGTAACTTGAAGAACAAGAGAAATGGAAAGGAGATGGCCACCTCTTCAAGTGATAGTGAGAGTGTAGAAGATTCTTCAAGTGATGAAGAGCTTGCAAATTACTACACGGCCTTTGGAGCCTCTCATGTGGATGTTGGAGAAGAAGGCAAAAATGCCTCTATTTGTGACCTTGAAGAATGAGTAGATGAAAAGGTAGCTAGAAGTGTGATTGATGTAGCTATGCAAGGGGAAGTTGCTTGTAAGACATCAAATGACCAAGGAAAAGGTCTTGATGAGGAAGTTGACTCACTTAGTGAGGGACAAAGTGATGAGTGTTGCTCATACTCATGTGAAGATGATAACTCCGACTTGGAGAGTTTTGACAACAAGGAAAGAATGAGTTATGAAGATTTCATGGCATTCTTCCATAACTCCTTGAAGAAGAAAAAGAAGGAGATTTTTGTGTTGAAGGAAGATAATCTTCAACTAAGAGAAAAGGTGATTCTCTTAGATGAGGAAGTAAAACTTGTCAAGAAAAATGAGGACAAGTTGAAGAAAGAGCTTGAAGAAGCAAGGATGTCACTTGCTAAATTTACTTCGGGTACGGAGAAGCTTAACATTATGCTAGGGTGTGGGAAGATGCCTAGTGACAAGAGAGGCCTAGGTTTTGTTGATGATGAAGTCATACCATCATCCAACAAGACATCTTTTGTGAAGGAAATTGTTCATAAGTTGCCTCCTCACTCTTCTTGCCACAAGAAGACTCTTGAAGTGGGTGAATCTTCTAAGAGTGCTCATTTGAAGATTGCCAAGGACAAAGAGATGAGGTATCTAGAAGTTTTGAAGAAGGCTAAGATCAAGCAACCTCAAGCTCAAGGCAAAAGCTTAGCTTCACCTCCTCAACATCCTAGGAGAAAAATTGATCTTGGAGAGTCATCCAAGAATGGCCATATGAAGATGCTAACAAAGGGTAAAGCTCAATCCCACCATTCAAGAGCTCAACACCCAAACTTTGCAACACCAAGGAGGCACTTTCAACCGGCTCAACCACCTCAACAAGCTAGACCACAAAGGTGCCACCAATCGGCTCAAGCTCCAAAGAGAAGCAAACTGATGCACCATCAAAGACAACCTCATCAACATGGCAATGCCTCGATGAGATCACAATGCAATGGTATAAATTCTTACTTTGTACCTACTTGTCATTTTTGTGGTATGATTGGTCACTTAAGACCAAATTGCTTTGATTACATTAAGAGGTGTAGATTAGAGAGCATGAAAGAAAAACGGTTGAAAAAGAGGGCAAGTTTGCATGAACCTAGGGATCTTAGAAACATGTTTATGACCACTAGAAATGATAAAGTGGAACCTAGGTGGGTTAGAAAGAATGAACCCGCTTGCCATTGTGCAAATGTGATACCCGTAGATGCTACTATGTCCAATGGACTTGGTAAGTCTATAGGGGCTCATGCCTCCCATTGACTTGGTTGGAATTGACCCCATATGGGGAGCTCAAGCAAAGAGAGTAAACTTGCATGATTTGCCATATGCAAAAAGTTAACGTATTTTATGCTCTTTTATGATTGTTTGAGAATGCTTGGTGAATAACATTGATTAATGCTTTAATAATGTTTTTAATAACACCTTGCACGGTTGCCTAGCATGTACTGCATGATTTCTATTTCTGCTTGAGTGTGCTTATCAATTTGAGGAATGTTCTACTTGTTAGTACATGTGATTGACCTCAAATTATTCTCCATGTTCATGATTCTTTGATATGCATTCTTAAGCTCTCTCTTGAAAAAGGGCTACTGGCAATATGACGTGCAGCCGCCCAATGTAGGAAATGGCTACTCATTTGAAACCGAGTGAAAGCCTTCAAGAGAGTTACATTAGCATGATAAACAGAAATACATGCTTGTTAGGATAAAGGAGAAAAACAGAAAAGTTGAAATGTATTTGATGATGTGTGTGATGCATTGCTTAATAAAGACCTCAAAATTGTTGATTGATGATGTGTCTTGCAATGTAGAAAAGATGATATATTTTTTGATGTGATTAGTACACTCTGCACACAAATGCTTGGATATATATCTTCTTATCATAACAACAGGGCTCTAATTGGTTTGACTTCTTTTGGAAAACCTGTTGATTGTTGCTTTGATTGATTCTTATGCATGAGCTCAATAGTGTTTGTATTACATGCTAAGCAACTTTTTCACACTCACACTTTTTCTGTGAATAAAATCTCCTTTGAATCTCTCTCAATTACTTGAATTGCATAAAGTTGGTTTATATGATTATGCAAATGCCTTTTGTGCAAATAGCTCTCTTTGCTAAAGCAACCCGATAGGGGGAGCTCCTTTGCCTATCTCATGACAAAAAGGGGGAGAAGTCTTGAGAGATATAGGGGGAGCATTGTGTATGCTTTGGGGAGAAGTTTGAGAGAGAGTAACCATTTAGGGGGAGCATTGCACATGCATTGTTTTGTTTTGCCTTATTGAGTGCAAATGCTTTTTATGTTTGTTCACCTCACATGCACTTGGTCTTGGAAAGTGCTTTCTTGCTATTGTGTGTAGGTATGATGATCTACGAGGAGATTGAAGACCTTGAAGACTTAGATTCTTAGGTTTCTCTCATTGTAACGTAGAATACATTTTTTGTTGACCAATAGCTTTATTTTATGTTTTGTGAGGATTATTTTGTGGGTGGTTGTTTTGTCATGAAATAGCCAAAGGGGGAGATTGTAAGTTCCTTAATTTTGATTGGCTTATTTCATGACAAACTACATTTTGGGGGTTTAAAATGTAAGGGTAGTTTAGGGCTTCCTTGTTCTTGTTCAAGCTTATTTGGTTTCAAGCCCTCAAGCACAAGAGCTCATTGAAGGTATAATCACTTGTGCTTAACCCTTTTTTTTGAAGAGATTTAGTTGCACACACACACAAACATTTCATGATCTTATGTTCTATATACTTTGTTGTGTGATTTGTGTTGTTGCATATTCGTTTTCATGCTTGATCACTCTATCATTGTGCATTTATTCTTTGGCATGTTTTTTGGCCTTGAGAGTTGCTTGAAGGTTTTTCTAGAGGTAAATTTTTACCTCAGACCGCTCCTGGACCGCTGTGATTTTCTTCCCAGCGCTAGGAAAGCGTTTTTCGGACAAAGAAAACCGCTCCCGAACCGCTTCCGTACCGCTGCCATTTTTCCGCAGCGTTTTGGCTTGACAGGGAAAACAGCTGCCGGACAGCTGCCGGACCGCTGCTGGACAACTGCCATGTTTCGCAAGTGTTTGGGCGAACAGCTGCCGGACCGCTGCCGGACAGCTGCGGCTTTGGCAGCGGTCGTGCGTGTCTTTTCGTTTTCCAAAGGCCAAAACGACGTCATTTCTTCTAGGGGTCCTATATAAGTATCATCTTCTTCCTAGCTCGTTTTTGTGAGCTCAAAATCAGAACTTAGAGTGAGAAACTCAAACCCTAGAGAGAGAAGCTCCCAAGAACTCACCTTTACTCAACCAAACCACTTCCCATGTGCATCTAGCTTCTTCCTAACATCATTCAAGCATGGGATTTCTTGTTTTCTTTGACTAGGTAACTTATACATGTCCTAGAACTTCGTATTTCATTCTTATGACATGTTTGCCTAGGTTTAGCATTTATTTGTTAATTAAATGCATGTCTCCTTTGCTTATTGTTATTTCTAGCATGATTGAGACTTTGATTGTTGGTTGAGATGAGTTGTTTATGATAGCTAGGATTGTTTTGTGATTGATAACATCTAGCTAAGTATGTATGCTTTACATTTAGGCATTCTTGATTAGGACTCATTGATTGCATTTATAGTCCTAGCCATGTTCATTGACAACATGTGTTGATTGGCATTTTTGATTGACAATTCCTTGATTGCACTTGTTAATTGCATTTATTGTCATTGCC
The DNA here is from genome assembly GCA_954870605.1 of Acer campestre. Classification (NCBI taxonomy): domain Eukaryota; kingdom Viridiplantae; phylum Streptophyta; class Magnoliopsida; order Sapindales; family Sapindaceae; genus Acer; species Acer campestre. The sequence goes on along the minus strand of OX940803.1, from coordinate 17,223,699 downwards.
ATGTTTATTGACAACTTGTGTTGAGTTGGCTTTGTTTGTTGACAATTAGATTGCTAGAATCACTTTGCATCTAATTGAGTTCTCATGCATGAGCATGTAGGCATTGTTGATAACTAGAGTGTTGATTTGCATTATAACATCTAGTTAAGCATTTAGTGTAGCCTAGCATTATTTGCATTTAGAATATTATCATATTCACATAGGTTGTTGATCTCTTCATTGAGAGTTAAGTCTTGTGACTACCGGTGTGTAGTGCTCAAGCACCCTTGGTCTAGGTTTGCTATAAAAGGCCTGCGGGTAGTGGTGGTGGATTAGTAACCGAGAATGGTGTGACTAGAGGTCAACCTAGGGTTGTAATCATCATTACATATAGTGGATTCGAGGACCGTGTGTGGCGCACATATCAGCCCGTGGTTTTTTCCTATGAGGGTTTCCACGTAAATATCAAGTGTTATTTAAATTCCGCACATATTACACTTGATTATTGTTTGTTAATTTGGGTTTATTTTTGAATATTGACTAATCCGAAAATTTGGTAACTAATCGGATTAACAACCCATTCACCCCCCCTCTAGGTTGTTTAGACACACGTAAGTATATATTTTCAAGAAGTGAATAAGATGTCTAACCTACATAAAAAGAAGGAGAAGGGAAGGGAAAACATAATTACTTGGACAAGGGTTATAGGTTATGGCCCAATACACTATAATGTCTTTTCTAACATTTTATTTTTTTATAAATGAAATGTAATATTTTGTAATGTAAAAAATAAAAAAATAAAATGGAACCGCCGGTTCGAACTGGAGAACTGAAACTGGAACCGTTGGTTCCAGTCCAGTTCGAACCAGGCGGTTCTGTGAACCTTGTAACCGGAAAATCGGTTCCGATTTTTCCGGTTCCGATTTCACGATTCGAACCGGAACCGTGTCAGGTTTAGCTCCATCACGATGGTGATTATGGAGATCCAAATTTCATCTCCACATCTATTTCTTTATTATTATTATTATTATTATTTATGTTTTTCAGATTTTTTATTTTTTATTTTTCATATTTTGATCTCCATCCTCCATCTTTTGAAAAGGATGGCGAAGATCCATATAATTTGTTGATGCTGTTTTTTTGTTCATCTCCATTCTCCAACTCATCGATGGACGTTGGAGATCCATATTTTTATTTAAAATGTTTTTGAATTTTATAATTTAAAGTTATGATTTTTTTTAAAAAAAAAATTTGAAAATTTTGTAGAGATTTAATGTCTGTCCTCAGCATGTTTTCAGCCTGTTTTTGTTTTTGTTTTTCAAAAATGATTTCGAATTCACGTCCGGTAACCGTTTTTCATTTTATTTTCAAAATACAAAAACAAAATGAAAAATAAAACCAGTGTTAAAAGTGGAAATTTTGAAAGAAAAAAAAATGTTTTTGTTTTTCAAAAAATTTTACAATAATTTTTTTTTTTCCTTGAACGAGGTCTCATCTGCTTTTTCTTTCCCATCTTCATCTTCTTTCTTCCTTCACAAATCTTCCTCCGCCGCCAATTGCCGCTGATCACTGCCGATTTGATCTTCTTCTTCTTCCTCTTCCTCCTCCTCCTCCAATCGTCGCTGTTCTCACTGTCTATCTGCCTTCGCCTCTCGCCTCTCGCCTCTTACTGTCGTCTTCTTCTTCTCCTCGCCGTTGTCTTCTTCTTCTTCTCCTCGCCGTCTTCTTCTTCTTCTTCTTCTCCTTGCTGTCGTCTTCTTCTTCTCCTTGCCGTCGTCTTCTTCTTCTTTAACTATTCTGGATCAATTTGTGTGTTAATTTGGTTTTCTGGATCAATTTGAGTGTTAATTTTGTTTAATTTATAAATTTCATTACATCAATTTGTGTTGTGTTAATTTTGTTTAATTTATAAATTTCATTACAAATCTTCTTCTTCTTCTTCTCAACTAATCTGGATCATTACATCAATTTGTGTTGTGTTAATTTTGTTTAATTTATAAATTTAATTACAGAAATTTTATTGGTTATTTATTTAATCAATTTGTATATAATTGTTATAATATTAAACAAATGGTAAAAAAAAAATTCGAAAGTTTTCGGTTATCCTACCAGAAGCGTTTTTTCCGTTTTTATTTTCAAAATACGGATTTCAATAAATGCTACCAGATGCGTATTTGGAATTCAAAAATGAAACAAAAAACACTGTTTTCATTTTCATTTTCATTTTTCTTTTCTAAAAACAAAAACAGAAAACTGCTTGCAGGACGGACCCTTATATACAACTATGAATAACAAAATCTCAGGTAGATTTGAGTGTTATTCTCTCTTTAAATAATTACAGTACAGCATTATTAAAAAAAAAAAAAAAAAAATTTACAGTGCAGCGGTGAAAGAAAGAGCAAGTAGCATAAATAGGAGTGAAAGTAAAAAGACGTCAGGGGTGGCGAAAGAAGAACTCAAGAACATTCCACATTTCCAGAATAAGCAATGTAGCCACGTCATTAAAAAAAAAAAAAAAAAAGATGAAGGAGCCGCCAAAACTGAAGGCTGCGCGAACCCTAGATTAGCTTTGACAAGGCGGCTATAAATGCTAACACGTGATATTGAGTATTGACGCGTCATTACTCTACTGTTGGTACTGTTATTTCTTATTATAAACATGCATGAAACATGTGCACCTGCCGTCCATTTCCCAACTTGTTAAATATAATTTAATATTTTTTAATAAATCCCGGCCATGATTGGATTCTTTCACGCACCACCACTCGCTTACACACGCTTCTCTGCCACCCTTTAAAAGTTTTAATCTCCACCTTATTTTCCTGGACTAATTGCAAAAATACCACTAATTTTAGGCATAATTTCATACATATGGAACTTTCACCCATAATTACACAAACGTCCCCTACTTTAGTTGACTTCTGTTAATTCTAACCGTTGACCATAATTTTAACCCACAATAACTAAAGTGCCCCTAGTTACCTATTTTATTAATTAAATTAATAATTAAAAAATGAAACAAAAAAGACGAAGAAAAAAAAAAACAAAAACAAAATCAATCATTTTTTTTTTCTCTTTCATTTTCTCAACCCCCAAACACAATCCAAAAATAAACTTAACAAACAAAAACCAAAACTCAATCCCATAAATCAAAACCAAAACTCAAATCCTCAAATACAACCAAAAATCAAATCCATAAATAAAAACTTAAATCCATCAATAACACAAAAAAAAAAAAAAAAAAAAAAAAAATAGAACTTCAATCTAGAAAGTTACAAATCCACCATTTAAGTTCTAATTTTTTAATTTTTTTTTTAAAAATAGATGTGGTTAACTGATTGTGGAATTGATGGATTTGGACGTTTTTCTTTTTATTGTGTTTAGAAGTTGAGAAAACGAAAGAGAAAAAAAAATGATTGATTTTTTTTTTTTTTTTGTCTTTTTTGTTTCCTTTTTTAATTATTAATTTAAATAATAAAATAGGTAACTAGGGGCACTTTAGTTATTGTGGGTTAAAATTGTGGTCAAAGGTTAAAGTTAACGGAAGTCAACTAACGGTAGGGGATGTTTGTATAATTATGGGTTATATGTATGCAATTATGCATACAATTAGGGGAGTTTGTGCAATTAGTCCTATTTTCCTCATCATATCCTTCCCAGTTCCCACCATTCAAATTCCAAATTAATTAATCCTAAACCTAAATAGTTAGTGCAAATTATCACTAGTTCACCGTATAAAATTGGTCCTGCTACATCATCGTATATATTTGTCCTATTACATCACCATATACACGCCTACACGTATTTTATGTAAATTTTAATCCTCGTCTAAATTATGAAATGATGTGTTATATATATAATTAATTTGTCACATTATTTGAACATGATTTTAAATAAATAATTTGAACTTGGGCTAGCACCTTAGCTTACTTTAGTTTAATTAAGACAAAATTTATTTATTTTATTCTATTTTATTATAATAAGTATAGTTGCATAGTGGTTATGATAGACGGTTATATTTAAAATATATATATATATATACAAATATACAACAACTAACAAGTAATTGAACCCATTATAGATAGCTAAAACTCTATATTTGTTTTTTTATTTTATTTTTATTCTCTAAACCCTTTAATTTCAATCAATTAGATATTAATTAAGGGTTATACTATATCAACTTAAATTTTTGATTTCAATATCTAACCATTTGATTAAAGATCACATATGTGGTTGAGATATTGAAATCAAAAAATTAAGTCAAAAGTTTAAGTTGATATAATATGACCCATTAATTATTTAGTAATTAGTAACAATGTGTATGTGACTAAGATTTTTTAGACTTATTATTTTTTAGATGCAAATTTTTTTTTTCCTAACCAAAACAAGTTCAAAATTTTCAAAATTAACAACCTCTTTGAAAAAAAATTAGAATTAACGGACATTTGAGATAAAAAGACTCAAATACCCTTAATGAAACCTAAAACTCAAATACTTAGAGATGTCCAATAGAAAACCAAGAAATTTATTACATGGCAAACACATGTTACATGATGAACTAAAAAAAATATTACATGACATGATATCATGTAATGTTCATCAGAAAACAAATAAATTTAGGAAATTCAAATCATTGATGCTCATAACAACAAATTAAGTAATGTAAAATACTATTAAAAACCCATCAAATATACCCTATTTCAAACAATATTAATGTATTTAAATGACATTCGTTTCATAGTAGACAACAGTAAAAGAAAAATAGAAGAAAGATAGAAAAGTAAGAGAGATAAAGTAAAGAATAGGGAAGAGAATATAAAATGAAATAAATGAGATGGGAATGGATGTGGATGCTGATTTTTTGCAAGACAAACTCCAAGGTAGACTGGTAGAGCATGAACAAAGAGAGCAAAGCAGACGATAGAGAAAGGGAAAGAGAAAGGAGGGAGAATGTGAATAACAAAGAGAGAAAAAAGGGAAAGAGATGGGAAATAACCTTAGAAGTATTTTGGTCATTTTCCGGTAGTTTGACCAATATTCTTGTTTAAATAAATTTATTTTTGTTTAAATAAATTAATTAGCTGGAATATACATAACAAGTAGGTTTTGATCGGATCTTATAAACGAGTGTAAACAACGTTTTCTTTATTAAAAAAATTGCTTCCATTTTTTGTGAAATAATTATAAATTATGCTTTGATACTTTACAATTATATTGCAACTTCTATATCTTTTTTTTCGAATCACTAGCCAAATGTCTCCAAAAATATGACTGATAAATTAATAGATACAACGAGACTTATATGGATATGTTTAGAGCATCTCCAATCATATTATGTATTTGGTTTGAATTTATTGCCACATAGGATGGATAAATAATGAGGTAAAAAAAAAAAAAAAAAAAGAAGCATCACCAATACAATTATCTGACTTGAATATGGAGTTTATGTGTCAAATTGTCTTTTAGAGATTATGAAGGTAATTGAGAAACTCTAATAGAAATACTGATTAGGATTTCTCACCATTTTCAGCCAATCATATTAACTGTAAAATAAGTAAGGAGAGAAAGTGACATAAATGTTTTATAGGAGAGAAAGTGACATAAATGTTTTATGGTGATTGTCTGATTGATCATAAAATGGATGTATATTTGATTTTTAAAATAATTGTATTGGAGGTGAGAATATGTATTTCTCTATTTGTTTGCCTAAGAGGATCCATATTCAAGATAAATGCTGATGTGTTACTACTTAGAAACTCATTAGCATTGGAAATGCTCTTATGTTTGAAGAATTAAGAAACTTTATTTAAGCTAATAATCAACAATTAATTCAAAATAAAAGAAGAAAGAGCTAACATCGCACAATGTAACTTGGTTGCCAATAATGTTTATTCAGTCTGCTAATGTTATAGGTTCAAGTTGTTGTCAAATGGTATACATATATATATATATATATAATTTTGGATATCTCACATCATATTCGAATTTATATCCTAACTTGTGAGGTGTGAATTTGTGAGTGAATACACCTTAATGATAATTTATATCATTTACCATATGTATCCACCTACTAATTGTCATTTTGATCATTAGTTGAGATGAAGGTGTGATACAATGGTGGGATGTCTACCACTGCTCATATAATAATAAGAAGAAGAAGAAGAAGAAGATAGAGCAAAATTAAGTTTATTCCATATCTCATGCTCCCATGTGAATTCTTCAGATAGGTCAGTGTGCTTGCCCATAATTAATTAATTATATATCATAATCCTATCTAATCGCTACTTTTTAAAGTGTGACCAAGTCAACTGATGGATTCTCTACTTTGATTTTCTATATATATTGCTTCGCAGTGTGACATCAAATGAGGTGAGGTGATTGGGACTTGGGAGCATGACCTTTTTTTAATCTTCTGTCTTATTTGTAACTTGATTGTTGCTTCAAGCAACATGATTCAACCATTTAAGTTTGTAAATTGTAATATTTTACGTAAATTTTAAATTAATTATTCTTGAAAATTAAGGTTGGGTTAGTTTAGAATTATGCAATATATATATATATATATATACACACACGATCATGTTCACATCAGTACGCACTGATATAATTACATTAGTACCAATGCATGTGGATAACTGATTATGGAAAAGTTTTGACAAGTGCATATACTTTGAGTCAAAGTATGTAAATCTAATGGTCCATATCCAACACATTGATGAAGTTATATTAGTGTGCACTGACTTGAACATAATCTTATATTCTTATATATATATATATATACATATTTTCTATTATCAGTTATTCCTGACAATAAATATATCAGGACGAAGAATGTGGATCACTATATTTACATACTTTGACTCAAAGTGTATGCGCTTGTCAAAACTTCTCTATAATCTATAGTCCACATTCTTTGTCCTGATATATTTATTGTCAGGGCAAACTGACAATAGAAAAACTGCATATATATATATATATACATGTGCATTGCATGTCAACTGTTGATTAAGCATAAATGAATATTGAATGAGTTAAAATAGTTGAATCTAATAGCTAATATTTAGGAGATTGAAATATATATATATATATCGGTACGCACTGAGGAGAAAATGACTATATATAGGATCAAGCTATATTAACTCAAACTTTTGACTTCACCATCTCAACCGTTGGATTAAAGAGCATATGAGCAAATGAGTGGTTACGATATTGGAATCAAAAAATTGAGTCAGAAATTTGAGTTGATAAATAGCCTGACAAACACATCAGAAATTTGAGTTGATATAGCCTGACACACACACAAACACACCATTTCAACCATTGGATTAAAGAGCATATAAGCAAATGAGTGGTTAAGATATTGGAATCAAAAAATTGAGTTGATATAGCTTGACACACACATCAGAAATTTGAGTTGATATAACTAGACACATCAGAAATTTGAGTTGATATAACTTCACACACACACACACCATCTCAACCATTGGATTAAAGAGCATATGAGTATATGAGCAAATGAGTGGTTATGATATTGGAATCAAAAATTTGAGTTGATATAGCTTGTACATCAGAAATTTGAGTTGATATATAGCCTAACACACATATCAAAAATTTGAGTTAATATAGCCTGACACACACACACACACACACACACACACACACACACCATTTCAACCATTGGATTAAAGAGCATATGAGCAAATGAGTGGTTCAGATATTGGAATCAAAAAATTGAGTTGATATAGCTTGACACACACATCAGAAATTTGAGTTGATATAACTTGACACACACACACACACACACACACCATCTCAACCATTGGATTAAAGACCATAAGAGCAAATGAGTGGTGGAGATATTGGAATCAAAAAATTGAGTCAGAAATTTGAGTTGATATAGCCTAACACATTAGAAATTTGAGTTAAATAACACCAAATAGGTTGGATCTGGTGGGGATAAAACCTAGTTTATAATTTAATGTTGTTTAGCACTAAAATATGTAATGGGACAAAAATACCCTTGACTTCACTTTTCTCTCTTCTTCCTCTTAAGAGAAACAACTTTTTTCCTTCATTTTTCCTTAAGAAAAAGGAAGAATATCGGAAGAAAGTTGTAGAGGAATTGTAATTTTATCTCTTTTATAAGTGTTTGAGACAAAGAAGATGAATCAAAGAGAAGATGGAACAAAAAAAAAAAATAGTAAAAGAACATAAATCAGTAGAAAAAACGAAGAAACAAATCTAAGTTTTTTTCCAGAAAATAAGTCTTCGAGATTTATTTTAGTCTTTCTGAGACTTACTGGTCGTAATGGAAAAAAAAAATGGGTTGGAAAATAAGTCTCGGTTGGACACTCGAGACTTATCTGTAAGCCTATTTTTTTTTTTCATCTTTTTTTCATCGACTTCCATTGATCATCTCTATCAATGGAGACTTTTGAAGAAAAAAAAAAAAAGAATAAAAGTCAAAATGTGAATATTTTTATCCATAACCATATTATGGTACCATTTAAACTCAAATTATTAAATTGATACTAATCTCAAAGGTAAATAAATAAAGGCCGTAAATTTAAAGAACCGTATAAATAATGCACAAAAATGCATTTAGCTTTTGGCCGGTAGGAGTGGAGCCTTCTATCAAGATTCATGAAGGTTCCCTGATTATTTGGTTCACGTTTCATTCCATTTTCTGCCTTTTGCAATTTCTCCTCTCTCTCTCTCTCTCTCTCTCTCTCTCTCTCTCTCTCTCTCTCTCTCTTAATTATTATTATTTAAAAGTCTTCTTGGGGAAAAAATACTCTTTAAACCCTCAAACTATTGACATTTTACGTTTCATTCCATTTTCTGCCTTTTGCAATTTCTCCTCTCTCTCTCTCTCTTAATTATTATTATTTAAAAGTCTTCTTGGGGAAAAAATACTCTTTAAACCCTCAAACTATTGACATTTTACACACAAATAGCCAAAATCGATTATTAGACTCTTATACCCCCCACAATTCAATTAGTATTTTTTTTAATATACCACCTGTGGTGGCAGTGACTCAAACTTAAGACATTATTAGACTGAATGAGCACCATTTATTATCAAACTACCTTGGACGCTCATTCGGTTAATTGAATCAGTGTTGATTATTGAAAATACATACCCTTTGATATTAACTTTTTACAAGTAGGAGGATTGGGCAAGCCTCCCACATCTTGCTTCACAAAAGAAAGAAAAAATTCATTAAAATACTTATCTTATCTTGACACAATTAGTTACTCTAAATAGTTTATTTATTAGTAATTATTTTTGACCTTTCACATTATCTTTATCGCTCTTCAAGATTTTAGGTTGGGAATTGTAAATTAATAAAAATTTTAGGGTTTTCACTTAAGCAATTTTATTCCTACTGTTGTATAAATTCTTCTTATTCTTTATCCGAATAATTTCAGGTACTAGATTACAGAATAATAAAATTTTTAGGTTATTAATATGATTTTGCTACATTTATTATATAGTTTGTTATTTTTAAACATTTTCAACTGCAATTACTTAGATGTCAATTTTAGCTATGTGTATTGTCAATATTAGGTTTCGTAACAAGATGGAAGATGAATTTTTTACAAACTCTTTGATCATCACTACAAAAAAAAAAATGGTCTTTTCCGACGGCTCCGTCGGAAAAGACCATTTCCCGTCGAAAATACACTTTTTCATTTCGACAGGAAAAAGCCTCCAGAGGCCGTCACAAATACGCTTGTCAGAAATAACTATTTACTGATGAGCCGTTACAAATACTACCTTTTCCGACGGCCATGGCTGTTGGAAAAGATGAAAATGCCGTTGGTAATAGTGATTCAAGGTGGTCAAAATTACTTGTATTTTTGATGGCTTTACCACTATTTCCGATGGCTTATTGCCGTCGGAAATAGTCGGATTATAAAAAAAAAAAAAAAAATAGCATAACTAGACTTGAAAGTCACCACATCACTCGTCACGTGCCACATCACCCAACATGTGGCACTCTAAATCCATGAAATTCATGTGGCTTGAACCCTTGACCTAGATGATAGTAAGGGTTTCCCTTACCATTTTGCTATAACTTTATATCTGATGTGTTTTGCATATTATTTATATATAAGCTATTGATATGTTTGTATACTATGTAATTAAATATATATTTTTTTGTATACTATTTAAATATAACTATTAAGATATTGTTTTTAAAAATAATATTTTATTAAAATTATTAGAGTTTTTGTTGACAGTGAATTTTGGATACATTTAACACATATAGTGATACATTTAAAATATTGACCTACAAGTCACATTTTTTGTGTAGTGTTATAAATTACATACATTCCATTATAATTTATTAATTAATATTATAATAATAAATTATTTATTTATTCCATGAAATTGAGATCAACAAAACAAAGATTATTTCCAATGGCCTCAATGCTGTCGGAAATAATGTATTCATTTGTGTTTTCTTTTCAAATGGAACAAGACTATTTTCGACGGTATTGAGGCCGTCGGAACCGTCGAAAATAGTGTATTCCTTTTCTCTTTTCAAATGGAACAAGACTATTTCTAATGGCAATAAGGCCGTTGGAAATAATGTATTCCATTTTTTCTTTTCAAATGGAACAAGACTATTTCCGACGGCATTTACGCCGTCGGAAATAGTGTACTCCATTTTTTCTTATTTCCAATGGGACAAATACTATTTCCGATTTGTGCCGTCGGAATTGGGAACAAAATTGATGGCTTTTTCGACTATGTCCGACGACATTTGGCCGTCGGAAATGTGGTATCATATTTTTACTCATTTCCGACGGCACTGAAATGGCCGTCGGAAATGGTACCATTTCTGACGACAATTAGCACCGTCAAAAATAGTTTGTCACTGATAGACTTTTTTTTTGTAGTGCATGTATATTAAAAGAGAAAGCACCTAGCAATTTAGTATATATTCGATTATAGACGATTTTATAAATTTAAAAGAGTGTTGGGTTCCATTTTGATTCATAAAACTATTTATATTTTATTTATTAATTTATTTGTTGTACTGTTACAATTTACATATGAGACTATACATTATTACATTTGATTTTTTAAAATATTAGTATGTTTGTCTTCGATCTGTCAACTTGAATATTTGACCTCCGACCCCCAAAGCCAAAATTATGGCTTTGCCCCTTGCTTACATATCCATTTTTACCCCTTCATAATCAACCACCTGGGGACCATTTCACTTCATTAATTCCTACCTTCTAATCGCTAAAATCAACCATACAAACATCACTCAATTACTCAAATCATCATTTATACCAACATTAGCGGAAAGCTTGCATGCTCCACACGCACTATTTTACTTTTGAATAATGATAACAGCCAATTATTAAATCACGTACTATTAGAGATGCATAAGTGTAAAATGGAGAATGTCAAATAGCCCCTAATGTTTGAAGAAATGTCAAATTAAATTTTCTAGTTTAAAAAATGAGAAGTAAAAAAACTCTCTATCGTTAATTCACTATTGTTAACTTTAACGAAATATAATAATTTAGATCATTTACTGTACAAATGAATAAAAGAAAATAAATAAATTATATAGTAATAATAATAAAATCAACTTCTTAAAAAAAAAATACAAGATATATTCTAATAAAAAAAATTAGAAGTAAAAAATTTAAAAAAAAAATTAAAATGAAAACTGAATAATAATTAACATAGAAACTAAAGTTATATGTTTGTGAGTGTTCCATCATATATTTTATATATTTTAAAATAATTTTGTTTTTATATTTAAATTTTTTAAAAGATTTTTTTTTATTATAATATATTTTTTAAGTTTTTAAAAATTATACATTTTTTAAAAACTTTTATCGATACATTTTGTTTTCTATTTCATTGTTTTTATTCGATTACATAAAAAATCATTTAAATAATTATATTTGATTAGATTTAACTGAAGTCAACCAATGATAAAAGATTTTGTGTCGAATGTTTAAATTAAGACTCTTTGATTTGATATTTATGAAAAGTGAGTTATTAAAAATTCTGCTATTCTTAATGACTTTTATTGATCATCAACCTAACCAGTAGCTTTCTTAATTAATGATAAATAAATGCAATGATTTTTGTAATATTTTTAGTCTTGTCTTGTTATTAGAGATTTGTATTTCATCATTTTTTTTTTTTTTTTTTTTTTGGTCCTCAATACAAAGCGTATATCACACCTTGTATATTTAATTATTAAAATACCTTTTCTCGATTATTTGAACCACTGATAAGATTAATGGTGTTCTCCACTATATATATTTTAACTTAGTGTGTCATCAGAGCATCGGGTTATGGCCGGCCCCACTTCTCCCCAAATTGTTTTAAAATAATATTTAAAAAATACGTATTTTACATTTTAACTCTTTTAATATTAGATTTTTGTGATTTGACCCCAATCCTAAACTTCTTCTTTCCCTTCTAGAGTCACTGAATTTGATATATAATAAATAATATCTCTAATATATAATGATCTTCTATTAGACAATTTATCCTGTTAATAACAATATAAGATAAATATGTTTTATTTTTCTTAAGGACGAGACATATCTGTCCATATTTTATAAAAATGCATGGGTTTGTTATCTTCTCGTGAGAGAGGATTGACATTGTGCACAACATTTTTGAATTTAACCATTAATTTTGGGGTTAATTGCACTAAAATACCTTAAAAGAAAAATATATGTAAATTTCATAAATTCAACATAAATATATCCTATCATTAACCTACATCCATCAACTGCTAATATCATAAGGGTAATTTGGTCTTTTTATAATTAAGATGAATTAAATAAAATTATTATTTAAATAAAGAAAATGGATGAAGAGGAGATTAATCTCCTCTATAAAATGGATGGAGGAGATCTAATCTCCATACCATTATTTAATTTTAAAAAATGATAAAAAGAAAAATTCCTCATCTCCAGATCGAGCTCCATCTCTACATTAGAGATGGAGCTCATTGGAGAGTTCTCCTAGATAGAGGATGCTAAAAGGGGAAAAGGGTAGGATGGAAAAAAAAAAACAAACAAACAAACAAAAAGAGATTTTAGATTTTAAAGGCGAGAAGAGAGATTAGAGATGGGGCCAATTGTGGGAATTTTTTTTTTTTTTTTTTTAGACTTTTGTATAGAACAACTACTTTCTTTTCTTTTTTTTTTTTCTTTTTTTTTTAAAGAATTATATTGTTTTCTTTAATTGATGATGATGATGAGTGAGAAGTAAAAAATGGCAATGATGACTGATGATCAGAAAAGGAAATGGAAAGCAAATCCAAATCTCTCAAGAAAGAAAATTTATGTAATTTTTTCCTTTGAATTTTTTAGTTTAATTGAGGATGATGATTGATGATTGAGAGGCAAAAAATGACGATGATGATCAAAGAAGAAGACGATGGAAATTGATTAATTGAACCTAGATCTTCCATGAAAGAAATTTTGTGTATTTGTTTATTTGATTTTTTGTCTGATTGATGATGATAGAGAGGTAATACGTAGATGATAAATGAGAAGAAAAAAAAAGATGGAGATTTGGGCATATCTCCCCCAAAAAAGTTTATTTATTTATTTATTTATTTTTAATTGATGTTGTTATTGATAAAAAAGAAGAAAATTTTATTATTTAATTTTTGTATTTATTTGATTTGTGTTTGTGTTGATTGGTTGAACTTATGATAGAGATGAGGAGAGATGAGGGGTCAGTGATAATGTTGAAGATGGAGATGTTGGTGATAAATTTATTTATTTTATTTTTTTAAAAAAAAAAATAAATAATACATTTGTTTGGATGATATGACATGGGTAAATTTGTCTTTTAGTAGATTTGGTTGATCAACCGTTAACTTTAACTGTTTGATTTTACAACTAGGGTATGTTTGTGTTGAATTTATAAAATATACTGATATTTTACCATAGGAAAAAATTTCAGGGTACTTTAATACAATTAACCCTTAATTTTGAAATTTATATGTAAATGTATACTTTTGAAATTTAATGTTACATGTTAAAAAGTTAAATCTTTATAATATAACATTTAATTTTTTAGAAATGAGTACTTTTCATAAGAAACAATGGTCTGATGGTAAAACCCCTTATACCTATACCATAAGGTTGTGTATTCGAGTCTCTTCCCAATTTTTTATAAAACCCCGAATTATTATAATATTTAAAAAAAGAAAAAAGAAAAAAAACAATAAGAGAACCATAGTCTAATGTGATTAGCTAGCTAAAGAAGTTCAAACTTCAAAATATCTATCCATCAAAAAAAAAAAAAAAAAAACACTTCAAAATATCTACACCGCAAATCAAAAATTTAGAACAGTAACAAAGAAAAAAAAAAAAGAGAGAGAGAAGATAATAATTAATAACACGTAAGAATTAAGAAAGGAAGTGGTGGTGGTTTATGACATGGGAAAGTGGTTTCTAAACGTGCCCCAACAAATAAAATAAAAACGTTATTTTCATCATAGGCCTTGAGCAAAACGTGCCCTCAATAATTTATTTATTTATTTATTATATGGTTATATCATGGAATTGGAGGAATCTCGGGAATATTTTATTTAAATGTTATAAAAAAAAATAAGAAAAAAAGAGCCAAGCAATCAAGGGTCAGGATTTTCACTCGTGATGCCAACGCGCTCCTTTATTCTCTTAACCAGAGTTTAGGACGGAAACCAGCTTAACTCGAGTCAAAGCTTCGCGTGGCGATTATTTGGAATAATGCCGCCGATTTTTCCTTTTCACTCGGCGGCTCCTTCATGGATGCCTCCTAATGGCTAATACCGTCAGGTGGCGTGTAGATAACTTTTTGAGGGCTCTGATTTTTTCACCTGCTGTGATGCTTCATAAATTCAATTTTTGGATTTTATTGGACGGTGTTTGTCCAACTGCGTACATCACAGACAGGTAACTATGTCACTAACTGACAGCACGTGCTACAATGTGTGATTAATTATTTTTCAGTTCAACATAATGTTAGCATTCTTGTTCACAAAATAACTTCGATTTTTCAATCATCTTTTAAACCGGACAACTACATGCGTCCAAGTTAATTCATTTAATTTATTATGAAGACAATTAAAAAAATTACTCTCTATCAAATGAAATAAGAAACAATTTAAATAAAATAAAAAATGATATATAATTTGACGAGATGAGTTTTGCCCGGTGTATAACCCTACAAACTTGCACCATAAGGTTATGGGTTCAAGTCATTATTCCTCACTAATAAAACTATAAATTTATATGATAGTGTAATACTTCAAAATATATTTATTTATATAATTTAACAAGAAAAATTCATATATAGCAATTTTTTTATTAGTGGCAATTTTAAAAAAGATAGTTTGTGACAAATAAAAAATCTAATCTTATCAAAATATTATTTAATAAAAATTCCTCATAAATAAAAAATCTTAAGTCTAGGTTCTTAGACGATAATTGGCGTAGATGGGGATCAATTTTATTGTAAATCGGGGTATAGGCATTGGACATGACATTTATTGTGGAACCGGAGCATAAGATCATAGTATAGACATATGGTGGCTACCTAGTCCTTTTTTTTTTTATTATTTATTTATTTATTTTTTCATTTTTTTATCATTCTTATATGTTTTTATATATAACACATTTTTCGCATGCAAGATTACTATAGAAGAGGTGTCGGTAGAATCTACTTGTTTCGAAACACGAACATAAAGGCATGTGACACATCATGTGTATTGTGGGGCATGGTGTCGAAGTATGAAATTCAGGGACGATATCTTTAGAAATATAAACTCGATGAAGTTTTTAAGGGTATTTTGAACCAATGTTGGCTATTTTTTTTTTTTTTTTCGTAAAATCAAGTTTCTTATAAACAATCATTTTTTAATGTTTAGCTATTTTTTATTTTTGTAAACCAAGTTTTGCTATTTTCTACAATTTCCACTAATTTGAAATTCATTACTTATTTTAACTATACTACACCTTGTACGATTGTTTAAAATAAGAATGAACATAAAATTAAAAACCATTCATCAAAGGTAGAGAAGATACAAATTAGTAGAATTTTTATATTATTTTTTCTCCATTTTATAAATAAGAAAAATCCCTTTTTAAGGTGTATTTGTTTTCTTAGGAATAAACCAAAGATGTTGGATTAGGTTGAGAATTGCAATATCTTTGCATATAGTAAAGTGCAAATCTTATATTGAGATATATGTGATTTCCTAATTTAAATATTATTTAATTGGAATGTTCATAAAATTGACTTGTCCTAATTTATGAAAAAATAAAATAAAATCAAATCAAATCTAAGATGTCCGTATAAATAAGCAAAATAATAATGACAATTGAAATAAGAGCTATTAATTTGTTTGCCATTTCAAGTGTAATTTATTTAAAGAAACTTAAATGTAATTAATTTGGTGTGTAAATTATATGAGCAGTGGAGTGGAGCAACTTGTTAAAATGAGGCGAGTCAAAAAAACAGTATAAGATGAGCACGTGTCGATCAGATGATAGTCTCAAGTCTCAGCCAAGCAAAGTAGTCTAGTGTGCCAACTGAAAAATGCCGGCTTTTTACCGATTAAATCGGCAAAGAGGAGGAGGCCTTCGTAGAAACCGCCTTTGCTCTCAATTAATCTTTTTTTTTTTTTTTTTAAGCCAAAATTCAGCTGAAATTCACTTCGAATAAATCCCAAACCCAAATGCACCCCTAAATGACCGCACTTCTCCATCTCTCTCTATCTCTTATTCCCAAACTCCAATTCCTCAATCACTCTCTCTTTCTCTTCAACTAACCGGAGTAGTCGGTAGCTGGTTACTGTTATGACGGACTACCGATTGCCGTCTACGATAAATCTGTGGTCGGACGACAACGGTTCGGTCATGGATGCATTCATGTCTTCAGATTTATCAGGTCTATGGCCACCTTCTCAATCATCTGCATCTACAGCCGACCCCACCAAAACCCACCACCACATGATCTCCTCCACGTCTTCTCAGCTTTTCAATCAAGAAACTCTCCAGCAACGTCTGCAACAATTGATCGAAGGCGCTCGTGAGAGCTGGACCTACGCTATCTTCTGGCAATCTTCTTACGATTACTCTGGTGCTTCTCTTTTAGGTTGGGGTGATGGTTACTACAAGGGTGATGCTGACAAAGCCAAATCCAAATTGAAAATCGCTTCAGCCGCCGAGCAAGAGCACCGTAAAAAGGTCCTACGAGAGCTTAATTCCTTGATTTCTGGATCAGCCTCTGCTCCTGACGATGCTGTCGACGAAGAAGTCACAGATACCGAATGGTTCTTTTTGGTTTCTATGACTCAGTCTTTTTTCGTTAACAGCGGTGGGTTACCGGGTCAAGCGTTTTTCAGTAACAGTCCGGTTTGGGTTTGCGGGCCGGAGCGTCTTGCTAATTCGGGTTGTGAGAGGGCTAGACAAGGGCATGTTTTCGGGTTACAGACAATGGTTTGTATACCGTCGGCTAATGGGGTTGTGGAGTTGGGTTCGACTGAGGTGATTGTTCAGAACTCCGATCTGATGAGTAAGGTCCGTTTTTTGTTTAATTTTAATGGTATGGAAATGGGTCCTTGGCCTCCTGTTCAAAATCCAGATCAAGGAGAGAATGATCCTTCTTCATGGATTAACGATCCCTCTTCTAGTTATATTGAATTAAAAGATTCTGGTGCTCCAATTGCTTCTGCATCTGCTTCTGCTTCTGCGTCTGCTTCAGCCTCTGCTTCTGTCGCTAATAATAATAATAATAATAATAATAATAGTAATAATCAACAGATTTCCAAGGGAATTCAGTTTGAGAATCCCAGTTCAACTTCTTTAACTGAAACCCCTAGTGGAGTTCATATGCAACAGCAACAGCAGCAACAGATTCAGCAGACTCAGAGTTTCTTTTCCAGAGAATTGAATTTCTCTGAATATGCACATGATCAGAGCAGTGTAAAGAACGGGAATTCGCATTTGTTGAAGCCAGAGACAGGGGAGATATTGAATTTTGCTGAGAGCAAGAGAAGTTCTACTGCTGCTAATGGGAACGCTTTGTTTTCGTCGAATCATTCTCCGATGGTAGCTGAGGATTCTAATAAGAAGAAAAGATCATCTACTTCCAGGGGAAGTAATGAAGAAGAGATGCTTTCGTTTACTTCTGGTGTGATTTTGCCGTCTTCTGGTGTTGCGAAATCCAGTGGTTGTGCTGGTGATTCTGATCAATCTGATCTCGAGGCATCTGTAGTTAAGGAGGCTGATAGCAGTAGAGTTGTAGAGCCTGAAAAGAAGCCGCGAAAACGGGGGAGAAAACCCGCGAATGGTAGAGAAGAACCCTTGAATCATGTTGAAGCTGAGCGTCAGAGAAGAGAGAAGCTCAACCAGAGGTTCTATGCTTTGCGAGCTGTTGTACCTAATGTTTCTAAGATGGACAAAGCTTCACTTCTCGGTGATGCTATTTCGTATATTAACGAGCTAAAAAACAAGCTTCAAAGTACAGAGTCTGATAAAGAGGATTTGCAAAAGCAATTAGACTCGATGAAGAAGGAACTTGCAGGTGGCAAGGATACGCGTTCAGGGCCAGCAACATCCGATCAAGAACTCAAAATGTCAAGCCATGGAAGTAGTAAACTGGTTGACATGGATATTGAAGTTAAAATTATTGGATGGGATGCAATGATTAGGATTCAATCGAGTAAAAGGAACCATCCTGCAGCAAGGCTAATGTCAGCCTTGAGAGAATTGGACTTGGAAGTTCACCACGCGAGCGTGTCTGTCGTGAATGATTTGATGATCCAACAAGCAACGGTGAAGATGGGAAGTCGGTTTTACACGCAGGATCAGCTCAAGTTTGCTCTAACATCCAAATTTAGTGATGCTACTAGATAAGTGTCACTGAAGTCTGAAGAGAGGAGGAGGAGCTTGACAATATCTCATTGTTGATTTGTGTCGGGGACATTTTAAGAATTCCCGGTAGTGCAATCTCTGTAATATAGCAGATTTTGATGTTCTACTTGTTATTTAGTAGTTTTTAGTATAAATTCTAGTTTTCAGGTGATTTGGATTATTGAGGAGCTTAACTAATGAGCAGAGCAATAGGTTTCGGTTTAAAGGATGAACATGGTTAGGCTCCAATCAAGTGAAAATAGCCTCTTTTTTTAAATTTTTTTTAATTTTTTTTTATTTGTTTCCAGTTTTAGTATTTCTATTGTCTACATTGTATATAGTAATTAATATAATGCCTGATTAAGTTCCATGGTATTATGAGTCCCCATTTGATCTTGTTCTATTGAATTCAATTATTCAAATTCAGTTATGTCATGTTCTTCTTTAGTGAAAGAATATACATTGTATTGCAGTTGTGCACTTGTTGCTCCCAACTCCCAAGTTTAAGCAACAAGTATGGAAGTTGGAATCACTTTCAGGTGATGTTTTTTGGTTAAGACAAAACAAAACAAGTGTTCTCTAAGCATTTCAAGTGCATGTTTTTGCTTCAGTTGTCAATGTTTCTGGTAATGCTTGATTGGGAGAGGTGTAATTCCACAATTGATCTCAACTTCTACTTTTACCTCTCTCTCTTGAATGAATCTGTGAAATTATCTGGGTCTTTCTCTTCAAATATTAATAAATAAGGAACTTATGGTGTGCTGACACATAACTTTCTCTGATTTCTCTGCATGTGGGGGTGGGGGTGAGGTGGAGGGGGTCCTTTTCAGGCACTAGAACCATCATTTTTGTTTTGTTCGCTGCCACCTCCCCCTGGACCCTCCTCCTCCGTCCACACTCCACAGCTTTATTTATTTTTCACGTTTTTCTTTTCTTTATTTGCAACCACTGCTCAAGAAAAGGATATAATAATTGTCATTTGTCATATCCTGGAATTTTATGCAAAATGTGGTTTTAATTTATCTTTTCCAGAAAACAAATACATGAACATGCATGATGAAACTTGAAAGTAAAAGGGTGGCCCAGGAGATGGTGGGTGGACAGCTACCCCTTTGTTTATTTAATATCTGAAGCATTTTTCAGGCAGGAGGAGAGAACACCATCATTTCAATTTTAATTAAATGGGTTTAGGACCCACTGCTTCTTTAGATAATTTTATAAATTGTCTTTTATGTAAAATAATAAATCAAAAGGAAAAAAAAAAGTCGTTCAACTTGCTTCAAGAATGTGCTCTGCTAGAATTAGCCCAAAAATATAAGTCGAGAGTATTACTAGTTTAATAAGTTAAGTTTAAATGGTATTAATGGATTAAAATACCCTCATCTCCTTCTTTTATTAAGTTTGTACTATTTTTAGGATTTTTTTTTTTTCAAAAACTTCCATTGATGGAGGATCGGTCCTCCATCAATGGAGATGAACGATCTCTATTGGAGGTCTTGATGAAGAAGATGATCAAAAAAAAAAAAATTTCATTTTTACCTAATAAGTCAAGGAAATTTTAAATATATCTAATAAGTCTCGGAAATTAGAAAAAAATTCTCAGAAATATAAAATAAATCTCAAAAACACAAAAAAGCACAAGATTTATTATTAATTTTTTTTTTGAAAGGAAATATATCACAAGATTTATTTTTATGAGTGTATTTTAAGAATATTTTTATTAGATCTACACTTTATATGCTATTAAAACTTAAGTTATTAAGTTGGTTATAGTTTTAAAACTCAATTAAATCTTGGAACCCATCGTAAAACCACAACCTCAATGTGTGGGTGTAAGAAGTTTACCGATTAGACAACAAAAGACTTGATTGGATAATTAGTTTATCATATTTGATGAATCCTTAGACCAATCGACTTACAAATCCTATTTGATAAATATGCACCAATCATTATAAAAATTAAATTGGAATAGCTTAGATTGATTGTATCTACCGGAAGAAAATAATAGGGAAAATTAAATGAATAAGGGCTTTGATTCTATTCCCATCCAACATTATCATTTATTCTTGACAAAAAAGCAACACGAGAAACCTTCTTTTTCATACCTCTGATTTACCTTTTATATATATATAGGGTGCAGATATTGACATCCATAAATATGATAAGTACATCCATGTCTAAAATTTAAAATTAAAATATTACTATAAACACCCATCTTAATGCCAATAATATCCTTATTTAAATGAATGTTTTCATTTTAATACAATTTATTTATAAACCCTCTTAAGTTATTAATACATCCAATTTCATGAATGATAAATTCTTAAATTCTCCAGACTCGAAAACATAATATGGAGAATTCTTAAATTCTTAAATTTCGATATAATTGAAAATACCCAAACTTAATTGGTTTCATTTCTCATTATTTTCCTATGCTATTTTATCATCAAACCGTATAAGGAATTATTTGTTTTTCTTATTTCAGATGCCACACTACAATCATTTTCGTTAGTCGAAGTAAAATTATCACAAATATTTTTTCAGAAAACTGTAATGGCCGGCCGGGTTCTCTTAACTTTACTCCAAAGGCTAACTTTTAAGATTAAAAAAATTAATAAATTTTTATATTTACTCTTTCAATATATTAGTGAATACTGTACTTTCTTGTTCTTAAAGGAATAGTTAGAAATATTTTATATAATTTTTCAATTACTAACGTTGTGCCCTAAGGACCGCCCTTAACACAATCCAAGTTTTATTTAGTCTATGAATAACATAAGTATACCATGAATGGCTGACAAAGCAATTTTTGAAAAGAAATGATTTATTTATTAATTACCTAATCAGACATTGATGTTGTAAAGAAGAATGCAAGAGGCGGCACATAGAGGTTGAGAGGATCTTAGGGCCTGCCCTGTAGGCTATTTTCAGCCTATTTTCGTTTTTGTTTTCCGAAAATGATTTTGAATTCGCGTCCGGTAACCGTTTTTCATTTTATTTTCAAAATTCAAAAACAAAATGAAAAACAAAACCAGTTTTAAAAGTGGAAATTTTGAAAAACAAAAAAAAAAACTTGTTTTTCATGAATTTGTTTTTGTTTTTCATATGTAGTGGGTCTCATATCATTAATATCTATTTTATTTTAATAAAAAATATTTTTTTTCTTTTTTTTTTTTGTCTCTTGAACCAGACATCTTCATCTTCTTTCTCCTTCATTTTTCTCTCCTCCTTCATCTTCTCTCTTCTTCATCTTCATCTTCTTCTTCCTCTTCTTCTTTCTCCTCCCTTATCTTCTCTCTTGAACCGCCGATCGTCTCGTCACCGTCGATCTCGCCGCCGCCGTCGATCTCGCTGGTCTTCTTCTTCCTCTTCTTCTTCTTCTTCTTTTTCTTCCTCTTCCTCCTCCACTCGCCGTCGATCTGCTCTGCTTCCCCTCTCTCCGCCGATCGCCGGTTGCCGGTTGCCGTCGCCAATCTGGTCTTCTTCTTCTTCTTCTTCTTCTTCTTCTTCCTCTTTAACTGGTAACTTCTATTTTAATTATTAATTACATTAAAAAAAAATTGATTAATTATTTAATCAATTTGTATATAATTGTTATAATATTAAACAAATGGTAAAAATTGATATTTCAATTTTCAAAAGTTTTCGGTTATCCTACCGGACGCGTTTTTTCCGTTTTTATTTTCAAAATACGGAATCCAGTAAATGCTACCAGACACGTATTCAGAATTCAAAAATGAAACCAAAAACACTGTTTTCATTTTCATTTTTCTTTTCGAAAAACAAAAACAAAAAATGGCTTACAGGACGGGCCCTTAGTTTTGTCAAGTTTGGTGCTAATGTACGTGAGAGGTGGCTCAACTTGAATGGTCCAATTGTGAAACTCTTAGTGGTTGTACAGGCTGTCTTGATACTTGAAATAGAATTAGCGTTTTGGTGTTTTTTTTTTTTTTTTCAAATAAAGTGATATAATTGAATATATAGGTGTAATTAATGAGTATACATAGTATTTGATTTATTTTTAATTAAACTAATTTGTCCTTATTTGTAAATTCCTGTTGGAATATTTTTATAGTTAAAATTTTTATTAAAATATGGGTGTACTTATCATATTTATGGGTGTCAATATCGACACCCATATATATAATATTGAATTCGTTTATAGGTACCTTTTGATAATCTTGTCATTTAATAGATCTTTATTTAACAATTGTTTATTTATTTATTTATTTATTTATTTATTTATTTTTATTTTTTTATATAAAAGTCTGCTTTTAAAATATCTTCAAAAAGCTTTGCTTGGAGAAGACTTAATGAACAAGTTGTTAGCGGCCGTATGTTTTTTTTTTTTATCTAAAGTCTTATAAGACTTTAATTTGTTAGACATATGATTAAGTATTATAATTTAAGATATTATGATATGTTTTTTTATTTTATTTTTTGGATAACTTATTACAAATATAAAATTGATTAGGTTGTGTTAGAGTTTCTTTAAAATTTGGAATTTTTAGAAAATTGATTTTTAGGATTTTATTATGTGCGGATAAAATTATAAATGTATTAAATATTATAGAACATTTGTGGAAATTTACTAAAAAAAACTCTATTGTATCACTTTTTGAATAAGATAGAAGTCAACATTTTTTATTTTTTTTTAAAGACATATATATATCTTAAAATAAGATATAAGTTGGAAAAACAAACAAACTGATTTATCTTAATTTAAAATATAAAAGACAATAAGTCTTATAGTGAAAAAAACAAACAACCCTTGATATTACCAAAACTCGGAGAAGACCTCTTTTGGGTGATCAAACAGATGTAAAAGCTAATTAGTTGAACTGAACAGCTAATTGCAAACTACAAAAATGTTGATATTGATGGTATAATGGTAAATCCAATAGTGATAATATTAATTAACACAAATTTAGAAATAGTTAAGCTGTGTTTGCGGGAACTAATTCTACAAGAATATTGAATGGTTGTCATTAATTGGTTAACAAGTTGGCATCAGATTAAAACTAATCAAAACATATCATCCCCTAACTAACTTTCCATGTTTTTTTGTGATCTTTTATTCCTCCAAAGTGTAACACACACACCCCCCCCTCCATTCTCAATGCATAAACCATCCCCAAAGCCAAGCCAGGTCCTCCAGACCTCAAAAAATCCAATCATTTATTGAAATACCTAGCCATCGATTATGAGTCTGATCAATTGCCTAGCATGCCAAAGGACGAATTCTAAAAAGGAACATGATGGTCATGAATTTTATAGAAATTTATCATCCTGTTGTATGAAGAAGGTTGAGAGAAGAAGCTGGTCAGGAAATCTAGCCCCTCCCCCGCCTCCGTCTTACGAGCAAATGAGCAATAACAGGAAGAAGAACTGCCGTCGTCTCCACAGTACAGGAGCCGTGTACGACGGTGCAGATGAACCTAGGTTGGTTAGAAGCGCTGGAATGAGAAGGGATTGGAGCTTTGAGGATTTGGCACAAATGAATGACCACATTATTATCAGAAAATCTGGAAGATTATCTTGAGATCAATTATCACAGCACTTTATTCACGCACGCATGCATGTAATTAACCTTCTTTTCTTTTTATTCACCGTTTACATATATTTTATTTGCAAACAAATGGAGTGGGGCGTGCTGTTCAATATACATGATGTGCATTATTGCAAAAAAAAATAAAAAAATAAAATAAAAAATATCATCTATTTCTCCTTATGTATTCCGTGTTGTAAAATTTCTCATTGAAGGAAAAGAGAAAAGAAAAAAAAAAAAAGTCCTTATTCAAATATTTATCATGTCGATTATTTTCTTTTTAATTGGTTTGAAGATATATAGCTATCGAGTTTATATTGATTTTATTCTATTCTCATCAAAGGATTTCAACTTTATTATACATATATATGAATAAGATGTAAGTGATCATAATAGAGATTTACATCAATTTTGGTAAAATGCTTGATGTTGAATTAATAAGGTAATCAAAATTAAAATTAATGAGATTTACCAGTGCTTTCTCATGTATAATCAGCTACTAAACACATTGTTTTCAGGTAATCAAAATTTCAGATATTGCTAGTATACAAACAATTAACCAATACATGACCATCCATCCAAAAAAAAAAAAAAAACCTTGAATCCTGATATTTATAGCCTAAGCTAAAGCTCCCCGTGCTGCTACAAAACCTGTCAGGCAGCAATTGAATTGTTCATTTTGACGCCTATATTGTCTCACCCTCCTGTCTTGGCCTCCTTTTCATCCCAATCCCAAACACCTAAAGCTGTGAAAATTGCTAGAAGATTTATAACTGAGATTCTTGCTGAATGCCATTACAGTTAAGAATACCAAGCAAATTGACATACCAAACTACTATTAAGTTTTTTCAGCCACTACATTTTCACTATCTTCAACCAAGCAACTAGGTGTCAGCAGGCATTAAATTCTTATATACAGTCTGTCCATTTCCATTACATGAAACATCCTGGCGATAATCGACAGCATTAGCTCTTCTTTTTTCTTGCATCTGCTTTCCAATCTCTCCGACAACCCAGCTTAGTTTTATTTGTTTCACAATCAACCAGGCTAAACGAACAACATTCCCTTTCTTGTAGTGCTTCTGCCTTATTTCCGGATGGCAAACAGAGTGTTTGGCTTTCAGTAGCCGCCTTAACAGAACCATTAGGTGTGTCTTGACCCTTAAATGTGGATGCCCTTCTTGCATCTTTCTTCCAATCTCGTTTACAATAAACACGGGTTACGCTATTGCTCAAATTCCCATTCACCTGCAGTTCAATTTGTGGTGTACTTGTCTGGTTTAGGACACTAGACTTCTTCGTGTCTGCTTCAAGGCGTTTCCGGGCTCTATATCTACGCTGCCGTTCTCGGTTCTTCAGGCGACGAGTCATAATATCACTACGACTTTTGGTATGGTCTCTTTGATCAAGACTTTTCATCATTAAACTATCTTGTGTGGCAGCAGGATTCATATTTTGGCCGTCTTCCATTTCATATAATGATCAGAATTTGCAAGAATAATGTTCTGGTGTTCCAGTAGCATTCATATTTAGCCCATTTTCCATGTTATATAGTGGTCAGCATCTGCATGAAGAAAAAGAGGAAATCTAATCAACACTTATCGTATTTTCCAATGTGACAGAGACCACTTCAGAAATTTTACCACTAAATGCTAGTTTTCTAGTTCATGCTACATACATTTGATTATTAACACTTTGGTCCAAATGTCTCAATTAACTGATCCTTGAAAAATTGGAACATCCAACATTGGATCGTTCCGAGTTCTCATAAAAATTACAATCAAGAAAAGATAACAATTCTTTTAAACAGATATGAGCAAAACAACAAACTTTACTATACAGTTTTATGCAGAAGTAATTTTTTTTTTTCCTAATATTCTCAAGACTATTGATAGTATGTTTCTATACACAAGAGGCTAGCAATGGTGAACATTCAACATGGGCCACAATCTACATTATTTTTCCACTGTCGATGAAATCAAATCAGGTTCTGGAATCATAATAGGAAACCTATTAAAACTTGATTTGAGATGCCTCTTTAAAATTTGATATAGACATCTGACATCTCTGCACTATAACAAAACATACATTTAAAATCATTGTACATGGACATATAATAGAATCAGGCCTCATGCTTTTGAGCTCAACATTGAAACTCCAGGAGAATCACTGACATTACCCTAGCATCTATCTGAACAGGAAGAATACAGAGACATATCCGCAAATTTGTTATTTGATAATGATTTATGCTTTTAACAGACAGCCATTGTGGCCTTAAACACATAATGTACTGTCATTTCCATCAAATTTAGAAATAAAATGATGAAACATAGACATACACTGAATTTGTTGGCAGTCAAACATAATTTCACTGATTGAACTTTACGACATAGGACTTGTCACATGCCTCTCACATAGATAGATAGGTTCAACACTACCTATAACTATATATCCCCACAGTGCAGCATTCACCAATATTCTAAGCTGTTGTAAGGATCACAAGGATTTAATCCACCAATTAACCTTAGCTCCACGACAAAAAAGACAACTTATAATAAAGGTTCCGCACTCCCATTCATTCCTCACCAAACCTATAGCTTTATGAATACTATAATATTATCATTAATATAGTTGATGATGACAACCCTTTCCTCCAATTATCCATATGTGTGCCATAAAGGTTAATGGGTTCATATCTTTGAAGTGCTATGCAAATTTGAGTGTATTATTCCACCTTCATAGAATATCCAAGCATTCATTTGAGAATTTGAGTAATTATCATGTCTAATACGCATACAATCGTATTATTACCTCTAATGTCTCATTCTCTTAAACTTTATAAATTTAAGCATTTCATACTTCAACCATGTTTTGGTAAAAAAAAGTCATAGCACTCAAGTTGTAACATTGTAATTTGTATTTAATGAGTTGAGCATACTACTACAATATTACCTTATTACCGTAACCGTTCCCAGACTTTGAAAACAAAAATAACCATCAGTGTTTGCCGTAATATTGGACAAGTACTTACTCAATTTTGCAACACTTTACTAATTGTTGCATCAGAATCTAAGCTCAGACCTCAACATCGTGACAGAACAAATCCTAAAACATAACAGATGTTTGACATTCACATTAAATCCATTGATATTTCTGATATACAGACTTCTACAATATTCAACTTTGCGATATCTAACAAAAGAGGGTTTATTTCTCGTGAACACAATTCATTACAACAGAAATACAGAATCTTAATAGCAATGATAAAAAAATAAAAAACCCAATAGTGTATAGATGGTTTAGTAATAGCTGTGAAACCCTGCCATTATAAAATTAACTTCAAACACAAACAACACAGGTAAAGATCATACCCGATTAATCCTAAAAGTCAAACCCACTTACCAATCAAGAAAACATTGAGAAAGCGAAAAAAATTAATAAGAAAAGAAACGGGTTTTCAATAAATCTGGAAGAAATAACGCGAAATAATGTAAAGAGTGCGAATAATCTACCCTAGAAAGGTATGTGAAATAAAGAAACAAAAAACGAATGATAAAACAACAATAAAAATAATTAAGAAGAAGAAGAAGAAGAAGAAGAAGAAGAAGGTACCTGTGTGAAATGGAGATGAAAAAGAGAGTGATTGGTGAATGGAGGAATTAGCAGGGGAGCAAAGAAAGCGGTGGTTGTCGGATTAGAGGGACGAAATAAGCAGGAGGGTTTTTAGGAGGCCGATGTTAACGAGAAATACGAGTCAAACTGACTTATTGAAAGCCTTCACCAAAACTAAATTTGTATAATTGAATTAAATGACTCAAAGTGAACAACAAGGGGTGGTGGCGCAGTTGGCTAGCGCGTAGGTCTCATAGCTTCTGAGTTATCCTGAGGTCGAGAGTTCGAGCCTCTCTCACCCCATTCCCCTTTTCCTTTTTTTTTAATTTTTAATTTTTTAAGTAATTTACCCCCACCACTTTATACTTATTTTTTTAAAATTTTAAATATTTAAATTATTTTTAAACAAACAATTTAAATACTTTATTATTTAAAAAAAAATTGAAAATATATATTACGTGTGTCTAAAACAACCTTGGGGGGGGGGGGGGGGGGGGGGGTGTGAATGGGTTGTTAATCGATTATTACCAATTTTTCGATTAGTCAAAATTAATCACAATTAACCCATTTCAACAAACAATAAAAATCAAATAAAAGTACGGAATTTAAAGAACACTTGATTTTTACGTGGAAACCTTCAACAAGGAAAAACCACGGGCTGATATGTGCGCCACACACGATCCTCGAATCCACTACTTGTAATGGTGTTTACAACCTAGGTTGACAACGTCAAACCCTACACGGTCACTAACCCACCACTACTACCCGCAGGCCTTTAATAGTGAACCTAGACCAAAATTGCTTGAGCACTACACACCGGTAGTCACAAGACTTAATTCTTAATGAAGAGATCAATAACCTATGTGAATATATGACAATATCCAAAATGCAAATAATGCTAGGCTACACTAAATGCTTATCTAGAGATTAAATGATGGCAATAAAATCAATCATAAATATCAATATGTCTAAATGAATGCTCATGAATACCTAACTAGATATAGATATGAAAACCTAAAATCTAGTCATCAAACAAAAGCCAATCAACATAAGTTGTCATTAAACAAGGCAAGGACAATAAATGCAATCAAGGAGTCCTAATTAACAATGTCTAAATGCAAAGCATAGAGACTTAGCTAGATGGCAAAATGGTCCTAAATGCTAGCTATCATAATACAAACCCAATCATACAAGGAAACTCATAAAGATGTGCAATAAAGAGAATCCTAGCATTTAATCAACTAAAAATGCAATAAAAACATAATCTTGAAAGGTATGAACAAATAACAAAGATAGGGTTTTTGTTCAACTTACCAAATCAAGTTAATGATGGAGACTCATGCCTAAGAATGCTTAATGATGCATGAAGATGATGGGTTTTTGGTTTGGATGAGTAAAAATGGGATTTTAAAAGTTTCTCTCTTGGAAATTTTTTTCAATCACTCTCTAAAGCAAATTTTTTGCTCACAAAAAATGTGAGTATCTCGCCAAGAGAAGAAGAAAACTAAACTTATATTTATATCAGGTCTTGCAAAAAAAATAAGAGGAGCACGATAATATATTTTATATATATATAATAGCACAAACAAACAAACATGAAAAGCAATCAGGTTTATAAAATATATATATATATATTAAAGCACAAACAAAGTGGAAAATATAAATATATATATATATTTTGACTCACAACCAAACAAAAGTCAAGACGATAAAAATAAAAAATAAAATGTCAAAACAAAACACAAAGCAAAGTAAAAGCAAAACAATTGAAAAGAATGAAATTGGGGCGCGTTGATGAGCCGTGCGCCACACGGAGACAGAGGCAACTTTGTCCCGTGTGGCACACGGCCTCACACGTAGCCACTACCCATTTTTTTTCTTTTTTTTTTTTTCTTTAATTTTTTTTTTTAATTTTTATCATGCCACACTAAATTGGTTCCCAATCCGAGTGACCTTTGGTTCAATTGACCTCGGAACTTAGAATTCGATTTCATCTTCGGAATATGGATCCGGACTCAATCACAAATATGAAAAATTACATAACTTTTCACTCTAAGCTCGGAATTGAATTCCGATTTTCGATAAAAACACGGAATGTCCCAAATATCCCGGAAATCATCTGAACCACATAGATAAGTTTCCGAATCACTCGGAACTCATCTAGGGACAAATCCACACAAAGTTGGACTCGTAAAAATACGAAAAATCTCAAAAATATATTTCTATAAAATGCAAAGAAATTTTACCAACCATACCAAAACAAACACAAACACAAACATAAACATAGAAGTGCTCATGTGAGTTGAAACATAAATGCACACAATCATGGAAACACAAGTGCAAAGTAATATGAGAATGTATGTAAGTGTGTGTGTGCACCTAATCTCTTCAAGAATCAAGTCAAGTGAATTACCTTTCGCTCTTGCACTTAATCTTGAAGTCATGGAGATGCTTGGAAGCTTGCCAATGGAACCTAAGCTACCCATTACAAAATCATCCACAATTTGGTATGTCATGAAATAAGCCAATCATAAAATAGAGGTCCTTACAAAAATTAATTTAAATAATTATATATATATATTCTGTTTAAATGGAGCAAAAAATTGATAGCAAAAAATAATTTGATAGAAGCAAAAAGAAATTTATATTAAAAGAAAATGAAGGCAAGAGAGATTACAAGGATAATTGTACTTATACGTTTGTTAATTTGAAAAGAAAACTGATAATCCCATGATCATGACTCATGAGTCATGAAGATTGTTGCAAAGGTGATTAATTTCTTCATATGTTGATAGGCTATTCAGGAGCGGGGGTATTGAGCAAGTCCAATAACGAAGTATATGATCGAGCCTCCAAGTCCTCACCTGGTAGAAGTTTGTGGTGACTCCCTCTGAGTTTATAGTGACAGTGCGAACAACACCAGCAGTAGCAAGGGATAGTGACTTGACGACTAATTGCTCAGCTTCTTATTTGGTGATTCCTTGTTTCCATGCTTGATCCAAAAATCCATACAAGTAACTCGAGCCAGATCCTCCAATGGCAAAAGCCTGCTCAATCAGTTCACCGACACCAACTCCATATATTTTACCACCTTCATACTTGTCCCAACCCCAAACAATAATTAGGGTCAGTTTAGTATTGTTTTTGAGAAATTAAAATCAGTTTATTTTATAATTTTTGTATAAAATGATGTTTGGTAAAACTTTAAAAAGTGATTAATTGATAATCTGACAAGTTTTAACAGTGATTTTGAAAAGTAGGCGGGGGGTTGATTTTTGAAAGTGATTATAGAATAATCTATTTCAGTATTTAATAAATCTATTTAAATATAATTAATATCCTTATGAAATCAAATTAAAATAATTTATATACCTTATTTCATCTAAAAATTAAAGATTCTAATTAAATATTGATTTGATTTATAAAATCTTTTAAAAATATTTGTGTTGTTCTTATAATTTTTTTTTTCAATTTAAATATTCTACTTAAATATTAATTTAATATAATATAATTAATGAAAAAAAAAAATGAAATAAAGTTCCAAAATCGTGTCTATTTTAGTCATTGTAACTAAGTTCAGCACTTTTAAAATAAAATTACTAAACATATGTATACTGCTTTTGAAATATACAGTAGTTTTAAAGGTTTAATTATCCAAACATCTGTTGATTAACTTCACAACTGATTATTCTTTCAATACAGTTAACAGCGATTATTATAAAAGTTACAGCAATACCTAACTGACCCTTAGCTTCCCACTATTAAAGATGATGTAGTCTAATTCTACTTGTTCTCTTTGTATCTATCCTCTCCTTGTAATTATCCTCTTAACTTAGGATTCATAGTTGCATATAGTTAGTTATCTTATCAACTTAGGATTTACATCTATGTATAGTTTTATTTATACTAGACTACATAGAGTCTCTGTTTTGTATATTTTCAGCCAACCAGCTCAATAAGAAGTTGCTCAAGAATTTATTCCATTCTCTATATGGTATCAGAGCTACCCCAAAACTCAAACAAGTCCTCTGATCCAGCCATGACCACCACCGGCAACTCAAACGAGTCTAGCACCACTGTCATCTCATCGTCCTCTTCTTCTCACAGCATCACTACCTCAATGAACACAATAATATCCATTAATGTTGCAGGTCAAGCCCCTTTGAAGCTCACAGCTACAAATTACAAGTCATGGAAACTGCAATTTCACACACTTCTTGTGGGATTCAATCTCATGGGTTTCGTCGATGGCCGAAATCCTTGTCTACTTGCAACAATCACGGCCGGTGAAACCACCACACCAAATCCAGTGCATCACCTATGGACAAGGTAAGATCAATTGCTTTTGAACACAATCCTTGGATCCATATCCCCAAATATTATTCCCTTTATTGCTTCTGCTCTAACCGTTCGAGATGTATGGACTACCCTAGCAAAAACATATGCAAAACCTTCCAGAGGACATATCATGCACCTTAAGGGTGTGCTCACTAACATCACCAAAGGTACTCAATCTATCACCGAATACATGCAACACGCAAAGAGTATCGCAGATGAACTAGCCATGCTAGATGCACTGGAAAACTCTGAAGACCTGACCGTGAAAATCCTAAATGGCTTAAGTGATGAATTCAGAGATATATCATCAGCCATCTGTGCTCGTGACTCACCAATCTCGTTTGAAGAACTACATGAAAAAACTCCTCAACTTTGAGGCCGTTCTTAAAAAAGAAACCACAAGAAATCAGAAACTACCCATCACTGCCAACTATATTGCCAAACCCTTCTCCGATGGTCACCAATCCAGCTAAAATCGATCAAACTCCAACACTAGAGCATTCGGTCCATTCAATTCCAACAGGTGGACTAACACTTCTACCGTAAATCCTAGAACAACCATCGCTTGGAATTAATCAAACAGACCCATATCGTATCGCGGCTTCTATCAATTCTACGGAGAACATGGACACACAGCTAAAAAGTGCCCCACCTTTACCTTCACACCAGCTCGGCCACCTGTGAACCAACCGAATCAGCTCACTTAGTCGCCAAAACAATGGCAGCTGCGGGCACACTATGCGGCTCCTCTATCAACCTCCATGCCTGAATAACTCCTTGACTCAGGTGCGTCTCACATGTCACTGTCGACCTCCAAAATCTCTATATGCACTCCTCGTATGATGGCTCTGATGATTGATTGAAGACAGCTTAAGTTTGGCTATTACACACACTAGTTCCTTAAACTTGGCTACTAAAAACTCCTTTTTTTTGCTATCTGACGTATTATGTGTCCCTACCATGAAACAAAATCTGATTTCTATCTCAAAATTTTGTGTATCTAACCAAGTCACTGTGGAATTTTCTCCATCTTCTTTTGTTGTTAAGTATCTTCGTATGTGGGCGCAACTCATGCAAGGACGGACTAGGAACGGAGTCTACGAGTGGCCATCTCATGCCAAGCCAGAAAACCGCCCATTATTGCATTCTCTAGTGTCAAAGTCCCTCTCATAGACTGGTATCATTGCTTAAGTCACCCATCTTCAAAAATAGTGTCTAAATTAGTGTCCTCTCAATTTTTGTCTGTTGCTTCATCTAGAAATTCTAGCAATCCATATAGTGCATGTCAAATTAATAAAACTCACAAATTGTCATTTTCAGTTTCAGCTGTTATCAGCTCTAAACCACTTGAAATCTTCTATTCAGATGTTTGGAGCTCTCCAATTATCTCAAAAGATGGCTTCAAGTATTACGTGCTTTTTGTTGACCACTTTATAAAATATATATGGATGTATCCTTTGAAAAATAAATCCGATGTCCATGACGTTTTCAGTCATTTTAAAACTTTGGTTGAAATTGAAACAAATAACTCGAGGTGTGTTCTAATATATTAATATTCAATCTAGAGGGGGGGGGGGGGGGGGTGAATAGATTTTAACGTTATTACCCAATTTTTGCGTTAAGTCAATGTTACGAAAATACCCCAAACTAGTCAATACAATAACAAGTGTAATATGGTGCGGAATTATAAATGACACTTGATATTTACGTGGAAACCCTCACGGGAAAAACCACGGGTTGTATAGTGCGCCACACTCGAACCTCGAATCCACTAAATGTGTTAAACGATTACAACATACTCCCGGTATATAATCACACACCTACCTAATCCCGGTATGAGTGAACCTAGTCCAATTGCTTGTTTGACCACCTAATCCCGGTGTCCGACCTAATCCCGGTCTATCACAACAAGACTTCAATCGCTTGCGATCTAAGCAACCTAATCCCGGAAGCTACACGCAAGACTTACTTCTCAATGAAGAGATTAAAACCTATGTGAATATATAATGATATTCAATGAGCAAATAAAGCTAGGTAACCTTAGATGCTTATCTAGGATGATTAGATAACAATAAATGCAATCCTAGATGTCAATAGCTAAATGACATGTCATAAAGCTTAGCAAATCATAGATAAAATAACCTAGATGTTGCTATCAAAATACAACACACAAACATGTCAACACAATAATCTCTATTTTGTATCTAGAATATATTCTAAGAGCATACAAATAATATAAGAGATTTCTTTGATAAATAAAATACTAAACTTAGATGAGATTAGTGAAGAACATACCAAAGGAAGTGTGTTGACCAAAACCCATGCAAGCAAGCATCCTACCTATGCTAGAAAATGCTAGATGATATTTAGATGCATATGAGAATGGTTTTGAGTGTGTAAAAATGAGTTCTTGATTTGATTTTCTCTCAAATATCTCTCTTTGAAGTTTAGGGTTCTTTTGAAATCAGAGAACTAAGTTAGAGAAATGAGAAAGTATGATATTTATAGGCATCAAGAACAGGGCAAGTGAAATGACAATTTTGCCCTTGAAATCACCGATCGGCGGTTTCATTCTGCGGTCGTGGCCGCAGAATGTAACCGCCGAATTGAACCCGAGAAGCAGGGGATCATTCGGCCACCAGATTCGGCGGTCAATCGAAACCGCCGATCAAAACCCAAAAAGAAACCAACCTAAAATATCTAATTCGGCGGTTTCAATTCGACGGCTAGGCCGCAGATTAAACCGCCGAACAGAACCTGAGAATAATAAATGCATCAGGTCTATTCAGCGGTTTCGATTCGGCGGCCTGACCACCGATCGTAACCGCAGATTCAGTCCAGAGCTTTCTGGAATCAAACGGCGGTTTCATTCGGCGGTCATGGCCGCCGATCAAACCGCCGTTTCACCAATGATGGTGAAACCAAAGGAGAAGCCAAGGGCATTCTCCGAAGGCGATCTTCGCGTAAAACCAAGCACATTATCGTGTAAGCGCGGACGTTTCCGAACATATTCGGGAAACGAATTACACGACACAAAAACACACAACAAGATATAATCAATCAAAGTGCTAGTGTGAAATGTGACATGTGAAGAGTATGCACACAAATGCAAGTATGCTAAGTGTGTGTGTGCTTCTATATCTCTTCAATGAAAACTAAGCACTAGAAATATACCTTTGGAGTGCTTGTCACCTTGAGGTCATGAAGAGGGCCTTCGATGTTGGTCTTCAATCACCTAATCTACCCTTACAATTCAAACCCCAACTTGTGGTTTGTCCATGAAATAAGTCAATCAATAATGGGAATCCTTACATAAATTTTTTTTATCACACCATCATCTCACTTTATAATGATAATGGTGGTGAATACATAGCTTTACGCAAAACTCTTGCACATCATGTCATCTCTCACTTCACTACACCACCACACACACCAGAACACAATAGTGTCTCTAAGTGTCGTCATTGTCACATTATCGAGACAGGTTTGTCTCTCCTCACTCATGCATCTTTACCTCTCACATTCTGGTCCTATGCATTTATCACGGCTGTGTATTTGATTAATAGGATGCCTACTCCACTACTAGACATGTTGTCGCGTTTTGAAAAAAATGTTCCATTCTCTATACCTACCACCAGTTTGTAACAACATATTCCTACTGTTACTAACAAGGTTGGCAGCAACTTTGACAGTTGCGGGTTACCCTAGTTGTATGGTGTGTTAATCAAGCAAGTAGCCAACATAGTCCGAGACAATCTGCAAATCACCAGCCACGTAGACATTATCGATCAGCTTAGTAACATACATTCCGCTGTTGGTGCCGAGGACAACACCGCCGTTGTAGGTGACACTGATAGTAGTGCCCATGATTCAAAGATTCTACTCTTTAAAAGAAAGCCTTAAAACCAAACACTAATTACTAGAATGAAGAATAAAGATTTCTCCTTTTGTTCGATTACATGTATCTTATCAATGATTATATATATAAGGAAGCTAGAGGTTCATCAACCACAGCCGAATCAGTTAAGGAATTGTCATTGTTGTATTCCTTCTCCTTATAGGATTTGAATTCTAGTTTATCAGGATGACCACGTTATGTTAGATTTTGATTTTCCAATATTTTTCCTTTTTTTTTTCTTTGTTAAGAAAAGCAACTATCGACTTTGATACAATCTCTAATAATTTCTCCTTCTTTTTGTTCTTTCAGGTGGATAGCGGCGACTTTGGTTGATTTTTACATCAACGTGGTTCATTCGGCGGTATGTTTTTTAACCATTAATATGGGTATGGGGTGGAAATCAAAAGCCCCTTCAGGGCACCTTGCTCTAATCAGGTTTCAACTATTAGACATGCTGATTTGGGCCCGATCCGACCCGTTGTCATCATTGTGGTGGGATAAAATTTTTAAGGGCAAATTATATAAACTTACCTTAATTATATGTATTATCATACATAAACCTATGAAAAAAAAATTATAATAACACTTACTACCCCTTGACTCGTTGACTAACCGTTGACCACCGTTAGTCCATAACTAATTATAGGTAATTTAGTCTTTTGCTGTGTTATTAAATATATGAAAAAATTAATAATAAGTTTTCCAATCAAACCTCGCCACATCAGCCCTAAATTCTTAAGAACACAAAAAAAAAAAAAAAAAAAAAAAAAAAAGACAGGAACCCAAATCAAAAAGTGAGAGAACTGTATCCTTCTCCCAAACCTAAAATGATGGAGGAGGTTGCTTCCATTCCTCCATCCTATATATTAATTATTTATATTTTTGTTACTTATAATTGTTTTTGAAGCAACTTATAGTAATTTTTCTAAAATTAAAAGAAAGGGCAAATTTGGTAACATATGAGGTGTGCTTACAATATTTGGTATTTTCCAAAAAATTAATGGGGTTTACATACAAAAAGGGGTGTATATACCGTTTTTGAGGGTGTAAATATCGTCACTTGTTTTTTTTTAGTAAATATTGTTTTCAATTGATTGAAGGTGGAAATAGTGAGAAATGTCACCTTTTTAAACTGAGTTGGTGACATTGTCAATGCTTTAATAAGTTAAGTTTAAAAGGCACCTATTATGGTGAACTACCAAAATTGCCCTTAGATATGAGTTTATGTTATTCTCTTTGTACTTTTCTCTCTCCACTGGTGTTAACTCAGTAACTCTCTCTCTCTACAAATAAAAGTTCAAGGTTGCCTCGACTTTCTTCTTCAACTTATAAAGAAGGATGTGCTTCATTACAATAAGGTAATATATTTTACAACTAATTCTTTGAATTTGTTCACATTTTCATTTGTTCCTTTTCATATGTTATCCGAGTATTTTGCAATCCCTTAAGCCATTGTGAGAATTTTTGGATCTCCGAGACTTTTAAGCTCTATCCGAGCTTTTTAAACTTATATCCAAGCTTTTCCATGTAATAACTACCCGAGCCTTTTGAAGAGTTCTCCGAGCCTTTTCATATCTTTCCCGAGCCTTTTCATATAATGTCTTCCCCGAGCCTTTCCATGTATTCCCCAAGCCTTTTCAATATCCTCACCTGAGCCTTTGTAAATGTAATATTTGAAAATATTGTGTAGTCTTGGGTTTTTATTAATGGTTTGTGATGATTAATTTGACAGCATCATGAATCGGGTTAGAATAGTAATATCTTATAATGGTCGATGAGAGTAGTTTCCTGACAAAAGTCAGAGGTTTGTTGGATTCGATAATCAGAGAATGTATGTGTCAAGGAATATGATTTACGAAGAATTGGTGGCGATCGTGCATACCAAAGTGAAGTATGATGTAAACAAATTCAATAGTGATCTGTCATCAATATCAATCGTTCCTGGTAGTACATGTCACACATTTATAAGAAATGACGATGATGTTCAGTTTATGCTAGGGGAAGATCGGGTGATCCCTCAAGTATGTGCCAGTCTAACTGAGAGGACGGCTAGAGATGTGATAGGGAATGATATCCCTCCTCCTGAAAATACCCAATAATTTGGATCCTTTAGTGGTAGCAACCAACTGTTCACTCAAAGGAGTGCCACCGAAGGCGGGGAAAACATGTGTGGTGTCCCGCCGGTAGCGATCGACCATGCATATGTAGTTGAACCTCAATTTGGCGATGGGTTTGGTTGTCGAATTGAGCAATACAATGAGCAATATAATGAGCAGTACAATGAACAGAACCATGAGTTGGATAATGAGGCAAATAATGTACAGGTTGATGATCTAGAAAATGTGGATGAAAAGCCTGCACAAATTCAAAAATGTGGAAGACGTGTACAAGGAGTTAGTTGCTCTGCACCAGATATGCCTGAGACTTCAAAGGTCCGGCATAATGTAATTGTATCTGATTTTAATTATGCAACAACGTGGGTTATTCTCAGAGAAGATTCATACTCGTTTGATATTGGTAGAAGTAGCACCTTGGCGGCGCAAGAACCTAGAAGCATGATTTATAAAGGTCAATTTTTTCTAAGTAAAAAGGATTCGAATAGGCAAGTTGGCTTTTTTTCAATGCGGTAGAACTTTGAATGGAAGGTGAAAAGGTCTAATAAGACAACGTTATATCTAGTTTGCATCATTGATGACTGTACGTGGAAATTAAGAGCGGTGAGGAGAGATGAAGGGACTTACTTCCAAGTCAGAAGTTTTGTTAACGAACACAGTTGTCCCTTGGAGGAGATTCACCGTTGCCACTGACAAGCTAATGTAGTCATAATCGGAGAAGTCGTTGCACCTAGACTTCAATAACATGATGGTCGTCTCATGCGTCCGAAGGATGTAATCGTCAATATAAAAACAATGTATGTCATCCAAGTTATGTATAGTAAAGCACATGATGCCCTGCAATATGCATTGTCATTGACCTATGGAACGCATGAAGAAACTTTCCAACTGCTGCCATTTTTTACATACGTTTGGAACAGCAAAATCCTGACACAATCACTGACTTACAGTGCGCTGATGATGGTAGATTCCTCTACTTTTTCATGTCATTAGGGTTCTTAATTAGAGGTTTCCGGAGGTGTATACGTTATGTGATTGCAGTAGATGGTACCCATTTGAAGGGAAGATTCGGGGGTACAATGTTTGTTGAAACTGCACAAGATGGAAATGAACAGGTGTATCCATTTGCTTTTGGGTATGGTGACTTAGAAAACAACCTTTCCTGGGAGTGGTTTTTGGAATGCTTGAGGGGTACCCTTGGTCATATAGATGATCTGATTTTCATTTCCGATCGTCATGTAAGCATTGAAGTAGGGTTTTCTAAAGTGTTTCCTTATGTAACCCATACCATATGTTGTTGGCATTTAGGTGAAAATATGAAGAAAAGATTCCACAGAAAAGATGTTGCCGACATAATGGATTCAGCAGCTAGGACGCACAGTGAATTAAAATATAACCAGCACATGGAGGAATTACGTAAGCTGCACAAAATTGCATTCGATTATGCCATTGCTGCCGATCTACATAAGTGGTCCCACGTACACTGTCCCTAAAGAAGGTACAGGCTAATGACCACAAATGTTGCAGAGTGCATAAATTCATGCCTAAAATTCGCACAGCAACTGCCAGTGATGACACCGGTAGAGTTCATTAGGAATATGCTGCAAAAGTGGTTTCACGATCGTCATGTAGCTGCACGGTCCATGCGTCATTAATTAACCAATGCAGCACATCCTGTGATCCTGAAACGTGTCGAGAAGTGCAATTATATAACAGTGAATCCAGTTGACTGAAACATATTCTCCATCAAACTGAAGAGAAAGCAGTGGATGATTAACTTAGCCACGAGGACTTGCACATGCAACAAATTCCAAATGGACCATTTTTCATGTTTTCATGCACTCGCAGCAGCAAGGTACATGAGATGTTACAGTTAACGCTTTATATTACCCAAACGTAAATCTCACTGTTTTCATTGTTGCAGGGAGCAAAACTTGGATTTCACATCTCTGTGTTCGGACTACTACAAAAGGGAGACACTTATGGATGCATACTCAGTTCCTATTATGCCTGTTGGCTATCATTCTTTATGGGTAGTGTCATCTGACATTGCAACGCGGGTGGTTTTAAATCCAAAGTCAAAGAGATAATTAGGTCACCCGATGGAGGGTCGACATGCCTCTTCTTCAAAGAGGACAACCATATAATCATGTAGAGGATGTGGACAACCAGGACATAATAGTAGGACGTGTTCCAACCCGCCTATGGTTAATGAAGGTCCCAGCATAATTATTCCCGAGGAATACCGTCTTAAGTGCGACATTTGTCATTCAACTGGACACAACAAACAAATGTGCCATGAGAAGTACTCTACCGTTGAATGAATGGAGCCATTGAGGATGGCGATCAGAAAAGCTTGTAATTGCTAATGTCTTCCAACATCGTTCAGAATTTGGGAACCATGCTCGATACAGTTGTGTTATACTTTTTGTTGAATTGTTGTTATTTAATTTTTGTTCCGAAATTGATTTAAATTTAGTTCTTCGTTTAATGCCATACTGGGTCCTTTGTTATAATGTTCAGAATTTGTTGTATTGTTTATGGATTTGAATGTATAAATCGTGTGTTCAACTTTTAATTGTAAACACTTAAAATAGTAAAAAAATTATCATTTCATTACTCAAATGTTATATACATCAACTAAATCATTATCTCGAAGACTAGTCCTTCGAGTTACAAAAAACCTCCACGGCCATCTTCTCCTGGATGGTGGCCATATCGTTTTTCGTCCAGTAGAACATAACCCTGTTCGCCGCGAGGTACTCTATCAACCTCAAAGTATGGGCACCACAGTTACCCCTGCAATTCACCATATGAACAACTATTATAATGGAATGCTATTAAAACCAATTGGAAGGGATTAAGTTCTTGAGACAGTCATACCTTGTATCCTGTTGGGGCATACGGTCTCTAGACACATAATAAAAAGTGAAGGCCCTATGCTTCTCTTGGTACGTCATATCACCCTTCCGTCTACGACCGTGAAAGTCCACCGCATGCAGCATCGAGGGTAAAAAATACCTTAAGTAAGCAAACTGCATTTTCCTGTGGCGAAATGGAACCTCTTGTCTGAACGAGTCCATCAGGTAGATATGCCCTGTTGTGAGGTCAACGCTGGCCAGGGCCCAATACGTACGTCCAAGGTTGCAAGGAATCAGAATCTATAGGTGTTTCAACAAAGTGTTATCAGTGTCAACTTTATTTATTATACAAATTGAAACCATGTAAAATAAACACTCATGACATCAACATTGTGCCATGGCATGTTTCCTGCCAGAAGCAATCCACGTACGACCGTAAGGTCCTCTTCGGACCACTGTTGCTTCAGCAAAGACCAACCTTTACGGGTGCGCTGGCCCTGGTTCCCATCATTCTCTCCCAGCATGTAAGTAAGAATGACTGTACAAAAACGTTGGGTAAAAGATGTATCTACAAATCAATGACAAGCCAAAACCGTACCATTTAAACACTTACATAGAACTGTGAATCCAGTATGTTTATCCTTGCACTGTAGACAGTGGGGTATGCTCGTTGACGCTTCTACAGAATATGCAAGTATGTGTCCATATGCTGAAAATTTAAACATTTTGTATTGTTAGGATTCTACCATTTATGAAACAACTTATATAGACAGTTACGGTAAGGAACATATTGTATCCTCCAACTCCATGAAATTGGTTTGAAATCGGTGGAACCAAGGGGCAGCAACTGGATCTTGTAGATCCACATCACGTCTACATAATTGTTGAAGAAGTTAGATAACCAAGTCATTTTACTCAGATGTTTCAAAATACTATAAAAAGATTGTAATATCTACGATTATACTTACAATTCCCCCGTCGAGTTCCACTTGTAGGCTTGGTATGCCGTAAGGTGTTCAGGATATATCAATACGTGAGGCGCCCATACATGTGGTGGCGGTGGCATAATCCTTGGCCTTTTCGGCCGACATGAGTCAGTGTATGGGCTTCGCTACTGCCAACCTCGCCTACGAACCCGGGCTTGACGCTTAAGGGGTGGGGGACTTCGGTCCAAACCACTATGATCCATTGAATGGGTGTGCTGTGATGAGGAACTGGGTCCCCGTGGATCTCTTACAGGGGTGTGCTATATGGAGGGACTCTGTAGATTTGCTGCAGGTGTAAGTTCCGTTGGGATAGACTCGAGGGGTGGCAGTCGACTGAGGAACTTTATCCATGTGAAATGAATGGAGTGGTGCACTGCACTATGATCAACCAAGGGGTGTGTTGTAATGAGGCAGATTAGTCTGGTAAAACTTGAGGTACCTCATCTATCTCCATAGGTGCTGTCTCTATAACACCAGTACTACCGGTAACCTCCACTCGTGGTGTCACACCAAGCCCTTGCTGATCAAATACGCTCTGAGTAGTAGGTTGCAGCTCACGCCCGGTCTCTAAGTCTACCCCGTCATGATGACTACCAGACTCGTCTGTAGGACTAAAGTCTCGATCTCGGTCATTGAATAGGAACCGTGGACCTGAACTACTAGGCTGACACATCGAACCTTGAAGATCCCGAATCAAATTCAGTAACTCTTAGTGCTGTCGATCTCGTTTCTCATTAGTGTTTCGCACTTCCTCCCGTAACTCTCGGAATGCATCCATCAATTCAGTTTACCGACGGTCCTGAAAGGATTTCGAATTCTATCAGTACTAAAACCAATCGCTTGATTAAAATTAAAAAATACAGTTCTATTATTTTTACGTACCTGTGGATGCCCTCCAATGCCTCATCGTGAATCACCTTCAGGTCGAGGTTGTCTGGGCAAAGTGAATAGTACACGCCTAAGCCTCCGCCTCCTCACGGGTTTCCCACTGCGACCCTCCTGGTCTAAAACCTTCATATCACCATCCATAATACCGACCCTTCGTATTACTAGGTTCGGAATACCGACCCTCGGTATCACTGGGTCCAAAATACCGACCCTTAGTATCACTGGGTCCGGCAGCCCTATGTCATTCGGGATCAAGAAGGTCACTTGGTATATCAGCGGCATCAACATCGGCATCATACAAACTGCCTCCTAGGTCTATGCCTTCGTAGTACCGTTGAGCCCCCTTTCAGCAGCCGTTGGCATCAATTCAGACCATGCAAACATTTGAAATCGGAGTTACATCATTGTAA
The DNA here is from genome assembly GCA_954870605.1 of Acer campestre. Classification (NCBI taxonomy): domain Eukaryota; kingdom Viridiplantae; phylum Streptophyta; class Magnoliopsida; order Sapindales; family Sapindaceae; genus Acer; species Acer campestre. The sequence goes on along the minus strand of OX940803.1, from coordinate 17,180,153 downwards.
TTGTATACATATTAATAATTATAAATATTAACAACAACAACAATACTTACCCTTTCGGTGAAAATGGTATCCAGCTTTTTCTCCCTCGGTCACGGGTAGCTCATTAAACCTGTTTTTATTGCCAAGTTCGGGGATAACCTCAAAAGCAAATATCTATGTAATAGATAAGTACGATAATAAGTAAATACATCAGTCATATAAAAAAAATTAAAATTAAAGTACGGCTTCAAATTTTAAATTCTCACCAACAGTACATGCGATATATCGTATAAGTTGTATGTCTCAGTGGTGTGTACATCAACACCCTTTTCTTGTTGCCGTTGTACGAACCGCTCCTGTCGACCATCCAACGCATACTTGAAACCATGTATAGATTGCCTATACACATGTGCACCCTACAGAAACACATCAAAAGCATTCAAGTCCTCAACTAGGCGAAACTGTCATAATGAAACTTTATCTCTCTCGTCTAACCCCATCAGTATCTAGTTAAGCATAAACAATAAGCACAGCTTCACCGCATCGTACTGCTGCACGAAAATACCACTCCGCAGCACTACTCTCAGCTCTTCAAATTCGATTTCTCAACTCTGAAAGTACTGCTCGTGTATGTCATTCTCTACAATACCATAGCTCGCCGTCTTGGGAATAACTCCGAACTTCAAACCGATGATTAGACTGAACTCAACCTTCGAGAACTAGATCTCGTGCTTACCTAACAAAAATCTCATCTCATCTTCCGGGCCATTGTGATGCAACTCACGCAAAAGCAGCCGATGGACAATCCTAGCCGAAAAATAAATCTCACGATGCATTTAAAGGAAATGATCAAAACACGACTCAGTATACCGACGTAGATCTTTGATCTTCAGATCGTCAGGTACACTCTCAAGGGCGTTGTTGATATCTCTAAAGTTATCGAAATGGTCATGCAGAATAATTTTTCCCTTGTACCATGCTCCCATTGGGGTTTTAAGCGAATCCTTTCGTTGTTTCCTCATCTGCATATTCATAGAAAAAAAACATATAAGTTCATTAAAATGCTCGAATAAAAAGGCTCAGACAGTGTCTGAAAATGCTTGGGTAGCGTATAAAAAGGCTCGAACACTTCATTAAAAGGCTTAGATAGTGTATGAAAAGGCTCAGGTAGCGTATGAAAATGCTCGAACTGTGTAACACTTCATTAAAAGGCTCGGGTTGTATATGAAAAAAAGGCTCGAACACTTTTAAGTCTCGAGTAGTGTATGAAAAGGCTCGGGTAGCATATGAAAATGCTCAAACTGTGTAACACTTCATTAAAAGGCTCGGGTAGTGTATGAAAAGGCTCGGGTAGAGTATGAAAAGGCTCGAACTGTGTAACACTTCATTAAAAGGCTCAGAGAATCAAAATTCACTAACCTATTCATTGTTGGGGTTTTTGCCCTAAAGCTTGTAGTTTGTAAATGTGAATTGAACAAGAAATAAAAGAAGTAGTTTATTCATTCAAATTGTCTCATACATTTATAATAACATGTGTACTTAACATCCAAGATTGCCGGATGTAATTTCAAACTGAGTATATGAATGTCATATATAGATGGATTCAGTTTGAAAGGAGCAATCTAAAGAGTCCGTAGATAGCAAATAAAGCTGGGTACTTTATTTATGGTCAATCTACAGCTGCTGTCCATTCCGTAATGTACGGTGATCTTATCCTAGATCATTCATATGGAGATATGAGAATGGAGGCACCTTATATGATTTGATCATATAGGACTGGGCCATGATCTATATGAATCTCTCACCAAGATCCGTTAAAAGATGAAATTCATATATATCAACAAATGATGGCTATATATGGGTGATCTTAATCCTGAGTGTCTTATCGACTCCTTCAGGTTAGATCGTGGTTTTTGATATACCATGGGTGAGATCGGAGTTGCATTCCCGGTCAATAACTTAGTATGTTGGAATCGCGGTTTGGCTTGTGGCTGGGAAGGTCTGCACACAATAGAGGAATCCACTCCTTCTTGTGAGAAGTAGATAGTAGTTCCCTTAAGGGTTGATTCGGGGCTTGAACAATATGAGCGCTCTCCTAATTCCGTAAGGAATGTAGGATTTATTGTTCATTAGAGAATCAATGGTACTTAATGGAAAGATATAATTAGAGGGGTATAACGGACATTATGACCTAGCTCTAATTATGAACTACCTGTGGAGGATTATACCATATGTAATAGCTATATCAATGGACATCAAGAGTTATTGGTTTGTGTAAAAACGTCTACAGTTGAGAGAGTGCAACTTCGGGTTTTTAGTGGAATAACACCGAAGTTAATAATCATGAAATATTAATTAAAAAGTTTAATTATTTATTTCTAAGGATTATTGGAGCTCAAAATACTGCAGGTCCATTAGGTCCCCTTGCTAGCCCGATCGATTTAGGTAACAAGGGTCACGGTTAATTAATTGGATTGTCCAATTAATTGTGTTACGAAAGTGACACGTATCTATTCGGGAATTGATTGAATAATGAGATTATTTAATTAATGAATAATGGTGATTAAATAAATTAAATAATAAGATTATTTAATTATGTTGTTAATCACTAAATGGAGGGTGTTAGTTGATATTTGATTTTGAATAAAATAAGATAATATGATTATTTTATTTTATTAAATTAAATATTTGAAATTGAATTTAAAATGTTTAAATTCAAAAATAAATGTTTAATTATTTTTAAAAAGATATGAGATATCTTTATAAAGATTTTTATTTTTTATTTTTTTTTAATCAAATAGATTTGGTTTGTTTTTAAAGATATATGAGATATATTTTTAATTTAAAAATAACAACCGAATTATATGAGATCAACTTACACAAAAATTTAAGAGGCATCAGTTTTTTGTCTTTTAATGAGAGAAGTTTTAAAAGGCATCAGTTTTTTGTCTTTTAATAAAAGAAGTTTTAAAAGCAAGTAGGTTGCATAAAACAGGAGAGAAGAAAGAGAAACAAGTGTGCGGCTAGAGACAAAATAAAAGAATTATTTTTTTCTTTTAGACTTATTATTGCCGCACTTCACCAATAAAAGAACAAGAGTTGTCTTTTGTGTGCTCTTCTCTTCTACCTCCATTTTTGTTCCTGAGTACCGTGACGCGCCCACACGCCATTACCAATTCAGGGTCATAGCGAGAAAGATCAAGTGGTTCAAATCAGGAGTAGACCGTATTAAAGTGAAGGAGCCTCCTACGTAGGTATGAAATAGTTTTCATCTCCTTCTTATTGTTTTCGATTATTACTGTACAAATGGGTTTATTTGATGATTGCTTTTAAAAATTTTAAAACCTTTCCGCTGCGCAATCTGTAACCCCAGGTACCAACATTCATAAATAATTAAAAAGCTCGGATTACTATTTAAAAGGCTCAGATCTAGTTTCAAAAGGCTCGAAAACTCACGAAAAGGCTCGGAGATTTTAAAAGTTTGGGAACTGTTATAAAAGGCTCACGTAACATTTTAAAAAGCTCAGGGACAGTTATAAAAGGCTTGGGTATCATTTTAAAAGGCTCGAGGACAGTTATAAAAGGCTCAAAATTTTTTTAAAAAGGCTCGGAAGCCTAAATCTCCATCGTCTTCAAAACAATTTTTTTAGAAACTAAAACCCTAACCTAACCTCATCAAACAAACATCATCAACAACAAATCAATTCAAACCTAATCTACATGATGAAAATGGCATCCAACATCAAACGCAATAAACTTATCGAGAATAGAAATGCATGAGGAAGAAAACTAACCACTGTCTTTTCAGTTTGCCGCTGAACTCTCTTCAATGTTAGTACTGTAGCTCCATCACTGGTGAGTTTGCCGTCGGATTTTTGTCGCCTTTAGGACTGTAGCGCCGACGGGTTTTCTCTCTCAAGGGTTCTCTCTCAACGTTTGAAAACGAAACAAAGCGACAAAAATGGTATTTTTCTCTGGTCACCCAAATAGGTGCCTTTTAAACTTAAATTAGTAATGCGGTGACTGTTTTATAAAAAGCGTCCCATATAGTGACAAAAAAATATTGAACTCTTGATTGAAGCCCATAGTTCAATTTACTTGAAGCCCATAATTTAATTTTTCAAATTTGGCCTAAAAAGATTAAAATATGAAAAGCTATGTAATAATTAAAACAGAATAATTTGGTCTAATAGACCCAAAAATCGAATGAATCGAACCAGTCCAATTCGGTTGGTTTCTATTTGTTTGACAACCCCAAATTTTATTGGATCGGTTAAATTTTTCAAAAACCGAATATTATTGGTTTTTTATCCGTTCTATCGAAAAGTACTGAACCGATCCATTAAGTGCCTACCCCTAGTTTCCGTACATTAGACATGGGTGGATATTCGGATATGATGCAATTAGTCTCTGAATCAAGCTTTCTCCTACCATGACAATTTCGTCTTTGATTATTGTTTAAATCTTAAATTGATGAAGTTGGTTCGGTGGTAAACTTCTCACACTTACGTCACAAGGTCGTGGGTTCGAGTCCTCTCTCTTAAAAACAAACCCGAATTTATACAATATTTAAAAAATAAAAAAAAATCATAATCTTAAATTAGACTGTTTGGATGACTACAAGAACAAAAACATGTCTTTAGAGACAAAATACAATAGTTTCTAAAAGCATGATAAATATTTTCTCCCCAAGATGAAATATTTGTTCCAGAAGGATTTTCAATTTAAGGAAACGGATTTAATATTTATTGAACAATGTGAGCTAGACACAATATTAGTCCAATGTTTTGTCCAAATGGGTCGTAAATTTTATATAAGAGATTATTTTAGATAAATATTAACTTTTTTTTTTTTTTTGATAGAAACATAATACAACCAGAAACAAGGCAGCAGTGGAAGAAAAACCTTATACAGGTCTATCCAACATCACTGCATTCCTAACACAGGGAGGGAAATCCTCCATCCAGAAAAAGTTTTCAACAACTTTCAGGGCGTTTTTTGCCAGGCCATGAGCAACACTATTGGCCAATTTAGTGACAAAACTAACAGAAATAACATTAAGACTAGAGATTAGACTCGAAATCTCTGCCAGAACATTACCACAAGGAGAATCAAGGTGACTGCCATCATTAATCCATGATAAATATTAACTTTAAGATACACATTTTTACAAAATTAATGAATAATAGTAGATGAATATATACTGGTGTAAAAATTATTGTTGACACAAACTTCAATCAACAAGATGTTGAGATTACATAACATAATGTTGAAAAAGTTATTATTATAAAATTAAATTTTTGTATGGTTACAAGGCTTTGTTTTTTAGCATGGTACAACTTATAAGTCAGTTCATTTTTTTATTTTTATTTTCACTTATTTATACTATGCGTCTAATTAAAATTTATAAATAATTGACACCGGACGAGATGAGGTTAATCCAGTGGTAAAACCCTTCACACCTGCATCATGAGGTTACAGGTTTGAGTCATTCCTTACCCAGAAAAACCCCAAATTTATGTAATAGTATAATACTTAAAAATAAAAAAAAATAAAAAAAAAAATTGACACTGAATTTGTGTTGGAGGTTATATTTTACATTATCAAGTTCATTGGTTTTCTCATATCATGTGTTTGCTGCCAACAAAATCCGCTGATGATGAAACTTTATTATTTAATAAAAAATCTGTGAACCGGTTCTTAGAAAAAGATCCGACTATGTGAAGGGTTTGGGATTTGGATATCGTCTTAACTACTAAGTAATTCAAATATGGTGCTTCTACACAAGTGAACACGAACTTGAAGTAAAAAAAAACAAGCTTCAAGAGTTGGAGCTTGAAACTCAGCAAACAACTTTCGAGAATCAACAAATAAAAAAAAAAAAAAAAAAAGATTGACAGTTATGATCAAGAAAATATGGAACAACAGCTTCAATTGTTTCAGCGACTTCAAGTACAAAATTATAAGATTTTTGAGTTTATGAACAAGTTTTCAGCTTGATATTTGACAGATAACATTAATGAAAATTTGATATTATAAAAAAAAAAAAAAGTATTTTTTTTTTAAAATTTTAATCATCAAGGTTAAGTTGTTGGATATTTTTGTTGTTGTTAATTTCAATATATTATAAAATTCAAATCTATCAAAACCTGTGGTGGCAGGGCAATATTTATTATGGGCCTTTATATTTACAAGTCTCATTCAAAAGAGTGGCGATATTAACACACCTCTAAAAACGTATGTATATCCCAAATTTGAATATTTTTAAAATTTCAATATTACCCTTGAATTTAATTAATAATATTTGAATTAAATAGAGATGATTAACTATTTTACTTTTCTGAATTTTTCGAAAAGTTAACAATGTTAGTTGAGATTGAAAAGGCGATAAAGAATTCGTACCCTTTTTTTTTTCCCAAAGTGAGGAAAAATATTCCCCCACTTTTTATTCATACCATTTTTTTTCTCTAAGTGAGGAAAAGTATTCACCAACCGGCCATTGTATTGTGTATGTGGGTTTTGTTTTTTTATTTGATGTGAGAACTTTGATAAGATATGGTCATTTCACAATCACAACCAAAACACTGTTCTGGTTTGCCCCCGTCCAACCTTGTCTGTCACAAGAAAAATTGTCCCTAAAACACTTCTTTACGGCATTTCAACAAGCTACTCAAATATATGACAATAATTTGCAAAATTATAAAAAGTTTCATGGTATCTTTGTAATTATTTTTTTAATTCATTCATTTTAAAAAGGGCATATTTGGTCATATTGGGGTGTTCTTACAAATTTTAATCTTTTTAAAAAATAATAGAGGCGTACATACAAAAAGAGGACATACAATTTTCAAGGGGTATAAATACCATGACTCCATTTAAAAACCTTCAAATTCATTCACTTAAACTTAAGCAAAATATGTAAAATCAATGACTTTTTGAATACACATAGATTTATTTTGACTTTTAAAAAAAAAAAAAAATTGAATTGAATACACATGCATAGATTTGAAGAGATGAGGTTGGTCTGGTGATAAACCTCTCACATAAGTACCACGAGATTGCGGGTTTGAGTCATCCTCTCCCCAAAAAAATATGAATTAATGTAATACTTCAAAAAAAAAAAAAAAAAATACAAATGGATTTTAATAGAATCCTTAAAAGTCTGAATCGAGTACACTTTAACTTTTATAGACTCTCAACAAAATGGTATTGAATACACCTAAAATTTCAAATTCCAGATTGAATACACCTTATTGTCTATGGAAGAAATTTCATTCATTCATTCATTTGGGATATGAATCCGGACTTAAATTAGCTGTCAAAAAATGATGTCCCAAACTGTGTCTAACTAATCAAATTGGGACATGTGTATATATAAATTTAGACAGTTGATTTGAGTCCTATGAATTGGCATTTAATTGATCATATTCATGTTTGTTTATGACACTTGGCTTATTGTTCCATCTTTTGCCGCCACTTGTCTCTTGATTCATTCTTTTATGGATAACTTCATATATATGGTGAATCATCAAGAAATGCATCGGATCGACTCCTATGAAATTTTTACTAATTTTTCAACTCCTATGAATTATTTCTTCCTTATTTTAATTTTTGTGTATATGCTTAACAGACCCTATTGTTTTGTATTTCTATCTACCTGTTATTTAATGGCTTTTGTTTGGTCACTCACACACATTAATTGGAAATTGGAAATTGGAAGTTGATCTCTTTTTTGTAGGAAAATTTCATGACACTACAAGAGCATGTTATTACGGTTGCTGCTGAAAATTTCATCACGGTGGCTGCTGCATGCAGCATGCTTCGATTTGTCAAACTTTGTGCCACCTTTGGTCTTATCTTTTTAATTTGTTAACAATTTGACCTTCTTTGCTACCTTTATCACCTTTTATATAGAGTCGGTCCTACACGATATTCTATAATTGTATAGTTCATTTTTATTATTATTATTTATTTGAAAATGGGTAGATATAGCCATATAGGCATTGCTATTTATAGTGTACAGAAAGTAATGTTATATACAATCAAAATTTAAATAATATGGTAAATGAGTTGTCATCACCACACACAATATGAGATGATGTGGTTAATAAAAAAATCATTTGTCATATCATTTGGATTAATTATTTGGATTGTATAGTATTACTCTCAAAATACTATAAATATATATGCCTATATCTGCTATTATGAATTTCTTCAATTCTTGGATTAAGTATAGTCAATTGTTATGACTTATGAGGTTTGCTTCTTGCTTTGCATTAAAAAAAAAACTTTCATGAATGCACTCACAAATGCATCTTGAATCTCCACTGGCATTTGTATTGTTACAGTCTAACAGACTTACAGTCAGCACTTTCATAATCGTCATGTTTTCTTATATGAGATAAGGTTTGATTTGTGTTTTGAAGGTCACATTTGGAGTGCTGTTCAACGACGACAGATGTGCAAACATATTTGAAGCACTTGTTGGGACACTGAGAGGATCGAGCAAAGAAGCGCAAATTTCTGTAGGGAATTTAAAAATAAAAATTCACAACATGGTAATGGTTGTTTTGGCCTACAAAATTGGTTTTAAAACTTAATTTTTGTTGAAAGTTAAGGTTTTGATGATAAAGCAGCAATCATAATATAATATCATTTATTGATGTTCAGGATATCACATGCTTCTTTCCCTTCACCTCATGTTTTTTTTTTTTTTTTTTTTTTTTTTTGAAGGAAAGGAACCGAGTTACAGACAAGAGCGGCAATCCGCTAAAACAGAAGAAGAAACACACGGAGGAAACTCCTCCAGCCAAAACATGTCCTCAACGCAGGAGAGACCGTTTTTGGCAAGACCATGGGCTACACAATTAGCCTTACGAGGAACAAAATTAACCGAAAAACAACGCAAACTATCAAGTAGAATATGGATATCAGAAATTACTGTTGTTTAGTCCTTAAAATGTGGGGTTTGAAGCTCGTTTAGTACATCATATTAAATTGTATTGGACATTTGGATTGTATTATCGTTAATACAAATTTGTGTTTGGTAATGCACTGTATTATATCGTATTAAGTTATTTATATATGACTTTATTATATTTTGTTATATTATAAAAATATAATATAAATATTTTTAAAAATAGTTAATAATTAATTTTAAATATCCTTACCATGAATAAATCAATAAATATTTTTATACAATAAATCAATAAATAATTATTTTAATTGAAACAAAAAATTTCAATAAATAATATTTTTATAAAAAACAATAAATATTTCCTACATAATTTTGAAATTATAAAAAAATAATTAATAACATAACACATATTTCATCAATATTCCATATTTGTTGAAATAAAAAGAGAGGAAAAAAAGTGTTTTTTCTAATATAATCTAACCTAATACCACCAAATACACAGTATTGTATTATTTTAGTACATTTTTATTGTCTAATACAATACAATACAATACAACCAAACAAACAATGCCTGAAACAATTGGTCAAGTCAACCTAAAGTTGTTCATTTTAATATTTCTAGTGGTGTCTTGGGGTGTATTTGGTAGGGAGGAAAGAAAATAGGAAGGATAGAAATATTTGGAGGAGTAGAACACATGATGGATGGAAAGGAAAATCATTTTTCCTTGAGCTATTTGGTAAACAGGAGGGAAAAAAAAAGATTTTTTTTATCAATTTTAATATTTTACCCTTATATTATATTTTATATATTAAAAAAAAAACATAGACAAATTTATAATTTTAAGTTAACCCCAAAACCCTTCCCTCTTTCCTTCCATTTTCCTTCCACTTTTGGGAGGATTAAATTTGTGGGTCTCACCCATAAATTTTTCCTCCCATGTTTCCCTTCCTTCCATTTTTCTTTCCATATTAAACACATATTTTTCCATTTTCTTCTCCCTTTTCCCTCCACCTTTTTCTTTCCTACCAAACATACCCTTAGTTGGGGCTTGAAATCTAATTAGCCAAACACAAAATGAAAATCAGTTTGATCTTTTAGATCATCTCCAACCCAACTCCAAATCTCCACTTTACAGCAACATTCTTCTCCAACCGAACTACATCTGCATCGCCAAGTAGAGGTGCTATGTTTTTGTTGCCAGATCTAGCGCTCCCCTCAGTTTAGCACTACTTTGCTAATCTTTATGGTTTTTTTATTTTTCAGTCCCTTCATTTCCATGTAATGACAGTTTTGTTTGCTAATTTTCTTATTTCTCACTTGTATCCCCTTTTTAAAAGTTTTGTTTAATCACAGTTTTACCCCTATTAAATCAAATGTATTCCAATTGTATCCTTTTAGTTATCTAATGTTTTTGGTTAAATTATATTTGTTTTAATTTAATTATTATTTATATTAATATTTATAATAAACTAAAATTAAGTATATAATACAAAAATTACTAAATGATATTTATAAACACTAAATTGGATTTAAAAAAAAAAAAATACAATTAAAGCAACAAACTACATTAATAAAAACATTAAAACAAGAAGGAAAAATACAATAGAAATTACAATAACAATTTAGTAATTCGGGAGATCATTTGCGGATCCTCTAAGATCATTGAAATATTGGGTAAAAGAACCAGAGGTATTAAGAGAACCTTGGCCTTCCTTCAACTCTTTTTACCATAATCCTTGCTCGTTCAGTTCGTATAAACTGGCGTACACTTGGATCAGGACCAGCTCGTTTTTGGAAAACACATGTATTATATGATATAATGACTATGTGCATTATTATGCACAACATGATAATCGAGGATGAACGTGATGTCGATGTATCTATTGATAATCATATGGAAGCGCCACCACCAGAAGTTGAGAGGGTGGTAGATGAAAATACCCGTTTTCAAGAATTTCTAACTCGACATAGACAAATCAAGGATAAAAAAGCTTACTATGCACTCTGGGATGCATTGATTGATCATTTGTGAGATGAATATACTAATTCAGAGAATTAAATAATGATTAATTAATATGTACTTTTAATTGTGTTTTTATTTTTTTTAATGAAATGTAATGTGGAAGTTCAATTAATAATAAATGTAATATTTTAATTAATTTCATTTAATTTATTAATTTATTAATGAATTAAATTTATTAATTTATTAATTTCTTAACTTATCGTAATATTATCATAATTAAGGGGTAAAATGTTAATTGTTATGAAATAATAAAAAAAGGAATATTTAAGGAATATTCTTTTAGAGTAGGATTTGGAGTTACTAGTTGGAGATGGAAATGTGAAAGTTGCTGCATTTTGGAGCAAAGTTACTGCATTTTAGAGTTTCTAGTTGGAGATGGTCTTAGTCTTAGACCATACAATTCCTTAAAAAGTCGTCCTGTAATGTAAGAATTAGTCAAATGTGATATATTTTCTTTTAGTTTATTATTATTATTATTATTATTATTATTTGAATCCAATGACTAGTAACACACTATTACAATATAGATACAAAAATCAAGAATTTGAAGGTTAAAACTAAAAAAATTACTTTATCCCTTCAATTATACAGGTCCCATAGTAGCTAAATTCTATTAAAATAAAGACTAAAAAAAAGTTGATATGATTGAGAAGTAGAAAAAGAATAAGACACAAAAGACTATTTGGTGTGCGAGATTGAATTCAATAGGATTGAACTATTTTTATGGGATTAGATTAGATTGGATTAAATTAATACCGTAATGTGTTTGGTGTAGTATGGATTGGACTAAAATAATATCTCCAATTTGGTATAACATAAGATAGATAAAAATAATTGAAAATTCTTAACTCCTCTCAACAGGATTGAGAAGTTTTGACAAGTGTATACACTTTGAGTTAAAGTATGTAAATCTAATAGTCCACATCCAATGCACTGATGAAGTTATATCAGTGTGCACTGACTTGAACATTTATATATATATATATATAGTTTTTTTATTGTAGGTTCAAACTGATATAAAATATATCAGTTCCTTGCATGTGAACCATTGGATTTAAATGCACTTATCAAAGCATCTTTTAAATCCAATGATCCACATGTAAGGTTCGAACTGACAATAGAAAGATCGTAAATATATATATATAGAAATGATTATTTTATTTAAAAAAATTATAAAATTGAAAAATGTTTAAATTTATTTAAAAATAATATAAATCTATATTTTAAAAATATTTTTGGATATTGTTACTTTAATAATATATAAATTAAAACGTTTATTTTCTTCAAATACATATTTTAATAATTTATTATTCAATTTCAAAATATTATTATATTTAAAATATTCAATTAAATCTAATCCCATCTAATTAAAGTCTCATCTTAATCCAATCAAATCATATGAAATAGTTCGATCCAATCTCGTGTAATATACGGGATCAAAATAAAAGTTTATAGGAAAAAATAAGGTTGGTCAAATAACATAATTATGGGCTACTATTCAAATTCCAGTTTTGCAAAGAGAGTAAAGTGAACGCTAGAACTGGAAACACCAGCGTTAAATCCGTTAAGTTTGACTCAAATATTTCATTTCTATAAAAATGCTTCCAGTCTTCCACTTAAAACAAATTTGGGACAGTGCGTCGTCAGCCCACCTCACACACTCTGGTCCAGAGTCCACGCACCCACTTATTATTATTATTAATTTTTTCTAATTATAATTTATTTCCATTTTGACCCTCCACCCCACTGCGTACGATAGTCTCTTGTTAGGGTTTCTCGAATTCTCTCTCCTTTTCGATTCAATCTTGATTTGGGTTTTTCCTTATGAATTCTCATTTCCATAACATGACACACTGAAGATCTGTTTTTGTTTTTTCAAGTCAGAGGCGGTATTTATTCTCCCTTCCTCTTATTAACATTTTAACTTTGTTGCTCTCTCTCTTTTCTTGTTTTTCTGTGTGAAACCGAAGAATAAGTGGTTTGAGTTCATGGGTTCTTTGAATTTTGATAAGGGGATTATTTGGGGTTCAGTTGTTATCTCCAAAATTCGATTTTGTATTTAGGGTTTCCTCGATTTGGTTTCCTGGTTCGGTTGCCCCAAACTTTGAGCTTGACATATGAGGCTGATTCAATTCGTGGCATGTGGATTGGGCAAAGTTAACATAAGGGTATGTACTTTTGCAACTAGTTTCTTGTCTTTCGGGTTTGATCTTGTTGCTTTTGGTGATATTCTGGTGAAATTCTGTTGAAATTTGAATTTATGGTTTTTCCATTTTTGAAGCTTTGAAGTTGTTTGACCTTATAGCTGATTAGTGAAAATCTAATATTTGGGTTGTTGAAGCAAGTTTTAGCATCTGTGAAAGGTTGTTGATGCTGTCTGATATTGAATTGTGAACTTGTGGGAATTGTTTTGAAGCTTTTGAGAGGTTTGACTCTGTGTTTATATAAGGAAAATCTTGTTAGTTTGTTGAAGGGAGTATGGTGAGTATTTATTGTCTGTTTTGAAGTTCCGCTCTACATTTGGATTGTCGTGAGGATCCGAAATGCTGGAGGTTGATTTTTGATGTTTGGATGCTCGCTTGAATCTCCTAAATGGTTTGATTGGGGGAGTATTTACTAAATTTGTTATAGTTAAAAGTTTGAGCTGAGTTTCTCAGAATGGATGGCTCTAAAAACCGTCATAATAATGATCATTTGGGTGTGAATAAGATTGGGAAGAATATAAGGAAGAGTCCATTGCACCAACCTAATTTCCCGGCTAATAATAATGCTAATAGGCAGCAACCTCAGCCTCAGGTTTACAACATTAGCAAGAATGATTTTAGGAACATTGTGCAGCAGCTCACTGGTTCACCTTCACAAGAACCTTTGCCTAGACCTCCCCAGAATCTACCGAAACCTCAAAGTCTACGATTGCAGAAGATTAGACCACCCCCGTTAACACCCATTGTTAACCGACCTCACATTCCACCTATGGTCCATGCTCCGGCTCCGGCTCCGGCTCCTGCATCAATTCCCCCTCCCATTCCTTACAATAATAACTTAGCAAGGCCTCCTCCTCCTCAATATGGACAACCAATGCCGCACTATGGACAACTACAACCTGTGACACACTGGGACTCATCTTGGCCAAATATAGCTGACTCTCCTATCTCAGCTTATATGCGTGACCTTCAAAATGTTATTGGAGATCCTGGTCTAAGGGGAAGCCAATTTCTTCCGCATCCACAAGCACAAGGACAACAGCAGCCTCAATTTCCGGGTCACATTCAGCCTCATCCACCATCATCTGGTTTACTTCCTAACCCACATATGCGGGGGCTTCCCTCTCCAAGGGTAAATGGTCCTCCTGTCCCACAGATGCCTAATCTCCCTTCCCCACGAATGAATGGGCCTGCACTTTTACCCTCTCCAACTTCTCAGTTCCTTTTGCCATCTCCTACTGGTTACATGAACTTGTTGTCACCTAGATCACCTTATCCATTGCTTTCTCCAGGTGTTCAATTTCCTCCACCATGGACACCCAATTTTGCATTTTCACCCATGGCACAGTCTGGCATTTTAGGTCCGGGTCCACATCCTCCGCCATCCCCAGGCCTTAATTTTCCATTATCACCTTCAGGGTATTTTCCAATTTTAAGTCCAAGATGGAGGGATCCATAGGCAAAACTGCAAAAGCATAATGCTGTTGTCTTCATGAGTTCCTGACTGATGAGGAGCGCTGGTACCTGCTTTATGCTGAATGCAATGCATCTCCTTCTCATGGGAGCATCGCTTGTGAAAATGTAATGTACAATGGTGAAAAGAGGTCCTCTTAAAAGTTTGTATTCTTCTTTTCTAATGTCTATTTTGTTTAATTTTGTCCTTTTTTTCTCTCTTGTTATACCCATTTTGGAGCTGCTTTGAGATTAGAACAGCTGCATTGTTTTCATGTCTGTGTGAAGTTTTCAACTTTAGGTGGAATAGTGAAGATCTTACTACTGAACTGATTATCTGGACAGGAGTTGTAGCTTGAAAGGCAGGAGTTAGGAATACAGATATCAAATTTACTTGTAGGCAATCTAGTGGAAGATTCTTGTGTAATTGTATTATTGTGGATTATTATATCTTGGTAACTTTGAAATTAAATTCTTCAATTCCTGACTGGCATGTTGAAGAAATTGTCAAGGCCTTTATCTTTTGTAGTATTGATCTGCTCAATGAATTGTTGAATGATTTGAAACTATATTTTACTGGTGTTTTAGGCTTCTTTGTGCTTTTAGTGCTTATTGGCTGCATAGGTTGTGTAATTGTCTATTAGTTATGTAAAACACTATTACCATGCTTGCTTAAAGAGACTATTGTCTGTTGTTCCATTTCCGCTTTAGGCATACTTATTTTAGTTCATCTTTTTTTCCCTTTGTTTTGTATTTTAGTTATTCTATAATCAACTTGTGAGTGTGTTGGCAAATTGTGGATTTTGGATCTTTGTGCTGATCTAAATACAGGTAAATTCTGAAATGATGTTCCCTTGGTACTTTGGTATTTTCTTTTTGTTGCAATTCTTATTCTCTTTTGATTTTGTGCTTACTAACAATGGTAAGGTTGTTGGTTCTTTATGTTAACAGTGAAACCTTGTTTAGAGCTAGCTTGCATGCCCTGTTTTGCAACTCCTAATTGAAGGATCAAGAAGCCCTATGGTCTCACTTATTTTACCTTGCTGTATTAGGACATTAATTTTGTATGTTAAAATTTACGTAGGTCTCATTAAATAGTAACCCGAAGTGTTTGCTTGTTTGTTTTTTTTTCTTTCTTTCGGGGTAGTGGCTAGTGGTCGATTTTTGACGACGGTGGGAATGGTTTGCGGGTGGTATGTTTGAGCTTGGGTGGTGGTTCCAACAGCCATGGAATCTGATGGTGATGTGTTGGAGATGGATGTGTTGAAGTTTTGATGTGTGGGATTGAGTTGGTGATATATATATATATATATATATATTTAGTAATGTTACTTTATTCAAATCTTGTGTCCAAATGATATGGTATCTCTATAATCTATTAATTTAAATTATGCAAATCTAATATAATTCAAATGAATTGATTATATTAATGCTGTATCATTTGGATATCAGATTTGAGTAAAGTAATATTATTATTTTTAGAGGGCAGCTATTTGGTTGAAAACCTAAAAAAAGAAATATATTAGGGTTTGTTATTTTTATTTTATTTTAAATTTGACAGATTTTTTTTTTTTAAAAAAAAACTGGGTACCTGAGTACACTTAGACCTAAGCCGGTAGTGGAGATAAGGTAATGGGGATTCAGGGGAAAATGCCCATCCCTATATCTAATGTAATGTGGTTCGGTAGTAAAAACGTTCATTAAATAAAAAAACTAAACATAAAAATATTTATATATATATATAAAAAAAAAAGAAAAAAAAAAAAAAGAAAAAAAGAAAAAGGCTAACATGAAGCTATTTAATGTTCACATTAGACCTGACGCGGTTCCGGTTCGGTTCCGGTTTCGGTTCCGAACCGGCGGTTCCGGTTCCTCGGATGGGTGGAACCGGCGGTTCTGAACCGAATTTATTTATTTATTTATTTATTTATATTTTTTTTTTAAACATTACAAAATATTACATTCCATTTATAAAAAAATAAAATGTTAGAAAGGACATTGTAGAGTATTGAGCCATGGCCCATAACCCTTGTCCAAGTAATTATGTTTTTCATTCCATTCTCTTCATTTTTATATCATCTCATTCACCTCTCTATTTTTCCAATGTGGGATGTGGGAAATTATTTTCAAAAATGAAAATAATAGAGAGTATTATTATTATTTTTTTTTTGAAAATAATAATAGTTAGTATTATTATTATTATTATTTTTTATCAAAATTACTAAAAAAGACATACAATTTAAGAAAAAAAAATATTCTATAAAGTAAATCTAATAAAACCCCACATTTAAAAAAAAAAAAATAAAAAAAAATAAAAAAAAAAATAAATAAATAAAACGCGTTCTTTTATGCTTCATTTGGAAACTATCAGGTGCAAATGCTTGAATTCCCAAGTGGTTGAATATGTTAGAGAATATGCAAATTAATCAATTACCATCAGAATAAATGTATACATTTAACTTGACATTAGCCTCATCCGGAGATCAATCAATATTCAATACCCATACCCAAGCTGAGTTGATTCTTTTGCCAAAATTTATACACTAAAAATGTTTGATGCCAATAATTAGCAATATTTAAGAATAACGAAATATAAGCATTACATTTTTATAGAACTTCCGGTTTGGTTCTCAGTTGGAGAAATTGAAAAATAAAAAATCAAAAATAATTATTTTCCCACATCCCACATTGGAAAAATAGAGAGGTGAATGAGATGCCTAACCTATATAAAAATACTTGGACAAGGGTTATGGGCCATGACTCAATACTCTACAATGTCCTTTCTAACATTTTATTTTCTTATAAATGAAATGTAATAATATTTTGTAATGTTTAAAAAAAAAAAAAAAAAAAAAAAAAAAAAAAAAAAAAAAAAAATTGGAACCGGAACCGGGTTAGACCGGTTCCGGTTTCGGTTCTTGAACCGGAACCGAAAAACCGGTTCCGATTCCGGTTTTCTCGGTTCCGGTTCCGGCCGGTTCCTCCGGTTCGAACCGGAACCGAGCCAGGTCTAGTTCACATTACTTAATGTTGAGTTGAGTTCCATAGGGAACTGTAAAAGTGTAATCTTACCAAAAAATGGGCTTGGTTTACGGATAGAGTCTATCCGAACCAGTGATGTTGCTCTAAAACTTCGACCGATAATTGTTTAATGAACTTGATTGTGACTCAAATAATTTTCGGACTATAAATGGCCAGGTTGAACTTTGAAATTGAGACCTTCTAGAATGGGTTGAATTAATATTGGTTTCATATTTCATGCCCCTGTTTTGGTGCTTATTTGAACCCGTAAAAAGACTTAAAAGGTTCTTAGACTTTGTTTTCTTCACCTTTTACCATAAAGCCTTCTGGTTGTTCTATATATATATATATATATATATATATGGTGGTTTTCTAATAAGGTTCTTAGACTTTGTTTTCTTCACCTTTTACCATAAAGCCATCTGGTTGTTCTATATATATATATATATGGTGGTTTTCTAATAAGAACGTCCAACAACAATCACATATTCATATTGAGTGTGTGTTTATTAATGTGAGACTGTGAGTCCACTGTGAATGTGTAGCTGTGGTTGGACGTTCTGAAATTATAAAGTCAGTACGGTTCTGATTAGAGAAGTATTATATATATATATAGTAATGTTCATTTGCCCAAATTTGGTGTCAAAATGATGTGGCATAGAGTAATGCTACTTTGACTAGATTTGGTGTCCAAATCTGATGCTCAAATAATGTGGCATCACTATAATCCATTAATTTAAATTATACAAATCTAATACAATTCAAATGAATGGATTAAATTAATACTACATCATTTGGACACCATATTTAAGTAAAATAGTATTATTATATTTTCAGAGGGTGGCTACTTGGCTGAAAACCTTAAAAATAAAAAAAAATATTAGGGTTTGTTATTTTTATTTTACTTTAAATTTGATAGATTTTTTAAAAATAAAAAAACTGGGTACCCGAACCGATAGTGGGGATTTGGGGATTAAGAGGAAAATTCCCATTCCCATATCTAATGTGGTTTGATAGTGAAGACTATTGTTGAATAAAAAAACCAGACATCAAAATATTAAAAAATAAAATAAAAAAACTAACACGAAGCTATTTAATGTTCTCATTACTTAATGTTGAGTTCCATAGGGAACCGTAAAAGTGTAATCTTACCAAAAAATAGGGCTTGGTTTACAGATAGGGCCCGTTTGGTGCACGGGATAGGATAAAATTATTTTCATGGGATATGACAGGATTGGATATGATAGGATAGGATAGGATATGATTAATTATAGTATTTCCCGTGTTTGGTGCAACATGGGATTCTAAAAATAATGTTATACTGTGTTTGGTATGTCATGGGATTGGAGAAAAATAATATAATAATAAATTTTAAAAATAAAAAGTTGTTTTGAAGAAAAAAAAAAAACCGAATCGAGATTTCTATATTTCCCATTCTCTCTCCTACATCTCTCTCTTCTTGGGTAGACGTAGTTGTCAAATCCGCTGAGGATTCCGATGAAGGCTGAGGTGATGAACGAAGGCGGTTTCATTAAGATGAGCTTGGTGGGTGGTGGTGGTGATGATGAAGAGGATGAGGAGGGTTGGATGGTGGTGCCACGGCGGCGACGGTGCAGGTAGGCTATGGTGATGGGGAGGAGAATGACAGGCCAAGTGGCGGTTTGCAACCAGCTTGTGAACCAAATTATTTTGCCGCCGTGGAGGAAGTAGAGGCGCAAAAGAAGTGGGCCACTGCAGTTGCCTTAGATAAGAAGATGATGTTTAGGAACAAATTGAAGATTTGGATCTTGATTATTTTTTTGAGTTTTTTAATTGATTAAAAATGTTTTTGGGGGGGTTTTTTTTTTTAATTGATTGAAAAATTGGATGAGATTCATTTGAATCCCACCATTTTAGTTGGGATTCATTTATCCCATGTTGGTGGGATATAAAATTTTAGTGGGATTAATTTATCCCATCCGATTGGCCAGCCAAACATGGGAATGAGACTAAAAACAAGCCGATTCCCATCCCATCCCATGTACCAAACGGGCCCATAGAATCTATCCGAACTAGTGATGCTGCTAAAACTTTGACCGATGACTGTTTAATGAACTTGATTGTGAATCAAATAATTTTCAAACTATAACAGGCCAGATTGAACTTTGAAATTGAGACCTTTAGAATGGGTTGAATTATATATATATATATAAAATTTCTATTGTCAGTTCGTCCTGATATAAAATATCAGTAATGTTACACATCCCCTTTAAAATCCCATATTTTTCATCCCACCATATGTGGCATATAAAGTGTCAAATGGTGAGTGGATACATAA
The DNA here is from genome assembly GCA_954870605.1 of Acer campestre. NCBI lineage: Eukaryota > Viridiplantae > Streptophyta > Magnoliopsida > Sapindales > Sapindaceae > Acer > Acer campestre. The sequence continues at coordinate 17,160,239 of OX940803.1, read as the reverse complement.
GGTAGGTGAGATAAATCATCATTAATGTGTATCCACTCACAATTTGACACCTCACATGCCACATATAGTGAGATGAAAAAAGTGAGATTTTAGGTGGGATGTTTAGCATTATTGATAAAATATATCATGACAAAGAATGCGGGCCATTAGATTTACATACTTTGATTCAAAATATATGCATTTGTCAAAACTTCTCCATAATCTATGGTCCACATTTATCGTCCTGATATATTTTATATTAGGACGAACCGATAATAGAAAGACTATATATATATAGAGAGAGGAAATTGTAGGAAATGATCAAAAAATTTATTGATTTATTGTTTTTAACTAAAAGTTTATTTTTTATTATTCTTGTCATCTTTGTGCTTGAATTACCAAAACTGCCTTGAATTTTGTTTTACTTGCACCAAAATTTCCCTCCCAAAATTTGCCTCTCTATTCACCTAATAAAACAAAAAGTCTGTGTTCCACATCTTTCAAAATCATATTCTCTCTCTCTCTCAACCTGATAACAAAAGTTCTCTCCAATTCCGTTTCTCTCTCTTATCGTCGATCTCCAACTCGTCTCTTTGACCCCATTATGCTTCTCTTCATTTCGTCGACCTCCAACTCGTCTCTTCCACCCCATTTCATTTCTTCCACCGAAATTGAAACCCATTTCTTCATCGATGGACCGAAACCCAACAACAATTTGTGTCTCTCTTGCTTTGTCATGATGTAGATCTGAAACCTGACAACATTGCGTGGTCTCTTCTCTCTGTTGAAGTAGATCCAGAGTCGAACGACCTTTGAAAAGGTATGTATCCCTTTCCCTTTTTTTTTTTTCAATTTTCATTATGTTTGATATGAAAATTAAGAGAATGGTTTCGACTTTTAGTGAAACCCAACTTTTTTTTTTTTTTTTTTATCGAAATTACATGCTAGTTTGTTTTAAAGTTGCATGCATATTGTTGTAGACTTTACATGCTAGTTTATTTCTAACTTACATGTGATTTGAGAATTTTGATTTATAGTGAAATCAATCTCCTGTTGTTTTTATTTATTTATTTATTTATTTTTACAATTATCATTATGTTTGATATGAAGATTAAAAAAGCGGTTTCGATTTTTAGTGAAACCCATATTTTTTTATTTTCTGTACCAAAGTTACATGCCAGTTTGTTTTAAAGTTACACGCATGTTGTTGTAGACTTTACATGCTAGTTTATTTCTAACTTACATGTGATTTGGTAATTTTGATTTATAGTGAAATCAATCTCCTGTTGTTTTTTGTACCCATGTTACATGCTAGTTTGTTTTAAAGTTACATGCATGTTATTGTAGACTTTACATGCTAATTTATTTTTAACTTACATGTCATTTGGTTTGGTGAACCTTTCTGAAAAGACTTGTAGTTGTATGAAATTTCAAGTTAATAAACTGCCATGTTGCCACGCATTAACCGTAATAATGTTATTATCCTCTTGTTCCATTGTATCTTATCTTCTTACCAAATGTGATTCCTTTAATTACTCATACACTTTAATTTCGTAGGTTCACGAAGAAGCCTTTTGCAGATTTTTGTGGGGATTGCTACAAAACTACTAGTTGGGTTGAAGCATATTCCGGGAACAGCTTCCCTATTGGCCATTCTAGTGAATGGACTATTCCTGAATATGTGAGATCAAGGGTTGTTTATCCGCCACCTTTTCGTGTGCAAGCTGGAAGGCCAAAAAAGAAGAGATTTAAATCCGTCGGGGAACGTAGAAATGAAAAGACCAAAAATTGCACGATTTGTAGTAAATCCGGTCATAACCGACATAATTGTTGAAATGCTCAACCATGTCAAATTTTGTACCATATCCATCTGCAACATCTACAACATCGAAGTGACCACGTAGACCATACATGTGTAGGAAATGTGGAGAAGAAGGCCACAATTCACAGAAATGTCCATTGACACTGGAAATTGGTGGTGCAACATAGTTATTAGCAATGATGTTTTAATTCTTATATGTATGGGTGAAATACTATATTTCGTATCACAGACTTTTTGAAGTTATATAATAGTATTGAATTCATGTATTTTTTAGATTAAATTCCAGTATTGTTACATGCCAGTGTTTGTTAACAAGTTAAATGCTAGTTTATTTTTAAGTTACATGCCAGGTTATACTTGTTTCTCTACTTGGGTTACACTCAGTTAAAATATCAAATTCCAGTATTATTACATGCCAAAGTCTGTTAACAGGTTATATGCCGGTTGGTTCTGAAGTTACATGCCAGTTTATTTTTAAGTTACATGTCAGACCATACTTATTTCCCTACTTGAAAGACACTCAGTTAAAAGATTAAATTCCAATATTGTTACATGCCAGTGTTTGTTAACAAGTTACATGCCAGTTGGTTCCGAAGTTACATGCTAGTTTATTTTTAAGTTACATGCCAGACCATACTTGTTGGTCACAATTCAACGTACCATTTTTCTGATTTTGTTTTGATTTCTCATATCAGGATTTGATTTCACATCAACAATCCCAAATTTATTTAATTTTATAGGATTACTTGTGACCGTTGGATTTGTTAGAAATTTTTTATAAAATAGGTCAAGCTAGAACTTGTGTGATGGATGATGCAGGCATGCAACAACGTTTGATTAAAATCAAAGAGAGTGTGATGATGTTAACAAAATTAAATAAAGATGAAGACTCTTGACAATTGGGCTGTCACACTCACAGGTACTGACTTAACTTGGTAATGCAAACCAGTTGTTAAGAAAAAGTTATATCGGACGGTGTCACAAGGTAAATGGTAAATTGGTTTCAGATTGACTGTTGAATACTATTGAGACACATACCACATGAGTCAAAGAGTCAAAGTGCAAGCAAACGATTTAACTTGTCATTTGTTATCTTTTTAAGTGTCATCAATATCCACATTATCCATTAACAATATTAAACATTAAAAACTTCCATGTACCAACAAAGATGATGCATGTACATGACAGTACATTCTAGTTGATAGTTGTAATCATTCCATGTACATAACAGACAGTTTGTAAACTTCAAAAACAAAGATGATGCACCAACAAAGTTATAAATCTGCTGGTACACTATTTGCAAAACTCATTCTGTGTGAATTTAACCAGTTTTCCACCAATGGAAAAGTGCAACTCATTCTCTCCAGTCACACCGGGTACATGTATTTTCCATAACAAAAGGTTATGAAGTACGCTGATAGAAACAGTTAAGTCCTTAGGGATAGCAACTAGGTGCCCAAAATAGGTGATCAAAAACTCATCTAATTCTCCAAACTTTGTGGAGAACCTTTACAATGTTTAGGAGGCTGTTCAAATTACAGTAGATGTTGGTGGTGGATTTTTTAATCTACGAATCCTTCGGTTTTATGAGGAAATTCTCATAATTTATATTTTCCATATACAAAATCACATTAAAAAAAAACGCATTAGTGTATATGAAAGTTACATGCCAATACAACAGACAACTTACATGCCAGTACAAAAAAAATACATATCAATACAAACAAGTTACATGCCACCACAAGTAGGTCATTTCGTTTTATATGATACTACAGAGACCACAACAAGATAATTGTCTCAAGTTTAAGGCCATACTGATTTCCTTATTTGAAAGGCCATTCTGTCATTATCAAGGGAACTAAACATATAAACAAAAGACAACGTGACACTTTTATGATCCTGATTAAAAAGAATAAAATTCACATTTAGACATTTAGACATCTGCTTCACATTGAAGCTTACTTTGAGGAACAATTTCGTGACAAGGAAAACAAATCATACAGTTAAAGAATTATTTTGAAGCATAAAACACTACATCAAGGAACCCAGTTGAAAAATATTAAAATTTAGATAGAATTAGGAGCTATATGATTAAGACAAGTTGGCTGCTAAAATCATTAACAAGAGAAATCTCTGAATTTAGTTTTCTTTTTTTGACAGGAACAGAGATCAACCCATATATAAACTTTCCCTACCCAAGTTTATAGATCTTAAATAAATCTCATACTTAAATATTCTTATAAAGGATGGATGCTATATGTTTCAATATGGTAGAAAACCCACTTTCACAGCAAAGCAAGATGAAATTTATTAACTTAGAACCAAAATGGAAATATAAATTAAAGTGAACAGTAAACAAAAACAGGAGAAGAGAGAAGTAGAGCTAAATCATGATAAGAACAAAGACAATTAAACAAAAAACTAATATGCATGACAACACAAATTCAAAAGTTGAACTGAAATGTGATTAAAAGGAATAAAATTCACATAAACTTAAAAAACAAAGTAAAAAATCACAAAAAAAGATTCGACATTTTCAACACATTTTGGGAGAGAGATAACAAGCAAACCTGAGGAATAGGAGGGTGGATTTGGCGACAGTAACAGCGACGTGGAGAGGGGTGGCGAGCCGACAGTGAGCTGCAGCGACAACGACGGAGGTGCGAGGCGACGGTGAGAGAGGTGCGAGACGACGACGATCTATTCTCTTTCTTTCTCTTTCTATAGCGATGGCGACGCAATGACGATCTCTTTCTTCTCTTCCCTTCTCTCTCTTTCTTCTTTTTTACTTTTGATCGTTTTTACTGGAGGATGGTTTCAACCCTAACACAAAAATACCTCGTTTTTACCATCCACCCACTGACATCTTTTTTATTTTTTATTTCAAATTTCAAATTTAGGGGCATTTTTGTCCAAAAGTGGTCAAAATTGACGAAAACAATAAAAAATAAATTTGTGACTAAAAACAATAAACCCATAATTTTTTTGGCTCATTATGATTTCACTATATATGTATATATGGTGGCTCTCTAGTAAAGACATCATGAAATTATAAGTTAAGGACGTTCAACCACAACCATACATTCATATTGGGTGTGGGTATTTGTTAATGTGGAACTGTGGGTCCACTGTGAATATATTAATGTGGAGCTGTGGGCCCACTGTGAATATGTGGATGTGGTTGGACATCCTGAAATTATAAAGTTAGGACGATCATGATTAGAGAAGTTATATATAAATATGGTGGTTCACTAGTAAGAACGTATTGAAATTATAAATTAAGGGTATCCAACCACAACCACACATTCATATTGGGTATGAGTATTTGTTAATGTGGGACTGTGGGCTCACTATGAATGTGTGGCTGTGATTGGATGTCCTAAAATTATAAAGTCAGGACGATCCTAATTAGAGAAGTATTATATATATATATATATATATCTTCATCTAATTCTCCATTTAAAAATACTGTTTCACAACCATCAGATGTATATTCATATCATGAATAACAGCTATTGCAATTAACATCCTTGACAATAACCCTAAATGTGCCTAAACAACGTAGGGGGAGGGTGGGGTGTGAATGGGTTGTTAATCGATGATATTACTAAATTTTCGATTAGTCAAAAACCAACACAAATAACAATAAAATCAAGTAAAAGTGCGGAATATAGATGACTCTTGTTTTTGCATAGGAAACACTCCAACCGGGAAAAAAACCACGAGACTAGTCTCACTAGCCACTTAGTCACATAAATCCACTATTTGAATATTTGATTATATCCTAAGTTGACTCCTAGTCACTCTTCTCAAGGATCGTAACTTAACCTATTTTACCTGCATGCCTTTAATAGTGGGTCTTGACACTTTCTTGCCAACCAACACCTTTGGTTGCAAGACTTCTCTTTGCTTGTGCAACTACCATATGTAGCTATAAGAGTTGGATTCAATTAAGAGAATTTATAATGTCTAGGTGAACATGTAACAATGCTCAAATGCAAATGAGTGCTAGAGAATACTAGATACTTAACTAGATGTTGAAAATGCAAATCTAACAACCTAGCTATAAGCTGACCCTAATCAACATCATAACTTCAAAAGATTTGAAATAAAAAATGAAGCTTTGCAATAAATGTGCAATAAATGTGATGTCTTGACTAAGAAGGACAATAAATGAAGAGTAATTTTTGTTCTTACTTACCAAGTGATGAAACAATGATGAACCATGCTTAGATGCTTGATGATGCTACGATGCACATGGTTTTAGCGAATAGAGAGTCACAAATTGGTTGCTTGAACCTTACTCTCTTTAAGAGCTCAACAATGCTGACTATTTTTGAAAAATTCTGAGTTCTTATGAAACAAGATGGTGTCTTGGATTATTTATAGGGTTCTTACAAAACTACATCGTTTTGAAGAAAACTAGTTTTTGTGGTCTACATGTTGCAGTCCATCAAGATGAAAACCAACCGCGATAAAGGCAAACCAAGCGTCACCGGAATGTCGCTCTCCCTTTTTCGTGGTCCTTCATAACGAAGGCATGACTGTGAAAATCACTAGAGAAAACATCGCGCCTGTTTTTCATGGTTCACTAGGGCGACACCAAGACAGCGAAAACCTTTGGAAGGTTTTTCACGGTGCATCATGACAATACCTGGACAACAAAAATCAACGGAAAGTTTGTCGCCGTCCTTTTTCGTGGTGCATCATGACAACACATGGACAATGAACATCATTGAAAAGTTTGTCGTGGTCCATCATGACAACACTAAGACAGCAACAAAGAGAAGAAGAGGTCTTCTTAAGCTATCAAACACACCAACCTATATGCATTATGTGCAAGTGTGAAAATGGTGTGATGCACACTAAAATGACAATAAAAATACAAATGAATGAATTGTGTGTGTGTGTGTGTGCACCTAAGTCTCTTTAAGAGTACAAGTTAAGTGATATACCTTTGAAGCTCTTGTTCTTGAAGCTTTGAGATGATAGAAAGATTGCCAATCACAATCACATTGTTGAGCACATGACGATCCTAATCTACCCATTACAAAAACATCACAATATGTTTTGTCACAGAAATAAGTCAATCACTAAATAAAGAACCTTACAATCTCCTCATTTAGCTATTTCATGACAAGACTACTCCTCACATGAAATATAAAAAGAAAAAGAAAAAAAGAAGCTATTGTCAACAGTTGATCTCACTACATTACAAACAGATACCTAAAGATCTAAATCTTCAATGTCTTTAATCTCTTGAGCAACCATGTGAGAAATAAAAACAAGCAACTTGCCAGAACAACAAGTACATGTGAGATGATAAAAAACAATGCAAAGAATGCATGATCCCCTTAAATAATATGTAGCTAGAGGTGACAGTATTCCTCGCAGTGGGGTGGGGATGGAGGATAATATTCGGAGACATGGATGGGGATGAGGACAAAGTCTTGTACCCGAAGGTGAAATGGGGTGGGGATGAGGGAAGCACTCCCCGCCCCATCCCCGCCCCCGATATTATATATATATAATATAATATATAATATTTAGATTTTTTTAAATAATTTAACATTAATTTTTTCTTAACATAAATAGTTTTTAATTTTTTTTTTTTTAATAGAATCTTTGATTTTAGACTAAATATGAATTTATACTTTTTTCTTTGTTTTAAATTGTAATTTTTAAATGTATAGTTATATTAGACGAGAAATATGACGCATATGGGGAAGGCCCCTCCAATGGGGAATCCCCGGTAAGCGGGGATGGGGATGGGGATGAGGATGGGGATGTTGATGGTTTTTGGGGGTGGGGATAGGGATGGAAAAACATTCCTCGACCTCGACCCGCCCCGTTGCCATCCCTATATGTAGCTAACCCTCTTAAATGCACAAGAGCATCAAAATATAAATACTCCCCATAAATCCTAAGATTACTCCCCCTTTTTGTCATGAGATAGGCAAAGGAATTCCCTAATTCGGGTCGCCTCGGTAAAGAAAGCTGCTTGCAAGCCAAGATGCATAATCTTATAAACACATTTTATACGGCTTAAGTTATTGAGAGAGATTCAATGAGATTTTATTCAGAAAGGGTGTGTGTGTGTGTGTGTAAATTAATGTTACTCGGCATGTAATACAAATACTATCAAGCTCATGCATGATAATCAATCAAAGCAACAATCAAAAGGATTCAAAATGAAGTCAAACCAATTTAAACCTTTTTGTTATGAATAGAAGATATATATCCAAACATTTGTATGCAAAGTGATCGATCTAACCACATCAAATATATATATATATATATACATATATAAATTTTATTCATTACAAGACATATCATTATTTATCAAATTTGAGGTCGTAATAAGTATTGCACCACAACACATCAACAATGACAAATTTCCAACCGATTATGTTTTTCTCTTTTATTAACCTAGAATGCATGTAATTTTGGTTTTCAAGCACAAGTAATCATCACAAGTAACCCTCTTGATGACTTATACTCGGTTTCACATAAGTTGTTGTTTCCTACATTGGGTGGCTGCACTCCATGTGCCAGTAGCCAGGGACGGAACGTAACAAGGGCTAGGGTGGGCTCAACCCATCTTAAAACAAAAAAATTTAAATTTAAATTGAAAAAAATTATAGAATAGTCCATATAATATGTTTAATTATCTATTTAGATCAATTATATAAGAAAATACCATACATGTCCTTTTGCATGTTTCTTTATTTTGTTTTATTTTTTTTTTACTTTTTTTCAATTTTTACTCACTCTCACCACTTCAAATAAAAAATACTTTTTTATTAACTACTGTCTCTCATTCTCTAAATTTGGCCTAATTATCTAAAAAACTATGGTTTTCAAAGTAGGTATATTTTAATGAATTATATATTTTATTTTATTTTAAAATTTTAGTGCTTATCTAATTTATAGTTTTTTGAATTATATAAATTTAAATATTTTTTTATTTTGAACTTTTAGGGTTATCATAATTTTTTTTTATTATAAAATTTTAGGGTTAATCTACTTTCAAAATTACAAAGTATTAATATAAAAATTGAGTGCAACATCAAATGAAAATACAACTATATAATATATTATTTAGTAAAAATCTTGTTGATGTTGTTTTGGTGTGGCATGAGCTAACAAATGAGGAATTTATTTTATTATTTTTTTTTTTTGAAATATTACATAATTTCGGGTTTTTTTTTTTTTTTTGGGAGAGGAGACTCAAACTCACAATCTCGTGGTGTAGCTGTGTAGGTGTGATGGGTATACCACCTGATTAACCTCATCTCCAAAATTTATTTCAATTTTACCTTGTTAAAGTTGAGTTAAAAGTTTTCAAAAAGTTCTTTGGTAGATAATTAGTAACCTTACACCGAAAATGTATACATTATTATTTCAATTTTGCCTTGTTAACTATTAGGTGCATCTTTATTTTTCAATTATTAAAAAAATTTCATTCGGTAGAGGCTTATTAAGAAGATTTATTCTAGCCCCCCTAGCGATGAATCCTGGTTATGTCCCTGCCAGTAGCTCTTTTCAAGAGAGAGCTTAAGAATACATATCATAAGAATCATGAACATAGAGAAAAATTTGAAATCGATCAAATGTACTGATTTCTTATTTGAGGTCAATCAAATTTGAGTGTGGGGTTAAAAATGATAATCTTCTTATTAGGTGATCTGAGAAGTGAGTATAGGATTCCCATGTCACTAATTTCTTATTTATGATTTCAAATAATTTCTAGCTATTGTACCATGGATTTTTTATTTTATATATTACCTGTAGTAGGCCGATATGACCACTTGAATATGATATATTATCTGGTTGAATAAATGTTATTTACTGCCAATTAAAACAAAGAAGAAAGCATGCATGGTGCCTAAGGAATGATGAATTTTGTCTTTGAGCACCATATTTAACTTAAAGCTTAATTCATTGGCGCCTTAAGGTTGTTTGAATCATGATAGCCGTCCCATGCCCCTGATGCCCACTACTTATCTCAGAAGAACCAATAATAAACTAAATAAAAATGCCTTAATGAGGCAAAGATTCTTTGATAAATCAAAGTAGTGTCTTTTTAGCTTCTACAGGCTCCCCTCTCCAATCTCTCTCTTCGAAATTTTATATTTTCTTTAATAGTCAAGTTGACAACTTGCAGCCTCACTAAATTGGCTTTTGGCATACTAAAAGAAGCTAGTCGCTGTCCATTAGACTTGATTGTCATAATGCTCTTCACGTGGTCCTCTAGACATGAATCGAAAGTTTCCACTCAATTTTGTGATTATTATTTAAAGTTAAAAGATGTTACATGTAAATCAAATTATATTTATATTCCTTCTCTCACTTGATAATTGGATATTCGAAAAAGGGTTTTCACAAGTCGAATGATATTTACTGTTTTTCCACAGACAATACTACAAGATCTACATCTTTCCCTTTAAAGAGAGAAAGGAAGAAAAAAAAAACACTAATTCACGAAAGTGACTCCAGTACTAAGCTAGCTACCCCACTTGTTTATCCGATCCTCTCGATATATAAAGATTAAAGTGTTATTAAGATTTTCAATTTATTTCTCTAAGTTAATATCTAATTAAACATTACTCTGGAGCATGATAATAGGTTATTTAATAAAATAAAATAAAAATTCATAATTGACAAACATATCAGTATTATGATCGATCACCGATTCAGTCTTGTATCAGAAATCATGCGAAAATAAAAATAGTTAAATTCTTCTTCCTTCCTTCTGTGATCAACATAGACAAGAATTTTTTTAAGGGTTTTTTTTTTTTTTTTTTTTTTTTTTTGAGCTATTATAATATTTCAGAATTTAAAAAATGAGCATGATTCGAATCCACAACCCTTTAGATGTTAATGTGAGTGACTTATCACTAAGCCAACCCCATCTTATCTTTAAGGTTTTGTTAGAAATCACTAATCATTCACATAAAAAATATAGTGATCTAAATAGCCCTTGTTTGACAAATTGAGACCCTCTGCGTGTCCCCACGACAAGACATAACAGTCCTCAATCCATAAATATAAAGTACTACGAGTGTGAATGTGAATGTATAAATACAGATTATTTGTGCCCATCAAAAAAAAAAAAAAAAAAAAAAAAAAATACAGATTATTTGTGCAATATAATGATATCATCGTGTTCATATGTAGACACAAAGTTTCGTGAAGGGTCAAACCTATATGCTATATGGTATTGTGAAAACAAATATATATAAATATTGCTAACATCACCAATTTGGATTAAATGAATTTGATGCATGTATGTACATATATACATGTGGCTGAATCTCATCCCTACAAATATTACATACCATCATATATTCAAACGATTCCTGGATATTGTACCTAACATATAACCTTACTGATACGTTCCAATCTCAAGTCTGAAAACACAACATGGAGACGTTGACACTAGAGAAAAAAAAAAACCCTACTACACTTGCCAGACAGCCAATGATATTCACTTCATGAATCATTGCTCGATTCAGGACAAAACTATGATATAGCTGCTGGCCCACATAACAACACAACCCCATTTGCTTAGAAATCAAAATCATCATTACCAATTACCATCGGACGGTTGAGATTAATTGATGGTTACAGTTTATGGTCAAGGATGCATGGGCCTAGTATCTAGGTCGTAATATATTTGTTTTATGGGCTCTCTTTCTGTACAAACAAGGAACAAGATAATTGGCTAGACTTGCTTTTGGAAAATATAATTTCTTGTTTTTTAAACTTAAGGGTGCGTTTGGTACGCAGGACGGGACAGGACAACGTGGGACAATTTGTTCTTATCCCACGTTTGGCGCATCCTTAGCATGGGATAGGACGGGGCAAGGTGGGACAAAAATCACAAAAAATTGTCCCATCCAAGACCTTAGGTGGCGTTTGGTTAAATGGCGGAATGGTAATGAGAATGAGAATGAGAATGAGAATGGAATGGAAAGGAATGGAAATCTGATTTATTTGTTTGGTTAGGACTTTAGAATTAACATCTGAATCAGTATTATTTTGTTTGGTTAACAACTGAATGGAATGGAATTAACTGTATTTTGACCAAAATACCCCTAATTATAAAACATTCATAATAACATGATATATTATAAATAATAATAATAATAAAATATAAAAGTATATATAATATTAAATTTATATATAATATTATATATATTATAATAAAATAATATATATTACATAATAATATATAATATAAATATTATTATATATATTATATATATAATATATATTATATAATACGAATATTATATATTATTATATATTATATATAATTTATATTATATAATATAATAATATATAATATATATTTTGGATAATAATAATAAATATAAAAGTATATATTATATATAATTATATATTATTTAATATAATAATAATATATATAATATAATATATTATATATATATATACTTTTATATTTTATTATTATATTATTTAATCTAATAATATATATAATATAATATATAATATATATTTTATTATCCAAAATATATATTATATTATTATATATAATATAATATAATATATATTATATTATATATAAACATTATATAATATATATATATATAATATATTAATATATAAATATATTATATTATATATATTTATATATCGTTATATAATAATAATAATAATAATAATAATAATAATAATAATATAAATAATAATATAATATATATATTATATATAATAATATAATAATATAATAATATATTATGTTGCATATATTTATATATCGTTATATATATTATAATAATATTATATATAATATATATAATATATAATACATATATATTATATAATATACATTTATATATCATTAATATAATATATAATGATAATATATTATTTTTGGAAAGAAGGGTATTTTTGGAATATAGTTTGTGCATATAAGGGCATTTATGGAATAAATTTTTTACATTGGAATGGAATGGACATTCCATTGATTTTTGGATGGAATGCCCATTCCATTGAATTTTAACCAACCAAACATATGGAATGGATTCCATTCCAGCCCATTCCAGCCAACCAAACGCCACCTTAGGACAACTTATCCCATGACATGGGACAAGTGTCAAAAAGACCAATTTACCCTTTAAATTTTTAAACAATTACAATCATGTCTAATATATTATATATAATATATAATATAATATATTAGATATTATTAAATATAATAATCTATATATATATATCCTATATATAATAATATTCAATATATCATATATATATATTATATATTATTAAATATAATAATATAATATATATATATATGATATATTAAACATTATTATTATATATATATTAACACATACTATATATGATATATATATATATATTAATATGTATTATTAATATATATATATATATTATAATACATATATATACATATTAATATGTATTATTAATATATATATTATAATAATATGTATATATATATATTAACATAAATATATATGATATATATATATTAATATGTATTATTAATGTATATATATAATAATAATATCTATATATATTATAATAATATGTATATATTATATAAAATATATTTGTAATATAAATATAAAATATATATTATATATTTTATTATATATAGAATAGTATTTAATAATAATAATAATAATATATATATATATTATATTTTCTATATGTACTAATATTTAATATTATATATATATATTATTATATATAATAATATATTATATCATATTGTTATATGTATATGTAATATTCTATATTAACATATAATAATATCAAATAATAATAATAATATATAATATAATAATATGTTATATATTATTTATATATTATTATATATGAATATATAATATTATAATATATGTTGTTATATATATAAGAGGGGTACTCTGATCATTTGAACATTTTTTCCTGTCATGTCCTAGCCATACCAAACGCATAATAGTACAGTTCATAATTCTATCCTAGGCCTTCCAAATATAATACAGAACAATTTATCATGTCCCGTCCTATCCTGTTATGTCCCATGTCCGTGCCAAACGCACCCTAAATGAAGATGGAATTGATGGGTAGAACCGTAGAAGTAGGACTTACCAGAAATGGGGTCTGGCATATTTTGTTGTATTTTTTGAGTCTTCCTAGAAATTCAACTACATGCAGTTTTACCAGAAGCAGACCTCACTTTAGTACTATTTTTTTCTCTAGAGATTCTCCAACCCCATCTACAAATTCAATCAAGCCCCACCTGACAAACCCAACTGGAGGTCAATTACCCTTATCTAGGGGACCATGCCCCTAGCCCCCTACGACCATAGCCTCTAGTACATCTTCTTGCAAAATTAATGCTAACTTTGAAAATTTTTATAGCTTCCTATTTTATCTTGAAAAATTGTGGGATGTTGGATGGGTTTGTATAATTTTTTTTTAGAATTGATATGATTGTAGGAATAGTTTTGGACTTTGGTGCATTGTTATTGGAATATAAAGAAGGGAAAAAGGGAAATTTAATGCAATCAGATTCTTAGATTGGAACAAAAAAGTCAAAAGCACTTAGATTCTTCAAAAACGATATTGGTTGAAGCTGACGCATAACATAGTTGTTTTGTCTAATTCATTGTAGGAAGGAAACGAGATTTTGTCATTAAAAAGATGAAAAAATGATTCGCACCCAAGTAGACTTGATTTCCAATTTTCCACTTTACACTCCATTCTATAACTAAATAGACAAAACTTTAAAAGAAAAAAAAAAAAAAAACTAAATTATTTTCCAAGAAAAGAAAAGTAGAAACTTTTTACATAAATTGAAAGAGACAACAATATCCTCAACTCATGAAACATCTATGTACACTTGCTGCATTGACATTTAACTACAATACCATTTCATCCATTTCGCAATTCCAACATTACCCAAATGAAATCACGTGGCATGCCAAGCTATCTATTTACAACAAGGAAGGATATTTTCGTCATACACATGAGCTAATAAAAAAAAAACGAAAACCCAAAAAATAAATACTCACAGAAATAATAAAAAAAAAGAAAAGAAATATTTTTTATTTCTTTGCTATTGTTCTTGTTGTTGTTGTTGTTGAGTGGTTATTTATTTATTTTTTTTTTCAGATCACCTGTGATTTGCTGTCACCGTCCCGTGACAATCCCTCGGCGACGGACGCCAGCTTCTGCAGGTTTAACTTGACAACGGTGTCTGCAAAGAGACGCGTGTCATCCTCCGTGTTTCCTTCAGGCACATCAACGATGTAAGATTCCAAAACAACGGTCCAGATCCTGCCTTCACGATTGAAACCATGCACCGACGTCACCGACCGGTAATTCCTCAACCTATGCTCACCTCCCGTAATACTAAACCCCGTCACTTGCCGATCATCGTCGAGAATGTCAAGCCTCTCCGTGCTGGTCGCTGCTGGTAACCCGGAGATAACGTTGACGTCCCTGGTGGATCCCACGATCATTTTGAAGTTTTCGGAGACCGAACAGCTTTTGATGAAGTGTTTGTATGTCTGGGGCTTGTCGAAACGGCGAGCTATGGACCAAACGACGTCGTCCGGAGCTTGGACTCGTTGTGCTAGTAAAGTGGAGCATTGGTTTGGGTGGTGGAGTTGGTAGGTGTGGAAGTTGACGACGTGTTGTTTTAAGTCTTCCAACTCTTCAGGGGTCAAGCCGGATGGAGTTGTTGAGTGGTGGGTTGTGTATGTTTGGTGGGTTTCTGGGTCTAGGGTTGGGTTCGCCATTGAAGAGGTCTCTGGTTTATTGTCCATTTGAAGAGAGAGAAGGAGAGAGACATAGGGAGATAAGGGATTTATAAGAAAGGTTGGGGGTAGAAAAGGAAAAGCAAAAATGGGTATTTCGTTTTTATTGGCTTTTTAAATGAAGAGACAATGGTGTTATTTAATATAGTTTTGAGTCCATCAAAAAAAAAAAAAAAAAAAATATAGTTTTGAGAATTTTTTTTTTTTTTTTGAGTAAATTGCAGCCAATCTCCCTCAATTTTAGCTTTTGACAACTAAAAATAACTTTATCATTAATTGACAATGACCTCCCCTAATATTAGTTAAAGTTGGTCAAATTTAACTATTGACCGGATTTGGGCGTTATAAATACCAAAATGTTCCTGAATAAAAAATTCTGATTTAAAAAATATATAAATATATGAAAACTAAATAATAATAATAAAAAAGATTGACTCATCTAAATCTAATCTAACATTTTCTTCTTCCACCGATGCATTTCCAGATTTTTCTTCAGATTTAAGTTTTTCAGATTTTTCAAAAATAAAAAATAAAAAGGTGTGGCTCATTCAAATCTAATCTAACAACATTTTCTTCTTCCATTGATGTATCTTTAGATTTTTCTTCAGATTTAAGTTTTCAAATTTTTCAAAAAATAAAAATAAAAAGTGTGGCTCACCTAAATCCAATATCATTTTTTTTTATTCTTCCATGTTAGCAAAACTTGAGAAGAAAATAGAAAATAAAAGAAGAAAAAAAACCTTGAGATCTGTTTTTTTTTTTTAATAAATAAAAAAGGCTTAAAAGGATAAAAAAAATAACCCTTATCTTTATTAAGTTTGACTTTACTTTAATTAACAATAGTGGAGGTCATTGTCAATTAAGTATAAAGTTATTTCTGGTTGTCAAAAGTCAAACCTCAGGGAGTTAGTTGCAATTTGCTCTTTTTTTTTTTCTTCATAATATGCAGGAAAGGTGTCAAGTGGGTGAAGACGACAGGTGGGTTAGGGGCTTAGGGCTCAGTGGCTTTGGTATTGGTTGCTTGACAGATCAATCCAGCTTATAAAAAGGCTGCAAGCCGAGCTGCCACCTTTTTTTTTTTTGTTGAAAAGATGTACATATACATCTTTGAAATTTAGGGGAAGCCAAGACCCAAGAGTAGATTCATACGACTTGAAATTATAATTTATAACTTCAGCTGTTGATGGGGTGGGCCACCTCAAATTCTATTTTTTTTTAATTTTTATTATATATATATATATATATATCTTTTTAGTTAAAATTATGAACTTTCAATCAATTTAATACGATATCAACGTAACCATGAATCAGACTTTTGTTGCAGAATTGTTTTTCTTTCTTTATTATTATTTTTACAAGTAATTATACTAGGTTTTCTTTTAAATAATTAATATAATTATATATATATTCTGAGGTGGAAAATATATTATCAAAAATTTACATCGATATTCCCTACCATTAGTTAAATTTATTCAAATTAAACGGTTGGGAAAATATTTTCATAAAGAAAAAAGTTAAATTTTTTTAAGAAACAATAGATCCGATTTAGATATCCATCGTCTATCGATAATGATGGAGATTTGAAAATTGATCTTTATCAATGATGATCCCAAGAGGGATTTTTATCGTTGGTGATTACCAATTTACGATGAGGATCCAATCTAAATTTCATTGTTTTATTTTCTTCATTTTGTATTTAAATTATTTTTAAATTTTGATATTTTTTATTTTAATCGTTTTAATTAAACTTTTAAAATTTTATGTTAATGGTAATTTTTATTTTTAAACAATCAAATTTTGACTAAACTTTCCATAATCACACGAGGGACCTCACAATTATGATTCCAATCCTAGAAATAGAAGTTGGCTATGCCTTTAAGTATAACGAAGAGTAAATTGCAGCCAACCTTCCTGAGGTTTGTCATTTGACAACCAAAAACAATTTTATCATTAATTGACAATGACCTCACTTACCGTTAGTCAAAACTAGTTAAGTTTAACCATTGACCGGATTTGGCCGCTACAAATACCTAAATGTCCATGAATAAAAAAACAAATCTGATTTTAAAAATATATAAATATATGAAAACAAATTTGGATCTCCACCGTAAAAAAAAATTGAAAATTACAAATTAAAAAAAAAAAATGTAGAGACATAGGTTGTATCTCTATATTTTTCTTCAAATTCTAAATTCTAAAAAATTAATAATCTGGATCATCAAAATCCAATCCAACAACATTTTCTTCAGATAATTTTTTCTTCTTCCATATGGATTCCTGGATTTTTCTTCATATTCAAGTTTTTTAGATTTTTCAAAACTAAAAAATAAATAAATAATTAGCTCATCTAAATATAATCTAACAACATTTTCTTCTTCCATTGATATATTTCCAGATTTTTCTTCAGATTCATGTTTTTTTTTTTTTTTTTCAAAAATAAAAAATGTGGCCAAGATGAATGGTGAAGATTTATAGCTTTTAAATCTATTTTTTTAAATAAATAAAAATGTTTGAAAGGATGAAAATACCCTTATCTTGTTAAGTTTGACTAACTTTAACTAATAACAGTGGAGGTAATTGTCAATTTAACATAAAGTTGTTTTTGATTGTTAAAGACCAAACCTCAGAGAGGTTGGTTGCAATTTGCTCTATAATGAATATACATATCCTCGATAATGTTGTATACTTGTCATCAAATTAAGTGTCTGTTTGGAATAGCTTGTTTGCCGGCTAAAAGAGCTTTTTAATTAGAAAAACTCTTTTCAATTTTTTTTGTATCGTTTGATTGTCACCCAGTTAAGCTTTTAGATGATTAAAAAAGTTGTTTTACATCTACTTGGAGAAGCCCAAATTTAAAGTTTTTCCAAGTAGATCTTTTGGAGTTTTTTTAATAATACTAAAATCTCCAATATAACCCTATAATTTAATATTTGTTAGATTATTTGGTAATTCAATCATTAAAAAAGTTCTATTTTAATTGACAACCAAACGATTAAAGACTTTTATTTAAAAGCTATATCTCTAAAAGATCTACTTCTAAAAGATCTACTGTAAAAAAAATCTGTTTGAGAAGCTCTCCCAAACATATTCTAAGGTTATTAATATAGGCCATGCTTTGGTAAAGCTCTAGTACATTAAATTAAAACTCAGTAATTTAAAACTAAAATGAACTAAATTAAGATAATAAAATTTGAATTTGAATTTTTCAAGAACCTATTAAAAAAATCCGTATTTACATCTCACTTCAATAATGATTCTCTTCCCATCCGCAACATTTATATTAAAAATAAACCAGTTGGAACTTGGAAGTCAAACCCGAAGCTTTGGAATCAAATTATCCAGGTCATCAAAATATTCCCACCTCAACATTATTCCAGTACAAGCTCAACTTGAATCATATAATATACGATTTGAGTTGGTGTATTACACACTTGTTTATGGTTGAGTGTTACTCATTAGAAGGCAAGATGAGGTTGGTCTAGTGATTTGCCCCTCAACCTACTGACCTATATCATGAGGTTATGGATTGTTTCTTTTTCCAAATATCGAATTAATATAATATTTCAAAAAAAAAAAAAATGTTACTTGTTAGAGAACCCAATGTGAAATTAAAGAAGATATGAAATTGAATCTCACATATAAGATTATGATCGGTGCTGATATTATCACTCATAAAACTAATTTAGACACCCAATTAATAAATGCACCCACCATTAAATTTTGATCGTTTAAATATCATAATATACCAATATTAACCCTAAAAATATCACTTTTTTTATTTTTTTATTTTTATTTTTTAAGTTAAAACCCTAATTTTAATAATAATTATTATTATTATTATAAAGGGAAAAGAAAAACGAAAGCAGAGGAGCGCGCATGCCCTAAAACACATTAATCTAAAAAGACATGCATGCCTCGATATAATGCAAAGAAACAAGAACCTAAATAACCAAACTAGCGAAATCATTCATTTCTGCCTCAACTTATGTGGCCCAATTAGCGACAAGACTTAATTTTGCTTGGGCCACTGAAACCGCAGAATCAAGGCGAATCTCAGTCTCAACTATATGAAGGCGCTTAGAACTTCCCTTACTCTTTGAGACTTGGAACTAGATAAAATCTTAAAAGTTGTCTTCACTTTTCTTTTCGATTTGGTCACCACGGGAATCTAATTATTCTCAAACACGGGATCTACTTGACCATGATTAGAATTTGAAGCATGAAATTTCATCCTTTATCTCTTGAAATCCCATCCAAAACTTGTTGATCAAAATTCTAGAAGTTTTTAATCCTTGGATTGTCAAAAATCACCATGTTATTAATGCAAATATTCTCTAGAGAACATTGAGGATTCTCATTATTATCTTCCAAATTTAAATACGGTATTCAAATCATTGGAGATATTAACATTAATTCTCGCATCTTGACTAGGAAATTGTTCAGCTGTTTGCATTTGAATTTGAGAAAAACTCTTTTTTAGATCCTGATCTAATGGAGAGGTGATTTCTAAATCACAAGTGTTTTTATACCTGGATGACTTACTATGGATAATACAATAGTGGGTTTTGAGTGTTTACATAGTTTGAAGCGGAAGAAGTGAAAGGATGGGTCGATGGCTATCAAGCTTGAAATGTCTAAGGCATATGACCAGGTGGAATGGAACTTAGAGCAAATGATGATTACGTTGGATTTTTCAAAGAGGTGGGTGGGGAGAATTATGAGGCTGTGTCGTACTCGTTTGTAGTAAATGGGGAGGTTTGTGGTTCTCTGTGACCTCCTAAAGAGCTTCGGCAAAGGGATCCATTATCCCGTATTTGTTTCTTGTTTGTGCAGATGGGTTGTCTAATCATATTAATCGGACACATGCGACTGGTTTGGTTATAGGATTTAAATGTAGTCAATTTGGACCGACAATTACTCACCTATTTTTTTATGGATGACAACTTATTGTTTTTAGAAGCAACAACTTCTAACTGTAAGTTGATTTGTGAGCTGCTGGATGTGTATGCTAGGGCATTTGGACAGGTAGTAAATTTTGATAAGTCAGCCATATGTGTGAGTCCTACTGTGGATAAGGAGGAAAATGAGAGAATAACAACAATCCTAAGAGTTAGGGTGGTATCCTGTTATGAGAGATATTTGGGGCTGCCGTGTTAGGTAAGGAGAAATAAACGGGTGATGTGTTTTAGAGATTATAGATTACGTGTGGGAGAAAGTGAAGGGTTGGAGGGGAAAACTTTTATTAGCAGGTGGCAAGGAGATCATCATAAAAGTTGTTGTTCAATTGGTTCCTACTTGTACAATGAGTTTGTTCCAGCTGCCCATAGGTCTAATTATGGAGATAAAATGGTGGTGTGCTCGTTTCTGGTAGTGTAGTATGCAGGAAACAAGGAAATTACATTGGAGCTCATGGGATCGGTTGAGTTTGCCAAAAAAGGAAGGAGGTTTGAGTTTTATGGATCTCGAAGCTTTTACAGAGCGTTGCTTGCTAAGCAGTGTTGGAGGATCCTTAAAAGTCCAAATTCGCTAGCTGCACAAGTCTTGAAGAGATGTTATTTCCATAACATGGATTTTATGAGAACAAAGTGACAGGCTTCTAATTCTTTTTTACGGAAAAGCTTATTGTGGAGGAGAGGGTTGTTGGAGACAGGGGTTCGTTGGCAAGTGGGAAATGGTGAAACAATCTCAACTTATAAAGATTAAACCACACTCAAAATCATTTCACCACCGATTCTGGGGGAAACGGCTATTATAAACTAGCTGTTAGGGCTTTCAGGTGAATGGAATGTGAGGACTATTAAGTCAAATTTTATTCAAAAAGATGCTGCATCTATTTTAAGTCTTCTATGTGGGGTGGCAACCGCAGCTGACTTGATATTTTGGCATTACAAGCAGAACGGTTAATATACAGTTAAAAGTAGGTATTTGGTGGGTCGAGAGTTGCGTAATCTCCCTTCTACCTTTGGTATGAACGGGTTGGAGTTATGGTGGGAATTTCTATAAAGGGATCGAAATTCCTTTAAAAATAAAGATTTTCATTTGGAGGGCTTGTCACGAATGGATCCCGACAATGGCAAATCTTAATCGAAGAGGAATTTAGGTAGCTGCTTGGTGTACTATGTGCAAGTGTAAGCGAGAATCAACCTTACATGCTTTATAGGGTTGTAGGCTGCTGAAAACAGTCCATGATTCTTGGTTGTTGGACAGAGGTGGTGTCCAGGTTGAGAACATCAATTTTGTTGATTTTATGGTGAGCTGTTTAGATAGATGGAAAGGAGAAGTGGTGGGTCTATTTTGTACAGTTCTTTGGATGGTTTGGTTCCAGATGAACCGGGTTATGCATGGTTTGCAAGGGTTGAATTTATGTGATATAGTGGAGTGGTCAACTAAGTAATGGAAACGTCATGCATATGCCTAGAAGTGTCACTGGTTGGCCACCTCCATGTCTATTTATAAATAAAATAAATACTGATGCTGCAATTGATTCGGATGGGAAAGCGGTGGATTTTGGTATTGTGGTTCGAGATTTAGAGGGGTTTGTTATAGAGTCAAGTATACAATGGATAATGGTGACTTATTCCCCTCAGGTGGCTGAGACAATAGGTATTTATCGTGGTCTTTTATTTGCTTATGAGACAGGTGTGATGAATGTTGTTGTGGAATCGGATGCCCATGTGGTAGTAAATTGGCTCAATGAAGGTAAGAGGTTCTTATTAGATGTAGGTGTGATTCTATATGATATTTACCATTTGTTAAGTAACATGGTTTCTTCATTTGTGAACTTTGTACCTAGAATTGCCAATCAAGTAGCTTACAAACTAGCTAAGATGGCTTTATCTAGTAGTGAAGAACAGTACTGGATGAAAGATTTTCCTCATTGTGTTAGGCACTTAGTAGTTGCGAAGTGCCCTATTAGTTTGTAATCTTGGTTGCTTTTAATAAAATGTCTGTTTGTAAAAAAAGAAAAGAAAAAATAAGGGTAAACTTTACTAATTTTTCAAGGGATAGTGGTTTTGAGATTGGCTAATGTCTATTTCTTCTTAATCATGAACTTTTATTCTTAATTAGATAACAATCATTCATTTTTCATTTAATTAGGAAAATGCCATTAAAATGCGGGATTGATATATTAGGAAAATGGCATTATAATTAGAAAAATACCATTAAAATTCGAAATTGTTTTTGGAAAATAAAAATGAAAACGGGCTGAAAAACAGCTCTAAACTTTCACTCATTAATGACATAATTTATTTATGGATAATGTTAACCTATGCCTTAAAGGCACATGATAACAACTACTTTATTACCATAAAAGGAAATAAAAGTATATGTCAATTAGTGCTTTTTTTAATTTATTTATTTTTAATTTATTTATTTATTTTGATACAACAGGAAAACAAACAAAGAGACACAACAAAACAGGAAACAACAAACAAACAAAGGAAGCAACAGTTTAACTAGGCATATCAGCCTTTTCAGACTCAATAATACTATTGATACAAACAGGAAATTCTTCCAACCAGAAAGCATCCTCCACCAAGTTCAGCAAATGATTAGCGAGCCCAATAGCAGCTCTGTTAGCTGAAATGGAAACTTGCCGAGGCACTCAGGGTTTGGCACTTAGAGTTTGGGAATATTCTCCTGGACATTTGTTGTCTTGTTACAACAATAAATGTAGTGTATGTTTTGTTTTGTTTTTTGTTTATTTTTTTTTAAAATATAAAGTAGTTATTATCTTATACTTGTAGGGTATATGTTAAGACTATTTATTTATTTATTTTTGACAGCTTTAATGACATAATTAACCTGGATGACAGATAAGAAAGTAAGTTTTTGTGGGGCACTTCCATAGTTCCATTTCATTCAACATGTAAGAGTAATTTTAATGAGAGAGTCTTGAAAAAGAAAAAGGCGTCCACATCATTCCAGGCTGGTTCAGCTAAGCAAACCATTTCCCTTTGTATATATTTACAAAGCAATTCAACTCCTAAAAAATCTTTATTTTTAAATTGTATATTCCATTTCCAAAGTTGACCCTTTTATTGTCAATTAATTAATCTCCCCAACGAAACCTAATTAAATTAATATATTTCCATGGACATGAACCGTCCAACAAGCATCCATGACTACTTGTTCCCTTGCACTTTTTTTTTTTTGGGTTTATGATTCTTGTCCATCAACTTTTCCTTCACCGGCTGGAAACTGGAGTAGTTTAGAGAATTCATTCACATCAGGACCATTAGGAGACTTTCATTTTTTATTTAAATATAATTACGAAAAAAAATATGTTTCATTTTGGTTCCAAGTCAAGAGAAATAAATTACGAGATGTTGTTGGTTCTTCATTAGTCAATGTCTTTTTTTTTTTTTTTTTGATAACTCATTATTCTATATTATGATTGCTTAAATGGTTTGATTATTTCTTTCAAAATTTCAAATAATATCTATGCTATTGGCTATAGGCTGCCGACCTAATAGATATTGGCAATGACTTTCAATCACTTAATTAGCTATTAATAGAATTATTATTTTTTTGAGCAAATTACAACCAATCTCCTTGAAGTTTATTCTTAGACAACCAGAAACAACTTTTATATTTATTGACAATCGTCTTCCTTATAGTTAGTTAACATCCGTTAATTTCAAGTATTGACCATTAGTTTAAGGATATTTATGTACTTTCAGAAATAAATATGATTAGTGGATTGTATACATCACATTACTAGTGTACATTTAATGCATGATATAATTACATATAATAAAATAATAATTTTTGAAATTAAAAAAAAATTGTATTTCTTGGCAATTGTTCTGGCAAATGCAATTTTATAGGCAAACGGTCAATTGGAATTTTTAATTAATTTTCTCTATTTGGAATTTATCAAAACTTGAAGGATATTTTTATCCATAAAAAAAAAAAAAAAAAAATTCATTCAATCATCCACATGCAGGAGAAAATCTTGCATTGGTCCGTCTCACCAGAATCAGCTGTGGGACGGATCAATAAAATTGTACCACGTGGTATAAAACTGAGTCAATTTGGTGAGAAAATCTTGTATGGGACTGCCACGTGGTGAGACTATGAAACCGTCCAATGAGAGACGTGGTGAGACCGTGAGATCGTCCAATGAGTGCAATCTCATTGGATGGTTTCATAGTCTCACCATGTGGCAATCTCATGCAAGATTTTTTCTAAGTTGGTTTTCAATTTTTTTGTTAATTATATTATGACACATTGAAAAGCTTTTAAAATTTAAAGCCAAATAAAAACCCTAAATCAATAATTTATTTTCTCTTTCTCGGGCCACTTGGTCAGTCACCAATTTCACACTTCATTTTATTTTCGTTTCCACTTTTCTCCGATTCTTGACATTTGGTTTCTCCACAATTTCCTGTTCAAATTCTTCTATTCTCAAGTTTTGTTTTAATTTTTTTCCCTTTCGGAGAAAGAAGGTCTTTTTTTTTTTTTTTTTTTTTTTTCAAAATAAAATATTAAATGAGTTTGAGTTGGTTGATAATGGACTGGGAATGGATGATTTGTGTTGTAAATTGCATATTGGATGTTTGGTGGTCTCTGTGAACAAATTTAGTTACTTTCAAATGTATAATGAAAAAAAAATAAAAAATAAAAAATAAAATCAAAATTTAGTCTTAAAATCTTTTAGATCACAAAAGAATGAAAAGGAAGAGATGTATGAAATGAAAATTGGTAAGGAAGAAGAACACACAGATCCACGCCTAGAAAGAAAGAGAAAATTAAAAAGACCCATTGGAAGATTTTCGCAAGAAAGAGATTTATAAAATAAAAATCGAAGAGGACCAGAGTCCAGACAAAGAAAGAAATCAAAAAAATTAAGAAGAAAAAAATAGGTGCTGACAACTAATTTAGGGATAATTGAGTCATTTTACAAATTTGACATGGTCAATGATTGGAGTTAATTGATGTTGACAAACTGGAGGGGAGACGATTGTCAATAAATGAAAAAGTTGTTTCTAGTTGTCCAAGAGCAAACCACATGGAGGTTGGTTACAATTTGCTCTTATTTTTTAAACTAGCTATTGACATAATTAATATTAAATGTAAGAAAACGCACAAAAAAAAAAAAAAAAGTAATAATAATAGTACAAGGACCCAGCTACATAAGGAACCAAAGGATTTTCATTTTTTATTTTATTAAAAAATTACAAACTTTAAATGTGTTTGAGTAAAATTTCAATCAATAAACGATCCAATTTTGTTAAATAGAAAGACAATCTACAACAAAGGGGTGTTAAAGATAATGAATTAAATCAAGCTTCTCAGCCTCGCTACTCTGGTCTTGCAATGCGGTGCAGAGTATCCACAATAGTCAAACTCACACTAGAAAGAATTTTGATAGCAAAGTTAGTCAAGTTAGTTAAAAAGTTAGTTAGTAATCTGCTGATGTGGCAACACGTGTTTATTGTGCCTTGATTATCATAAGTTAGTTAGAATGATTCTGTGATTGCATATAGTAGGTTGACTCTCTCATTACAATTGTATTCTTTGTATCTTCTAAAAATATCAATATAGAAAGCTCATGAGCTCAAGAGAGCCATTAATGGTGTCTTCATAGTTTCTCATATCTCTCATAATAATCTTTGCTAGGCATTTTATCAAACACCAGCATACATTCATCAAACACCTTTGTCACAACTATCACAGTCTCGAAACTTTGTTTCTTTCACATGGTATTAGAGCCATTGACACACATCAATGACTGATTCTCGATCAAATGCTTATGTCTCAACTGAATCTCGTAATATTTCTTCAACAACCTTTAAAGCAATGGATTTTTCTACTCTAGAAAAAACACGCTAAAGTTGGATCATTCTAGCTATATATATTGGAAAACGCAATTTTTCATAGCAATCGAAGCTCTGGATCTTGAAGGTTTTGTCAATGGTGAAAATGCGCCTCCTCCAAAGTTCGTAACAACAATGTCTGGAGACACGACAGAACAAGAAAAGAATCCAGATTTTCTCAGCTGGAAGAGATTCGATAAACTCCTGATAAGCTAGATCTTCTCAACATTAACACCAAGTGTTCTTGGTCAGGTAACTAATCTGAAATCTTCCTTTTGAAGTTTGGACAAAACTAGAAAGAACCTTTTCTCATAGATCCATGGCAAAAATCATGCAACTAAAACAGTAGATGTAATCAATTAAGAAAGGTTCTGATTCGATTACAGATTTTGTTATGAAACTTAAAGTTGTTAGTGATGCCGTAGTTGTTGCTGGAGAAGTAGTGAGTGATAGAGACATGATAATGAGCATATTGAATGGTGTAGGCCATGAATACGATATTGTTGTAACATTAATCCTCTCAACAAAGTACTATGTCTATAGAAGATGCACAATTCTTGTTTTTGATGCATGAACAAATGATAGAAAAGCTGAAAAATTCGTCTCATCTAAATGTTGCATTTGCTAATTTTGTCTCTAACAACAACTCAAACTTCAACAATAGAGGAAATGGAAACAAAAATGGAGCTAACAATAACTTTAGAGGTGGTAATAAAGGAAGAAATAGAGGTGGAGGTAGATTTCGTAATAGATCTAATCAAAGACTTCATTGTCAAGTCTGTGGAAACTTGGATATAGTGCACTGCAATGCTATCGCAGGTTTGATTAGTAGTTTCTAAGCCCAAATCAAAGAGGTCAAAACACTTAAGGAGGTCATTACACACAAGGAGGACAGCAACATAATCAAGGAAATCAAGCATTCTTTGCAAATCAAGGGAATTAAACCTTTTATGTATAGCAACATCAATACAACATGAGTGATCAAGGAGGAGGTTCACCATCAAATAGCTACTATACATAAGGCATTCAATCCAACAACAATATTGGACCAAGCTCGGCATACTTTGCAACCTCAGAATCTATGACAGATCAAGCATGGTATGTTGCCATGTTACATCCAATCTCAACAATCTGTTGATCAAGTCAGAATATAAAGGTAATGATAAAATCTCAGTAAGCAATGCTGATAAGCTTGTTATTTCGCAAAAAGGAGACACTAAAGTGAAATCATATTGCTCTCCATAACTTGATTTGAACATGAAAAATGTGCTGTGTGTTCCTGAAATCACAAAGAATCTTTTTAGTATTTCCAGTTTTACAAGAGACAATAATGCAATTACTGAGTTCTATTTTAATGGTTGTTGATTGGAACAATTTATACACCTTTTGAGGTCCTCATTTTCTATCGTTTGCTCTCATTTTCGAGCGTTTTTGTGAATATAATATGTTTTGTGAGCCTTGTACATGTTCATTTTGTATTGGGGAAGTCATCGTACGGCAACGGGGTGTTTCCGGGCTAAAACGCATCTCAAAATGCAAAAAACAGCATTTTTGTGGTACGCCTCGTCAAAGCATACCGCGTCAGAATAAAACACGTACCGCGAAAGTCAACATAAGGATTTTCGTAGGGGGCTCCATCGAAGTAAACCGCGAAAGGAACCATGGAAAACAAGGGTAGCTCATTTGCCAAGTTTCACGGTACGTCTCGTCAGAGCGTACTGCGTCAGACCAAATGACGAATCGCGAAACAGAGCAAAAGGATTTTCGCAGTTCAGTTCGTCAAACTAAACTGCGAAACGCACTAGATTTGCATTTTTCAGGGCATTTACTGAGGGGTAATCTCATCTTTTCACCCCATTTTCTTGCCATAATTCCCCATACTATAAATATCCCATATTCTCTCTCTTATAATCATAATCCCTCACTCCATCCCTCTCTTCTCTCTTCCACCCAAACACAAACCCTTCTTCATCTTCTCCACCAAATAAGGAGAGACCCAAGCCCCCTTTTCACTTTCTCCATCCATTTTAGACTAGATTGCAAGGAAATAGGAGCCAAGTTCGAGCTAGGAGAGCTATGAGCTTCTTTGGAGGGTTTGTCTTCAAAGGTTGTCTCATTTCTACTAATTTCTTTGTATTTCTTATGTTTTTGATATGTGTAAGTGCCTTACTTTTTAATTGGCTTATTTCGTTGACAAAATCACAATGGGGTTCAAACTTGTAAGGGTAGCTTAGGATTGAAGATTTTCTTCTCAAATGCTTAAAGACCTCATTGTGGATTTCAAGAGCTTCATGGAAGGTAGCTACTTGATCTTGACTCTCATTTGAAGAGATTTAGTTGCACACACACACTCTCTAGCATGCATGTGTGATATTTACTTCTTGTATGTTAGTATTTTTCATCAATCACACTTGCACTTTTTTGTTTGTGTTTGCTAGCTTTTAGTGTGTGGGCTGGTGCCTTGACCTGCGCTGACCCGCACATTATATTGGTCCACAGGCGCTACACTAGCGTAAGTCAACAGCGTAACCTTGGCAGAGGTTTGCTGCTAGTGCTGCACTGGTCGTCAGGCGCAACCTCACCAGCGCAACTCTCCCAGAGATGTGCCGCTGGTCGTGCACCTGTGAGCTGCGCTGGTCATCCAGCGCAAGGTGCGTGTAAAGGCTGTGCGTTGGTGTGGGTGCGCTGGTCGACCAGCGCACCTGACAGGAATCTGAAGCGTTTTTTCCCAAGACGACCTCATTTCACTTGCATCTCATATATATATATGTCTTGTTTGCCTTGGCTCGTTTTTTAGAGCAAAAATTACACCTTTTTGAGAGCTTCTAAGTGTCTTCAAAGCCAAGATATCAAGATCATTTTTTTATTACTCAAAACACAAAAACCCATCATACTTGTATGTTTCATTCATCATCTAGCATGTTCTAGTTTGATTCTCATAGGGATTTCATCTTTACTCACATGACTTGTAGCTAGAACATCACTTGCATCATTTCACATGTTCTTTCTCTACAAGATAGCTCATTTATTACTTGACTAGTCTCAAGATTGCATCTTTATGACTTGACTAGTTTCAAGATAGCATTTATTGTGTTTTGTGAGTTGTATTGTGGTAGATATTGCATATAGGACTTTGTTTGTCTATTGTTGTTATGTTATATGCATGCCATCTAGGAAAATGATATCTAGGAATGACTAACATGTTCATCCATGCCTAGATAAGCTAAAATGTCTAACCTTGCATTTTAAGCATCTTGAATATTGCACATATTCACATTAGGTTGTTTTATCTCTTCAATTAGAGTCAAGTCTTGTATTTACCTTTTGATAGTTTGCAAGCATGAACTAGATTCACTTCTAAAGGCCCGTGGGTAGCAAAGACGGATTAGTAATCTTAGGTGTGATGCAGTCAACCTAGATTGTAATCATATTTGCAAGTAATGGATTGAGGTTCTAGTGTGGCGCACAAAACAGCTCATGGTTTTTCCCCGTGTGGGTTTCCATGTAAAAATCATGTGTTATTTACTTTCCGCATTCTCTACACTTGATTTTATTTGTTGACTAGTTGGGGTTGTTTTTGTAATTTTGATTAATCTCGAAAATTGATAAAAAAGGATTAAAATCTATTCACCCCCCTCTAGATTATATTATGACTCATTAACATATATTTTTAATTGGTATCAGAGCGGGTTCCTTAACATAACTAGGAGATCCCTTGCTCTTGTTAGAATCTTTTGCATTTGTTTGCATTTTTTCGCTTTTTTTCGCTTGTTTGTGTGCATTCATATCATTCTCACCCAAACACTATGAGTGAAAATGGTATTGGAGGCGAGGGTGCCTCTAGCACAAGACCTCCCTTGCTCACCGGAGTCAAATACGCATCATGGAAGGGCAAAATGGAAGCATATGTGTGCCAAATTCGTGATCGGACATGGATGGCGATTGAAGATGGGTACACGCCACCTATGATGACTCCTACGGGAGATGGAAAGGAAGTCCCCAAGCCGAAGGCACAATGGACACCTCCAAGAATTTGAGGGTTCAAAATGGAACAACAAAGCCATGCACGCAATTCTATGTGCCGTGGATGACAACCAATACAAACTCATCCAAACTACAAGGATAGCAAATGAAGCTTGGGATATATTGGAGACGGCTCATGAATGAACCGAGGTGGTAAAGGACTTCAAGCTTCAAGTCCTCCAAACACAATTTGAGACCATAAGGATGGAGGAGGATGAGTGCTTCATTGACTTCCAAGTGAATCTTATGTATGTAGTGAACCAAAGTCACCAACTTGGTGATCCCTACTCGAATAGAAGAATCAAGCAAAAGATCATGAGGTCACTTCCCGAGAGGTTTGAATCTAAGGTAACATCATTGGAAGAGAATAGTGATTACTCAAAGATGAAGCCAAGTGAAGTTATTGGAAGGCTTTTGGCCTATGAATCTAGGAAGGGTCTTACATCTACACCTCCTAAGAAGCAAAAGAGTCTTGCTTTGAAGAGCATCAAGGTAGAAAAGGATAAAGAAGACTCAGATAAAGAAATTGCTTTGATGGTAAAGAAGTTCAAGCAATTTATGAGGTTTGAAAAGAAAGGGTTTGGCTCAAAGGGAAAGTTTGTGAAGAAGAAGGCTCATTTCAAGAAAATGGAGCAAACTCAAGAGAAGGACCACAAGAAGTGTGTCCAATGCTATGAGTGTAGTGGTTTTGGATACATTGCTCCTGAATATGCTAACTTGAAGAAGAAGAGAGGAAAAGCTATGGCGGTGACGTGGAGTGATAGTGATGACCTAGAAGAGGAGGATAAGTCTTCAGATGATGATGAAGACCAAGTTGCCAACTTCATCTTATTAGCATGTCACACTTGAGTGATGAAGGGCTTTCAGTTATGTTTGGCAAAATTGATTGTTCTATTCTTAAAGAAAATGAGCAAGTTTTGTGAAAGGCAAGAGATCAAGTGACAATTGTTATTGTCTTGAGTCAAATCTCATCTCTTGTAACTTGTCCACTAATGAGCAAGTTGAAGTGTGGCACCAAAGACTTGACCATATGAACTATAGGGACTTGAAAGTCTTTGATAGATTGAATGTTGTTAGAGGCATTCCCAAGCTTGGGAAAAAGATTGATGGTGTTTGTGGACCTTGCTAACAAGGCAAGCAAACCAAGAGTGTCCACAAGAAAAGAAAATACCTTTCCACCAAAGAACCATTGGAGCTTCTCCATATGGACCTTATGGGTCCTATTCAAACCGAAAACTTAGGTGGTAGAAGGTACATACTTGTGGTTGTTGATGACTTCTCTAGGTTCACATGGACTTACTTCCTTAGGGAAAACTCCAAAGCCTTTGAGAAATTTGAAATTTAAAATGCTTTGTGTCAAAATTCAAAATGAGAAAACTTCTCATATTAAAAGCATTAAGAAAATTAGAAGTGATCATGGGAAAGAGTTTGAAAATGCTAGCTTTGAGAATTTTTACAAAAGCTTAGGTATTTCCCATAAATTTTCAGTCCCTAGGACTCCTCAACAAAATGGTGTTGTTGAGAGGAAGAATAGAGTCCTACAAGAGATGGCCCGTGTCATGTTGCTTAGCAACAAAGTCCCTAGAAATCTTTGGGCTCCGTGTCGCCGTGTTGAGTTTTCTGTAATCAATACACACTCTCCAACCTGTGATGGTCCGTGTCGGGATGAGTTCATTATGCTCATTTGGTACCACAGTGATGCCTCATTTTCTTAGGCACTACCTGTACTGGACTAACCCATGGACTGTCGGATATTGGGTATATAATACCCGCATATAGAAGCTTTAGGATCTCGGCTCTAACTACCTCTTGTATGTTAGGGTTCAATCTTATTTGGTGCTCCACTGTTGGTTTAAACTCTTCCTCCATCAAAATTTTGTGCATACAAATCGAATGGCTCAACCCCTTAATATCGGAGATAGACCAACCAATGGCTTTCTTGTGGCTTCTTAGCACCCTTAAAAGTTTCTTTTCTTCAAGTGATGATAAAGAGACCAAAATGATCACCGGAAGTGATAGTGACTCACCAAGGAAAGCATACCTCAAGTGCTCCGGTAGTTGCTTCAACTCAAGCTTTGAAGGCTTTTTAATAGATGGGGGTAGTCTAGGCTTCCCTTTTCCTACCTCTTCAAACCTCCTCCTTTCTCTAAACTTCTTCACAGGTTGGGAATTTAAATGTAGAGCATATTCCGTAACATTCTCATCTTCATCCTTCTCATTGGCACCATGACCCAAACAAGCCTCCAAGGGTTCCTTGGGAATTTTTCTTCTAACAAAGTCTTCAACCAATGGTTCAACAATCTTAATCATCAAACACCTATCTACTCCCATCGGTCTCCGGGCCGCCTTTTTCAAGTCAAACACCGTGTTTTCATCTCCAACCCTCAAGATCATCTTATCATCCTTCACATCTATCAAAGCCCCGGCCGTCTTCAAGAAAGGCCTACCTAAAAGCAAAGGTATTTCCACATCCTCCTCCATTTCTAGTATCACAAAGTCTACCGAGAAGTACAAATTCTCTACTTTCACCAAGACATCTTCCATGACCCCCATTGGGTATTTGATTGACCTATCGGCTAGTTGTAGAGTGACATGAGTAGGCTTCACTTCCCCCACTCCCAACTTCTGAAAAACCAAGTATGACATCAAATTTATACTTGCCCCGGAGTCGATCAATGCCTTCCCAAATTCCGTTTGGCCAATGGTGCATGGAATAGTGAACTTTCTGGGATCTTTTAGCTTAGGTGGGAGCTTATTTTGTAGAATAACACTACATTCCTCCGTTAATGCAACCGTCTCGAATTCTTCCAACTTCCTTTTGTTGGAGAGCAACTCCTTGAGAAATCTTACATAAGTAGGCATTTGGGCAAGTGCTTCGGCAAAGGGAATATTGATGTGAAGCTTCTTAAACACCTCCAAAAACTTGCTAAAGTTGTGAGCATCCTTGTGTTGTTTCAATCTTTGTGGGTATGGTATGGGACGGACATAGGCTTTGACTTGGGGTTTTGGAAGGGTATCATTGGATGTGATGGGTATGTCATCATGGCTATGACTCTTCTTTTCCTCTACAACCTCTTGTTCAACAACTCCCTCTTCCTCCACAACAACTTCTTTTCCCTTTCCAAAGTCATCTGGTAATTCAACCTCTCTACCACTCCTTAATGCAATGGCTTTGCATTGCTCTTTAGAGTTCACCACTGTGTCGCTTGGGAGAGAGCCTTGTTGTCTTCCTTGTTGTCTCTTAGCTAGTTGACCTACTTGCATCTCCAAGTTTTGGATCGAGGCTTGTGAATGTTGAGCGAGTTGGTCAATCTTTGTATCAAGCTTTCTCAAGGCTAAGTCTTGGGTCTCCATCCTTGTATCTAACTTGCCCATCATTCTAGAGAACATCTCTTCTAGGTTAGGTTTTCTCTCCACTTGATTGTTAGGGGGTGGGTTTGTGTAGTTTTGTTGGTGAGGTTGTTGGAATCTGGGGGGTTGTCTTTGGTTGAGGTTTTGTGAATGTTGGGGTTGGTGGGGTTGGTTGTCCTTCCATGACAAGTTTTGGTTGTTTCTCCAAGGTGGGTTGTATGTGTTTGAGTAGGGATTGTTTTGGGGATTTTGGTTGGCATGTTGTTGTTGGGGTTGGTTTTGGTAGTTCCAATAGTTGTTCATAAAGGACACTTGTTCAGACGAGATTGAAGCAAACGACCTTCCCATTTGACAATCCAGGCTAGAGTGTGGCCCCAAACACCACTCACATTAGGCTACTTGCACATTACTAGGTTCGGCACTGATCAAGCCAAAATTGGTATGATTTTGGTCCTCATTTTTTATTCTTTTAGCTTGATTCTCGGGCATTTCCCCGTGTTTAATGTTGTTAAATTGAGTGTTTCAGGTTTTATTAGGTTTCAGAAGCAATTGGGATGAAAGTGAAGGACTTGTGTGAAAATGTCTCACAAATAGGAAGAAACAGGGCATTTTCGCCACTTGGACTTGAGAGGTCGCTACATGGGCGCCATGGTGACAGAGGATTCTTTAAAGACATCAGAAGGTCGCCATTTGGTCGCCATGGCGACAGAAAGTCACAGAATGAACCAGGTGAGGTCGCCACTTGGGGTCGCCATGGCGACATCCCTTGCAAATGGCGACCTAATTCAGACTAAGAATGGTCGCCACTTGGGGTCGCCATGGTGACCTTGATGTTGCAAGTGGCGACCTCCTTACAATTGCAGGGTTGCCACTTATGGTCGCCATGGCGACCTAGAGGTGCAAGTGGTGACCTCTACTCCAATTGCTCATGGTCGCCACTTGCCAAATGGCGAGAAAGATGGTTTTCGTGGCGACCTTCTCATCTAACCATTTTACACACCAAGGTCGCCATAGCGACCAAATAGTGAACAAGGCACCACCTCAGCGAATCAAGCAGTTATCAGTACATGTCCAAGAGTGCATATATATAGAACGTCCCTCCATCTTCAAAGGCATCGCAAAATCAGAGAAAAAACACAGAGAACAAAATCTAAGATCTAGCTCTATCATCCATGGCACACTTTTCCTCATCCTCCATTTCTCTCCTTGAACTCATCTAATCCATCCAACCCTCAACACAAACCTTGATTACTTCACTACATCATTCCTCATCCCACCATTTCTCCACCAAAATCCTTAGTCACTTCCCACCAAAACACCTACATTCCAAGACATATCCTCTACTTCCATTCCTTGCATCTAGGAGCATAGAGGAGAAGAAGGATCAAGCTTAAAGAAGGTGACCCAAGGGTTATTTCCTTACTATTTACTTCTTTTCATTTATTGCAAATATGTGTAACTAAACCCCTAATCTAGGGGATAGATTTGAGGATCAATTGGTTGTGGGTTTAGCTTAGCTTGTAATGAATCTCTTATGTGTTCTATTCATTCAAATTAATTAGATTCCATTCATTATAATTGACTTGTATATCACTTATTGATTGCTATCTTGAGTGGAGTAATTTGTTATATATTCATATGTGGATTGACAATCCTTGTGTGATTAAGAACCCATTGGATAGGATAGATTAGTGGTGGGTATATCAACCCCATTAATCTAAGCCTCTAAGTGGTTAGCATAATGAGATTGACACATTAAAGTAGCTAGTTAGCTTACCCACATTCAATTGTTAATCGATCTATTCCCTAGCTATCTCATTAATTGATTTTATCACAATTCTTATCAAGGTGTTGAGTATTCTATTTTTCATAACATATTTTGTGTATTTTCATTTGAGTAGTTAGCATTGGTGGTTTTAGAAACCACACATCTATCAAACAATATGATTTACTTTATTGTTCAAAGATTAGTCAATTTATCTAATTAACACTCCATTCCCTGTGGAACGATCTTGCTCACTATTTTGCTATCAAATCACATTTTAAAAGGATTAAGTGGCTTAAAAAGAGTTTTCAAGAATCAAACATAATCTATATTATTATTATTTTGTTGAGTACACAAACGACCTCATCAGGCACTCAACTTGTTCATTTGATTTTGAAGTGCCGAGCCTTTACACTTGTCAACTCATCTACTTCTAACACACCCGGAATTCTCTTTGGCGCTTGCCTCTTAGTTCCCCACTGGCTATTGTTGAGTGTCATTTCTTCTAGGAGATCATGAGCCGCATCCATTGTCTTGCTCATTAGAGATCCTCCCGCAGCCGCATCCGCATCCACCAAATTCCTTGTTGAAACTGTGAGCCCTTGGTAGAAAGCTTGCAAAGTCTGCCACCTTGCAAGGCCATTGTGAGGACATCTCCTTTGAAGCTCCTTAAACCTCTCCCAAGCCTCGTGGATACTCTCATTCTCAAATTGTTGAAATGAAAGGATCTCATTTCTAAGGCGGGCCGCCTTTCCTGGTGGAAAGAATCTATTCAGAAATGCTTGGGCCAATTGATCAAAAGAAGTGATCGAGTTTGGTGGTTGGGTGTTCAACCATATCTTTGCGTCATTTCCCACGGAGA
Organism: Acer campestre; assembly: GCA_954870605.1. Lineage (NCBI taxonomy): Eukaryota > Viridiplantae > Streptophyta > Magnoliopsida > Sapindales > Sapindaceae > Acer > Acer campestre. The sequence goes on along the minus strand of OX940803.1, from coordinate 17,123,815 downwards.
ACGGGAACAACTTCAACTTGACAAAATCATCAGGAATCCCATTGTACCTAAAGGTGTCACAAATCTCGTTGAAATTCTGAAGGTGCAAGTTCGGATCATCATTCGCCAAACCATTGAACATACATGTAGTGGCAATCATCTGAATCACCCCAGGCTTTATCTTAAAGGAATTAGCTGCAATTGTTGGTCGGCGAATAGATGACATGTTCTAGTCTACTCTAGGCATTGTGTAATCCCGTAGGGTGCGCTCATCTCCAACATGAGGCAAACCCTCTTGAACCGGACCGGACTCAGGACATAATTCCCCTTGATTTTGATTTGCCACAGGAGGCAAACCCATTTGTCCTAACTGTGCATTCTGATCACCCATCTCTGCTCTTATCAACCTTGCCTGTCGTCTATTCCTTCGACCTATCCTTTCAATCTCCGGATCAAAATTCAAGAAGTGAAGATTTTGGCTCATTGTACGTGGGTGCATACAAGAGCGATGCTACCTATAAGAAGAAACACACAAACTAAATTAAAAGGTTCAAATTAGCAATAAACTAAATAGTATCGATATCAATCATTTCGCTCAATCCCCGGCAGCGGCGCCAAAAATTTGGCTATCACTCAAGTGACACTCGAAATAGAACGAGGTCGGAGAGTAGCACAATAGAGAGTAAAGTTCGTTCCCAAGGAATCGAGTGATCGATTACCGAAATTGATTAGCCCATTTGCTATTCAAACAATCAATAATGATGTTTATCAAAATAAACAAGGTAAACTAACTTAATTTAAGACTAATGCTAAAGCGACGAAAGAAATAACACGGAAGTAAACTCGAATGTGATAATAGAGAGAAATATGCTAGAACTTGACTACACCCCACCCTTATATTGACTTCCTAGTTAGACTCGATTATTCACCCCCAAACGTGCTCATTTGCAACTTATATACTCGTACACCCTTATATTGACCCCCAATCTTGGTCAAGTAAAGTGAGTCACACTCAAAACATACCCAAACTTATCTTTCGATTACCCGGAATGTACGAATGAGTTCATTACAGACATTGGTGTACTAAATGAGTCCTATACGCTAGCCTAAGTAGGTCTACTTATCTAAGCATGCATAGGGGAGCATTTTATCGAACATGTGGCATGCGTCTCCGGTTAGTACATAACATACCACAAAAATCATTCAAAAGGAGATCAATCAATTGAAAGGCATTAAGTACATTAAAATACCCATACAAACAACAATATTGCAAATAGGAGATAAACAAGAATCAATTCATTTAATTGTATAGTCAAAGGTGGGGTTTCATCAAATTCTAGCAATATGGGTTTAGCTCATCATATTACAACTAGTAGCCATACAAGAAATGTGAAATAAAGAGTACATGGCTACAATAAAGAATAAAAGAGAAAGAGAATAGAGAAAACTATGTGGAGAGCTTCCTCTTCTTCTTTGAATCTTCTTCTCTTTCTATCCTTCTTCTTGCTCAAAAGGTGAAGTGATGATGGCTTGGTTAAAGAGGTAGGATTGGTGTGTTTGGATCTTAGGGAAAGGTAGGATTTTGGTGGGTTGTAAGGGATGGGATGGTGATGTGTGAAGGAATGAGCCAAGATGATAACTTTCTGCAATATTTCGAGCTAGGAAGATCTCTTTCTGAAAGACCTAAAAGGGGTATTTATAAAGGGCCCACAAATGACCAAACTGCCCTCTGGAATAAGAAGGGTCGCACTGCCGTGGTTGCCATTTTCACGGTTGGACAACCGCGGCAGATCAACCGCGGCAAGCTTTAGAGTCTCTATCGCCTCGTTACCACTGTTGAGCAACAGCGGCACGTGGACTGTGGCAACTCTAAGGGGTTTCTGTCGCCTTGTTGCTGCTGTTGCACAACCGCGGCAGTTCATTCGCGGCGCTTTTGGAGGATTTCTGTCGCCTCCTTGCCACTGTTGCACGACCGCGGCAGTTCATTCACGACGCTTTTGGAGGATTTCTGTCGCCTCATTGCCGCTTGTGCACCAACCGCGGCGCTCTGATCAAAGCCCCCAGACTTTTCATATTTGCGCTAATTGCCCAAGAACTCCATTTAGAGCCGAAACACCCCTGCTATCAGAAAACCTGCAAAAACCTCAAATAAAACATTAAAAACCCGGTTTTACCTGAGAAACGTACTCAAAACGATACGAAAAGAGGGCTACACTTTGTGTAGAAATGAAGCAATCAAAGAACTAACATGTTTGATTCAAAGTCAAGTGAGACTCCTATTAGCTCTAGGTCCAAACTTACACGTTCTGATCCCCTTGAAAATCCTACAATCTATTGAAGTATTATAGGTGCGTTGCAATACCTTTGCTACACTAGACCATATATTTCTTTTAGTGTCAATCGCCTAAGTTAGTTTCTTGTTAATCCAATCTTTGTCCATTGGACAGCTTGTGAGAGGGTACTTTGTTACTTGAAGGGAATGTTACACAAAGGCCTTCATTTCAAACCCTCAACGGTTCTAAATCTGGAAGCCTTTGCTGATGCTAATTGGGCGAATTGTTTGGATGACAGGAGATTTACTAGCGGAAATTGTGTGTTTCTTGGAAGAAATTTGATTTCATAGAGTTCTAGAAAGCAACAAGTTGTTGCACGATCAAGCACTGAATCAGAAATACCGGTCTATGGTGCAAGTGACAACAAAGATTATCTGGTTACAATCTCTACTTTGTGAACTCAATATAGCAGTATCTCTTCTAGCTGTGATTTGGTGTGACAACATTGGAGCAAATTCTTTGGCCTCAAATCCAATGTTTCATGCAAAGACCAAACATATTGATATCAACACTCACTTTATGCGTGAGAAAGTTAGCACTGGAATTGTTGAGCCAAGATATGTTCTTACTGAGTTCCAATCTGCGGACATTCTAACCAAGGCTTTGCCAATTGAGAAATTTCATTTTCTTTGTTCCAAGCTAAATCTTGTTGTTTCACCACAGTTCAGCTTGTGGGAGAATGTTAAAGATAATGAATTAAATCAAGCTTCTCAACCTCACTACTCTGGTCTTGCAATGCGGGTGTAAAGTATCCACAATAGTCAAGCTCACACCAAAAAGAATTCTGATAGCAGAGTTAGTCAAGTAAGTTAAGAAGCTAGTTAGTAATATGTTGATGTGACATCATGTGTTTATTGTGCCTTGATTATCAAAAGTTAGTTAGAATGGTTCTCTGATTGTATATAATAGGTTGACTCTCTCATTACAAATGTATTCTTTGTATCTTCAAAAAATATCAATATAGAAAGCTCATTAGCTCAAGAGAGCCATTAATGGCGTCTTCATAGTTTCACATATCTCTCTCAATAATCTCTGCCAGGCATTTTATCAAACACCTGCATACATTCATCAAACACCTTTGTCACAACTATCACAGTCATGAAACTTTGTTTCTTTCACAAGGGAGATAAATTAATGTTGGGTGGCACCCTAAAAATGTTCTTCCTACACCCATTTTTAATGAAATTTTTTTTATTACTAAAATGTATGTACACTAAAAGGTCTGGTAATTGATTGTTTGGTTATGTTAAGCGGTTGATTGTGTAAAATATTTTAATTTGGAAGCATTTTAATATTATTAGAGATTTGTGTTTTTCCCCTGAGATGGAGAGTATCAACCTTCAATTAATATATATGATATAAATTGCCTTAAATTTTTATTAACTAGTTATTAGTTGTATCATTTTTATAAATTTGATTAAATATTATTATATTAATTTTGGGTTATGAAAAAAAATCATTAATATATTACCATTGATATGTTTTTAGAATTTACCATTCCATAAAAAAACGTATCGTCATGTATATAATGCATATTTAATACATTTTGAACAATAAAAAAGTGATGATTTGATATTCTTTCTCATACCTTTATTTATAAATAAGAGTGGTGATTATTGATTTTCAATCAATAATGGTGGAAATTTTAATTTTATTGAAAATATAACAGATAAATTTTTTCAATCATGCCTAATTTTTATGAATTTTCAATTTATATTTTACAAAGCCGCATACCATAATATTCTAAAGTTGAATCTCAAGGCGCCACGTATTGGCGTAAGGAAGCTTAGGTATTAAATTCAACATATTCAGTTTTATTTTTCATATTCATTAACTAATAATGTAAGATCAAGAGCCAATATCATAATTAATGGGATAATGAAATTAATTTTCTGGATCCAACTAATGTGATTAATGTTTTAGGTTCATTTGATTTTCCTGATTTAATGTTTCTAAATACAGCTAATGTGATTAGTGTTTTAGTTTAGTTGATTTTCTAAATTTAATAAGAATTTATTCACATTCCACTAAAAAGACATGATACAAGGAAAATGAGAAGTATAGAGGTTTTATAAGTCAAGTTGGAATCCAAAACAATATCACATCCTTAACAGAAATAATTACTATTAAAGAGAAATTTTTATTACATTCTAATTGCAAAGTTATGGACTTTATTATACCCAAAGTCCTTTATTATACCCAAAGTCCTTAATTGACAAAAAGATTTATGGAATATGAAGCACTTTGGGTATACAAAATTATATTACACAACGTATTTTAAATATATATATTTTTAATACAACCCCGTACATCGCACGGGTTACACACTAATTTTATTAAAAAATTACAAACTTTAAATGTGTTTGAGTATAATTTCAACCAATAAACAATCCAAGTTTGTTAAACAGAAAGACAATCTACAACAAAGGGGGATAAATTAAGTTTGGGTGGCACCCAAAAATTTTTCTTCCTTCACCCATTTTTAATGAATTTTTTTTACTACTAAAATACCCATACACTAAATTAATTATAAGAAACAAAATACTATCCACACCGCCAAATAAAACACACTCTGCGTGTTTCATTTTGGGTTCCTTCTTACTAACATTAGATTAAAGCAATCATGTTTAGGAGTAAAAAAAGGTGCGGTGGGAACTTTTTTGAGTGACAATAGAGTCACCCATTAAGTTTTTATCTAATTAAAACATTTTCTTAGCAACAATATCTTAATTCTAAGATGTTTTCTCCTATACATCATATTTCGACTAATCAACGTTCTCATGACCACAAATTCTTTATAAGAGTACAGTTTATGCATCTCTACAACAAGCTCATTTAAAAAACACTCCAATCTTAATCGGTTAAAATATCTAAGCAAATAGATTTATTTCTATACTTTTATATTCATGTGATAAAGCCTAATTAAGTGAATAATTAACAATTCAACCCTAAAATGTAATTAACTTAATTAAGTATGATATAATTCTAACATGCACGCAGTTATTATTATTATTATTATTAATTATATTGAACTTTTTTATAAATGATTTCTCTTAATAATTTGTTAATTCTTTTTATTTTGTGCCAAAATGTTGGGTGATGTTTAAGAGCTTTCACTAGATTTCTATTGAACAATTTTGCTGCCTCAATAGTAAATGAAATTATCAGCTCTTTATCGTTTTTATTTTTTAATCTATTTTTTTTATGATTGGTTTATTATATATTTCAATATTGACAATTATATATTTATTTTGATAATTATTATTTTTTTAATTTTATTTATGTTTTAATTTTAATTTTAATTTTTAATTTTTAATTTTTTGGTATTGAAAAGAATGCCCGTTTTAAGTTCTATATATTAAGACTACTTTAATTTAATTAGAATAAATTGTATTAATTTTTTATAATCAGATTAGATTAGATTTAAGTTTTAGCAATTGGATTAGATCATATTGGATCCAAATTAAAATTAGATTTGAGGCTATTTCATTTATAAAAAGAATATTTGATCAAATATTGGATTTAGCAAAATAATTGGATTGGATCAAATATTGTATTTAGCAAAATCCAATGGATATTTGATCTGCCACACACCTCTATTGTTTGATACTTTATTATATACATTTAAAATCAAACATAATTTTTTTTTAAAAAAAAAAATACTACAGTAATTTGGGATTTAATAAATTTAATTAGAATTTAATGAATAGTTTATTATCATCAAAATCAAGCATTAAAGTATTGAGGTTAACAATCTCTATTTTTCTGATGACAAACCATGCTATTTTAACTCTCAAAATCATCCACGATGGAGAGTTAAAATAAGTTGAAAGTTATTAGGTTGAGTTGGTCATCTCCAATAGAGAGTAAGAGTTACAGTTATATTTGAGTCTCCAATAGTGTTGAGAGTAATGTTTATATTTATATGTACTTATATTCCAGTAGTGCTAAGAGTGATATCTGAGAGTGATATTTTTGTAACAAATTTAATTATGCCTAATTTATAATAAGTGGTCAATAAATTGTAATTTGTAAACTTTAATGTTGATAAAAATAATACCATTGTAAATTTCTCAATGAGATCTTTAAAATGGTAAAAATATTTAATATATTTAAACATTTTTAAATTATTACCAAATTTGATAATATTGAAAATTTTAATTTTTAAATAAGGAAACATTGTAAAATTTAAATTTCATAGAATAGAATACACTTAACACATAGAGATAAATTACATGCATAATGGAAAGTACAAACATAAATGTAAATCACAAATAAATTTTTCTATAATTATATATATATATATTGGATTATTGTTGATTTTCTAGTATTTTTTTGATAAAAATAAATTTATTCCAAATTTTAATGTCTGAAAAATTGTAGACCGTCTATCTTAAACGGTCAGCAAATTTGATTCGTTCATCTCTAACGGTCAATAAATCTGATTCATCCATCTCCAACGGTCAACAAATACAACCGGGTCCCACACATTCATCTCTTTCAATTATGGTATGGGTCCCATAAAAAACCAAAACTATCACTATTTTATTCATCCAACACATATATCCCACTATCTTACACATGAGTCCCACCATATAACTCTTACTTTTACATTACTAAATATAACTCAATTAAATAACTTTCAACATTTTTTAACTCTCATTTTAACTCTCTATTGACACTTTAACTCTCTATTGAGGATAATTTTGAGATTTAAAATGAGTATATAACTCTCTATTGGAGATGACCCAAATAGTGATAGTTATGATTATATTGTGGGACCCATGTGAGAGTGAGAGTGGGAATTTATATTTAGTAAATGTGAGAGTAAGAGTTATATGCTGAGACCCATGTAGAGGTGGCACCGGTTCGGTTTGGTTCCGGTTTCGGTTTGTAAGGCACCCAAAACCAAAACCAAAACCGAAACAGGAAAAACCGGTTTCAAGCCGCCAGTTTGGCGGTTCCGGTTTTTTGTTTGTTTGTTTTTTATTTTATTTTATTTATTTATTTATTTATTTTAATCCCAATCAAATGATCAATATTTTAATTCTTCCCAATCATAATTCCAATTTCCAATGAACAAATTATTAAATAAAAATATATTTACAACCATTTTTTCTTTTTCTTTTTTTCAATTTTTTTTTTCAAATCCCAATCAATATTAATTCTTCCCAATCATAATTCCAAATTTCCAATGAACAAATTATTAAATAAAAATACATTTACAACCATTTTTTATTTTTTTCAATTTTTTCCTAAATCCCAATCAATATATTTACAAACATTTTCCATTGAAGTATTTAAGTAGTTCACAATGTTTAGAAAAAAAGAAATTGACATTTATTAATAAATACCACTTTACAATTTCATAAAAAATAAAATAAAATTAGAAATTGGCCTTGAAGGCTTGAATTCAAATATACAAATATTACAATGTAATAAAGTTAAAATTAAAAAATATATATATATATCGGCCTTGCACTTAATTTTTTACCATAATTAAGCTGCCTACGTATCCTCCATCAATGTATCGGAATCAAAGGCCACGTAGTTATTTTACCTTTAATTAGTTGCTCGGTGTTGGAGGTTGGATTTTGGAACGGAATCTATTCACTGCCTTCCGTTCCCGTCGTTTGTTCATCTTCGAAGAAGTCGTTCGCTATCTCCGGCTGAAGTTCTTGTTGTCTATATTTGGCCTTTGTCCAATCATCAACACACGCCTGCATTTCAAGTGATTGTGGACACATAGATGATCGTCTTGGGTCCAAAATATTTCCACCTGCACTAAATTCTTGTTCCACAGCAACTGTAGAAACCGGCGTTCCAAGAATTTGTTTGGCAATAATTGCCAAAATTGGATAATCTTGTTGATGACTCTTCCACCAAGCATGGATACTAAATTCTTCATCTTTTAAATTTATGAGTGTCTTGTAAATATCGGTCAACCTCGGATTCCGTTGAGGATGAAGAAGATATTCGTAATTTTTTGGTTCTTTCGGAAAACAGTCGATCCCCTAAACCCCTTAATGTAAATTTTTCAGAATTACTAGTACCACTAGATGTGGGTTGGGGTTGTGAAACCGGCACATTCAAAGACGGACAATATATTCTAAGATATTCATTGTATAATTCATAAAGCAATTCCTTAACGGAATCTCAATACTGAAGAACATCAACTTCTAAATCTAAACATTTGTAATAACTAGCTAAATAAACCTGCAAATATTTAAATTTAAAGCGTGGATCTAAACACGGTGCAAGCAAGTAAATATTTGAAATCTGCCCATAATACTGTAACCATTTTCTCCTCATGACATCAACACATGGACTCAATTGAAGATCAACATCACAATCATTGAATGCACCAACAATATTAACACATTGAATAAGAAATGAATGAGTAGTGAGATAGTAAACACCAGATAAAGCGACGGTAGCATCATTAAAAACACGTAACAATTCAAGAATTTTTATACATACATCCCAATGGTTCAATTGAAGAGAAATTGAAGGAACATTATAAGTAATAAAAGAAACTAATAATTCCTTATATTCAACACTTTTACAAAGCAACTTATAAGTTGAATTCCAACGAGTGCTAATATCTCGAGAAAATTTTTTGGGATGCATATTATTCATATAGCAATATTTTAACCATTGTTTCTGGATTTTGTTATGCCTCCAGATATAGTTAATACTATCTCTAATTGGTCTAATAAAAGTATAAAGCTCTGCTAATCCAGCTTGAACATATAAATTTAAAACATGACATGCACAACGTTAATGAAATAATTTACCCCCAAAATAGGGATTGCACAATTTTTGTAACATAGGAATAGATGCAGTATTGCTTGCAGCATTATCAAAGTCAATAGCAAAAATTTTGTTTAGGATATTATACTCTTAAAAAATGATTTTAAGGAGTTGAAAAATATTTTGAGCTGAATGCGAGTCATCAAAAATACGAAATGCAAGAATTCTTTTTTGCATATCCCAGTTATTGTCCATATAATGACATGTGACACCCAAATATGAATGACTACCAAAATTGTCGCTCCATATGTCGGCACATACGGAAACGCGACCTTGAAATTCAGAAAAATATGTTTTCAAATTGTTTTTTTCTCTTCTGTAAATGCTATTTAGTGTACATGTGAGAGTGGATCTAGGAACACGTTGCATTGCAGGATTTAATGCATTTTGACAATAATTAATAAAACCTACTTTCTCACCAAAACCAAAAGGTAAGTGTTCAGTTGCAACCATTAATGCTAATTGTTCTCTATTGTTTTCATTTGTGTAATGAAATAATTGATTAGAAGAGGTTGCGTACCTGGAGATTTGGGATTGGTTACTCGCTACCGTGTATTCAAATGGGTGATTTTTTTTTATATGGGACCATAACGTGCCATATCCGAAATTTCTTCCAACCTTATATTTTCTACTGCAGTGATTGCACTGGATTTGGAAACCATTATCTACCTTAGTTTTCTTCATATGCACTTTGAAGAGTTCGGACTTCATCGGCTTTTCTTCTTCACCTTCACCTGCAAAAAAAGCATCCGAAGAGACTGTGGGCTTAGAATTAGATAGATTTTCAGGGAGGGTATTTTGAGCGGGGGTCGAGTTCGTTGAACTCGGGAATTGTTAGAGGAGGATTAGGAGCAGAAGGGGGATCGGATCCAAACCGATCTTAAAGGAATTGGTGAAAATTCAAATCGTCATAACTGACAGCTTCACCAATATCTTCCAACAAGTCTCGCATTGGACCCTTTCCTTTGTCCACATTTCTTGAACTATCTCCCCCACTTGCCATTGAAAAATATGAGTAAAAAATATAGAGTAAGCAAGTAAAAAATAATAATAAATATTTATTATAATAAATAAATATAAATAATAAAATATAGAGTAAAAAAAAAAAGATGATTGAAAAAAAATATTTTTTTGAATATATATATATATATATGAGAGAAAAAATTATATTGTTGAAATAAATATTGTAAATCAATTTGATGATTGAAAAAATAGTAGATAGTAAAAAATATAAGAAATAATTTATATATGAATGAGAATTAAATTAAATTGTAGAGAGAATGAGAATTTGAGAGTGGTGTGAAGAAAAATGAAATATGGGGGGGGGGGGGGGGGGGGGGGGGGGGGGTAATTTATAGTATAGTAGAGAGGTGTGATTATGCAAATAAGAGAAATGAAGGGGTGAAAAAAAAAAAAAAAAATTTGGCCGTTGCCCAGTTAGAAAATCAGAACGGTTACTTTTTTTTTACATGCTGCCACATGGCAGCGTGTGATTGGTGGATAAATTTTTTTTTTTTTTTGAACCGGTCAGAACGGTCAAAATTAAATCAGACGCTGCCACGTGGCAGCGTCTGATTGGTGGACTATTATAATTTTTTGAAATCATGTCAGAACGGTTTGATTTTCAATCAGACGCTGCCACGTGGCAGGGTCTGATTGGTTCTTTTTTTTTAAAAAAAAAATTTGTTAAAAGTAAATGGTAACGTTTTTTTTAAAAAGACGCTGCCACGTGGCAGCATCTGATTGGTTGATGTTTTTTTTTTTAATAAACCGCCGGTTTCGAGCGGTTAAAACCGTCGGTTTCGGACGGTTTGGAGGACTCCCAAACCGAAACCGGAACTGGAACCATCGATTTCCAAACCGGCGGTTTTGGTTTCGGTTTTCTGTTCTGGTTTGGCCAATCCGGTTCCGGTTAAACCGCGGACAAAACCGACGGTTTAACCGAACCGTGGTCACCTCTAGACCCATGTATTGGGTGAATTAAGTAGTGATATATTTGTTTTTTTTTTTTTTTTTTTTTTTTTTTTTTTGCGGGACCATGCCATAATTAAGAGAGATAAATGTGTGGGACCCGGTTGGAGATGGACGGATAGATTTGTTGATCGTTAGAGATAAACGGATCAAACTTGCTAACCGTTTGAGATTGACAGTCTACACTTTTTCAGACATTATGAAATAAATACATTTTTATCCAAAAAAAATTCCCAAAAAAAAAAAAAAATTATAGAAAAATTCGAAAAGACTTCCGATTGCTAGTTTTTCAAAATTGCTTATATATACTTCATTCCCACATAATTTTACATCACATTCAAACTATACATTCATCCATAGTTTGAGTTCCTATTAAATTTTTTAATGTTATCAAACTTGGTAATAATTTAAAAATATTTTAAAATATTAAATATTAGTACCATTTTGAAGATCTCATTCAAAATTTACAATTGTATTATTTTTATCAACATTAAAGTTTGTAAATTACAATTTATTGACCACTTATTAAAAAAATAGGAATAATTAAAGAGTAATACTAATTTGCACAAATTTAGATTTAATGCCCAAATCTGATGCCCAAATGATGTGGCATAACTCTGATCTATTCATTTAAATCAATCAAATCTAATACAATCTAAATGAATGGATAATAAACGGATAAGAGGCATGCCACATCATTTGGGCAAAGTAGCATTACTCATAATTGAATTTGTTACAAAAATTTCACTCTCAGTACCACTGGAGTAAAAGTACATATAAATATCACTCTCATTACTATTTGAGACCCAAATACACCTATAACTCTCACTCTTTATCGGAGATGATCTAATAAGGCAATCAATATATCCATTTAACTCAAAGATGCCAAATAATATTGAATATTGCAATCAATCATGAAACTACTCACCATTTAATCAGGGATACACAATTAGCATAGACTTAATCTCTTTTAATATCCATAACATGCATCATATAAAATGTGTCAAAAGTTTAAGCAAAATGATGCTAGTACCTTAAATAAGGCTTGATCATGGTTTTAAATAACATAACATCATCAAAATGAAGCAATCATGTATTTGTCCATCTGAGAGAAATCCAAAGTATTCACTCATTCATTCAAGAGAATATATAATTCTAATCATAAAAATAAAATCAATTAAAACAAGACAATTCACTCCTCCTTATTAATCCCCGCCGACTACGTTCTGTGGTGACCTGAATACCTGATCATTCTATCTTGATCGATTATCATGCTATATTCTTCCCTTAGGTTGTTGAAGTGATTGCTATTCTTCGGGGTGTCAAAGTTGCGGAAGAGGTTGGTTTGGTACCGACCTTTATGGAATTTGATGCATGCATTAATATTGCTTCCTCTATTGTTTTTCTTATTTCTTCAAATTCCATCTCTGCATCATATATTAAGTTTATTATTGAAGAATTGTCCTACTTCAAGGAGTTTATTTTTCTTGATGTTTCCTTTTGTTCCTGGAGTTACTAAGAAAGTTGCTTATGTCTTTGCCAAGTTTACTTTATCTATTGCCTCTGAGATTGTTTGGTTAGAGGATTTCCCTCCTTAATTATGTGGAGATATCCATTGTGGGAGGAAATCTTCAGTGCATCGAGTAGTGCACCCGACCAGTGAAGATTGGATATGTGGTACAAAAACCTAAAGTTTTTATAGTTGTTATTTTGGGAATATTAGAAGTTTTATAATTTTGAATTGATTTGTTTGATTTTATGTGATGCACCAGCAATGTTACTTCTTCTTCATCAACATCATCATCTGACCATTTACTTTTTTTTTTTTAGTGGGACTAAATTGAATCCCATGAATTTGCATGAGACTAATTTATCCTAAACTAATGGGATAAATTTTTTTGATGGGATAAATTAATCCAATCCCACCGCTCAACCAAACATGGGAATGGATTAAAAATAAACTAATCCCATCCCATTCCTACCTGCCAAACGGGCCTTAATAGTAGTAATAAAATAATAATAATAATAATAATAATAATAATAATAATGAGTGGGATTCTGTACAATCATAATGTTAAATATTCCACCTAAAATCCCACATTTTTCATCCCATCACATGTGGCATATGAGGTGTCAAATTGTGGGTTGATACACATTAATGATGATTTATCTCACCTATCTCATATATCCACTCACCATTTGACACCTCACATATCACATGTGTTATGATGAAAAATATAGGATTTTATATGGAATATGTAGTACTACTATTTTTTAATATAAAATTCGATTTGACAACTTTGCATGAAAAAATGTGTGAGATTTATTCAAAAGTCATGTTTAAATAATTTGTCCTATGAATCGAACTGATACCTACTAACACTACTAGGTCTAATTTAGGTTTATTATTAGGAGTCCTATTAATGTGTGTCCTCCGATTTAAAACATTACATATTAACTAACTGGAATGCCAGTAAAAAAAATAAAATAAAAATAAAAATAAAATAAAATATTCCAAGATTTTGGAGTTTGTGTAATTTTGGTTTTAGTTTATATATATTATAAATATTATGCAATTATATATATGAATGAATGTCCTTCAATATAGGGAAGTAACTTCCATCCTTATATCTTCTCATTAGCTCCATTATCATGATCCACTTTAAGGTTCATAATGTTTTGATTTATGTACACTTAATGTATTGTCTGGTTATGATTTGTGAGGCTATATAAAGGAGCTCTTACTATTATATTTGATTGATGTAAGAAATTAAGAATGCATTTGAAGGAATAAAGATTCATATTCTCTTTTGGGCTACCATTTTCCTCTATTCTTATTTTGTGTTTATGTTATTATGTTATTATCTTATTGTTCATTCTTAATCAATTTATAACAATATCTAACATTAACACAATCCTATTATTATTATTATTATTAGTATTATTATTGTTGTTATTTTGAACAAACTATTATTATGATCTCAATGATAGTTTGTTTATTAGAAATTAATATATTAAAACAACTTTTTGCTAAAGATATGAACTATATATTTATATAATATTCAGGAATATTGATACTGTTATTGAGTGAAATTCCTTGTCGTAATGTAAAATGAAAAGCAATTTAGAGATGGCCTTTCATGCCTCGAAAGTCGAAAGTCGAAAGTCGAAACTACATCATGACAACCGACTAGTCTCGTATAAATAAGCCTGGCTTAAGCTTTCTTCTCGGCTAAGAAATATATTATATAATTAAATGAATACTACTATAAAAATACAGTAAAAGAAAAATTGGAATTGTCTCAATCAATGCCAGATAGAAACATTTATTATTTCCTTTTATAGTATTTTGGTAGTTGTTGATTCAAGCAGATGTTAACACTACCCTAATTATATTGCTGTAGGAATTTTTTTAAGTTGATTAAATTTTACCCAATAACCACGAGCTATGGTGTGGTTGGTCACCACACCCCCAGTGAAGTGAATGGTTCGGGCATTGCCCGAATTCGAACCCCACTAGAAGCACCTCGTGGTTAGGCTTTACTGACCTCCGATCGAAGCGAGGATTAATCCAACTCGTTAACGATTGGTTACCGATCGGAGTGAGGGATACCTCATGGTCTAACCCAAAAAAAATTCTAGCCTATATATTTTGTAACTACCAATGCAAAACAGAGAAATAGAATTCTTAGAAATAAGTTATTAAATATGGGTGGTGTTAACAAGTGTTGCGCATAAGTTAATAACTATATAAATACTAAATGAGGAAAATACTTATTGTAATTATTATCTTAATTAATGCAATAAATATAAATTTGTAATAAATGTTTTCCTATTTTAGTAGAAGGGTACATGTTAAAGGTATCCATTAAATATAAATAAATACAAAGAAACCGAAGAAATTAGCAACCTAATAAGTTGAAGCGAGGCCAATTGGGAGACGCCCTTTTCTTCCCATTTTTGCTTGTTTTTTCATCGCTATTGGGCTTCTTCTTCCCACCCTGCTTAACTGGACTCCTTTGTTGTTGCCCTTTTTTTGATTTTCCCTGTTCAAATTAATTAACAAAATAAAATTTCTACCTCAATATATTATTCAAAGACATAAACATACATGATTAAAATTTAGTGGGGTTTCAATTTTATGAAAGTGGACTTGTCACAACAATGAATATATAGTGTTATTTTTTGGGGGAAAATATATCAAAATTTACCTGAATTTCAGAGGTATTGAGTAAGAGTTGAAGCTCTTGTTTGTGATGTTGATATGAAACATTGTTGAAAGTTGATATTTCACTTTTGGATTCCTGGCTTGAGGATGCATCCCCACATGTTCCTGTTGATTCCAATGCCAAGCATAGCTGATTTTACACAAAACAAAGGAAATAACAATCAACGAAGCAGTAAATTGTGTACATAATACCAAATTAATGATGTTAAAGGCAAGCATGCAATGCATCTTCATTCTTCAGGGCTGTAATTATAAAGTTCTTGGGGTAAAATAAAGGCAGTTAAATTAACATTTCCTCAAGGTACGTAATTGTAATTATGCTCTTGTTAGCAAAGAATTGACCATCCTTCTCTTGCTACTTGCTAGCTTCAGTGTTTTGACTTTTGTGAAACAATACATCACATTTATCACTTGTGTCTGCCACTATATATATATATATCTTTACAAAATTGCATCTAGATTCATACAATAAATAGATCAGTTTTGAACTTTTGCTGACAAATCCTTCACTACAGATAAAATTTTCCTGCTATTTTCATCCATCCCACTAAAACATGCAAAGTGGATATTGAATACATTGTGTGTGATATCAAATGATATAAAAATAAGAATTCACCTGTAACAGCCGATGTTCAAGAGACGCTACCCTTTCCAGCAATGTACCTTTGAAGTAAGCTTCTCTAATCGCCAAATTCAATGGAACCTGATGATCACTCTCCACACCCATAAAGTTGCTATTGCTGCACAATTTTGTCAACTTTTGTTTGCTTTCTAGATTTTTCATCTATTTTCCCATACACAAACACAACATATTTCAGATCGAGCTTATATAATTAAATTAAAGCACAAGATTTTCTTTCATGCGAGTTTCCAACCCTTAAAAAAAAAAAAAAAAAAGAATAACAGAGAAACTCACAATGAACTCTGCATGATCGAGTCTAGAAACAAGAGGTATAGAATCGTGAGCTTGTTTCCGATTTTCCATTATAACAAGAGTGTATGTGTGTGTTCCTTCTCTCTAGTCTAATATATATATATATATATATCTTTCAAAAACAGTTGCATTTTCCCGATTGATTAGTATAGCTTACAGGTCATGCGGCTGTTGGTTATAGACTTCTACCATGTGGCATGGGCTTCAAAACGAAGCGTTTTTCTTTCTTTTTGCTTTATTAGAGAAATTCATATCAAATACTTGCATTGTTTGGTACAATAGGAACTAATTTGAAAAGCTTCCTGCCCCACTTAAAAAGATATACCATATAGCATGCAGTGGCAACGACTTGCATCGTGAAAAATTGTCAGATTGAATGAATGATTTTCACCACTAAGCCAAGTTGGACGGTTAAAAATGAGTTGATCTTTTATTTTACCATAACAAAGTACTTCGATTTCCTTTATTCAGCTGGATAAGAAAATTATTGAAGGAGAAAGTTTCCACAAGAATTACTGGTGAAAGAATGTTTCTTCCAGAACCCGAAATTAAGCTTCAGGAAACTGTATAAATGGAGCCTCTAACCATATGTTGCTAAACAATTTTTAAAAGAAGATGGGTTTGAAATAAGCAATTGCAACAACAATGGTTAAATATTCACCCAAATCCTTGATCAGCAACTTGTGACTGAATAACAATCAACCCAAACTAGATCTTGTCACCTCATACGCCAAGAAGCATGCTGCATTTGCAGGAACACTTCGGGCCATGGCAGGGCCGAAACCTCTGTACAAGCCTTTGACACCTTCCGATTTTAGGATCTTTCTAAATGCATCGATGGAGCCAGAGTACTTGGGATTTTTGTAATCATCTACCTGGAGTACACTTTTGACAACATCAGTGGGGTAGACAGAAACCCAGAAGGATGCTCCTGCCAAACCACCAGCCACGATCAAAGAGCCTCTTCCCAACTGAGAAGTGTCTTGGCCTCCAGCCATATACTGTTTCAAAGCTTCATAGACGCCAAACATGGCAGCATTTCCAGGAATCTCACGCGCCATTGTGGGAACCAATCCCTTAAAGAGACCACTAGCACCACCTTCTGATCTCAGAACATGCCTGGCCACATCCATTGGCCCACTATACTTCACTGCCACAGAGGCCGAGCCAGTACCTGCTAGTGCACTTTGGGCTTGCAACCTGTCCTCACCATGAAACAAAAAAGCAGTCAACAGATGTGTTTAATGTTCTAACAAGATAGAAAAATAAAGATAAAGGAATTATTAGTGCTGTGAATAGTTTGAAAGTAAAAAATGATCAGAAAAATGTATCATAATCAGCTATTTAAATTGTTCAATGGTTTACATCATTCTGTCGTAAATATACCAGAAATTATACAGGATACTATTTCCTCGGTGCAGAGCTGAGATACTACCGAGCTATGCACCAAACAATAACATATTGTAAGCTCTTTAAATGAAGAAAAAGCAAAACGAAAAAAATGAAGAAAGAAAAAAGAAAGCATAATCAGAGTTTCAATCGATTTAGATGATCACATAACAAGATATAAATTGAACAAACGGACCATAATACCAACCTGCATTTTATCAATTCAGTGGGGCAAGCAAGAAAAGAAACAGCAAAACCAGCCCCAGACCCAGCGATAACCTGTTGGTTAACCGTAAGTGGGGCACCAGGATGGGACCTCAGTACTGCCTCCATTTGTCCTCTCGCCGTAAAAAGAAGGGCATTGAAAGCTGCCACAGTTGCAAGTGGAGCTCCCATGCCCTTGTACAATCCGCCTGGGCCTTCAGCAGCTATAGTTTGCTTGACAGCATCTATTGCACCGGCAAACTTGGGAGGTTGGCCTGGGACGGGAGCTGGCTGACTTTGAAGCTTGACCTTGATGGTGTCAAATGGGTGCCCACATATCAATTGTGCTGCTCCTCCAACAGTCCCAGAAATCAGATCCTTGGCTACATCTCCCATCTGCAAAATTAACTAGAATACATGAATTTAAATAATTGGGGGGATTAAATCTGAAGTAAAAAGGAGCAGATAATGATGTTCATGGTTTCTAGTGTTGAAGCCACCAGAAACAGTTGAGATAAAGAACATCTCCATTTCCAGTTCTAACTTTACATGGGTGCTGAATCTAATTGCTTATTCATAAAAGCACTACTCCATACCTTTTCATCTTATGCTTTTTTGTAGCTGACAAAAATATAGGATATACAAAAACAACATACATTTGAAGCCCCCCAATAAACACACTGGGAAAAGACGAAAGCCAACAACAAACAAAAGTACAATCAACACAATACCCACGAAGACAACAAACATGTTCTAATTGTCATTGATCTAATCACAAAAATATTTGAGGAACCTACATACAGCTGAAAAACATTTCTTGCATAATTTAATTTAGATTCAGTTTAAGTATAAAAGAAAGCTCCTCTTTTTATTCCTAATCATATATGCCAAAACAAGCAGCCAAGCTACCTTTCTCATCAAAGACATTAGACATTTGCCTTTAAGAACTAACAACACTGCATCCTAAAAATATATTAGACATCAATTGACATTGTCCATTACATCCTGGAAAACTAAAGTTGCACTACCTCCTTTTGAGCATCCATCTTATTTAAGGGAGACCAAACAACTTCCAAACTTCTATTCTCCAACTAACTGGATGAATCCCCAAATTATGTCTTGTACTATTCTCAAATGGACATAATTTTGAAGCTTCATCGGGTCCGTTTACCTCAGAAAGAAATTTCAAATACAACAATGGCATTTACCTCATCTTGGCAGGTATAAGCAACAAGTAAACTTCCCCATAAAGGGGGGAAACTCTCAACTCAACTCATCTTAACTATGTAGATTTGCTGAAGTTAGATCATAAGATTGATATTCAGTTGCACATAACTTTAAGAAAGAAAAAATTGAAAATAGAGGCTGATAAATGAAGCATTGTCCATGACAGTTCAATTTCAACTCACTTGCAGCTCAACTACTAATCTACTATCATTCATTAGCTTTCACACAGCTAAGATCAAGTCAAGAAATTGATCTTCATAATTCAGCATACCTAGCTTAAATTCTTTGAGACTTGAGGATCACAGTCATAATATTGTACCTCTATAACATCACCCCTCAAAATAGTTAACACACGAAAATTTATTAATAACTGTTAATGAGCAGTAGGTCGAATTGAGAGATTGATATAACATTCCAGATTAGGCTGACAAACAACAAGCCAGAGATCAGTAGATCTCACATTAGTGAGTTTTCAATAGTTCTTGTAGGCTACACCAAAACTCAGGTTCAAACAAAATTTGAAAACCTTGCATTTCTCTTGGCCTCTTGTTTACAATCCAAATAAGAATATCCAAAGAAAAAAAAAGGAAAAGGAATTCAGGGATGCCAGCGCAGGAGTTGAAGTTCTGTATCATTTATGACCATGCTTACATCAATGTTGATGTTGGTAGAAGAACAAATTTTCTTTTAAAGACCTTTTAACTCTTTTCTACACTGGACTAAACAATAATTGTCCTCAATTGATTTCAACTTCTACATCTAAGCATTGCAATTCTCAACTCAAAATCTCCATAATGGAAATTGAGTTTGAAGAATAAGTTCCTATCTAGTTTTCTATCTCTTAGAGGCTGCTGCTATTCCAAATCTAAAGAATACTTAATTTTCGGCATGAAGATCATTAAACATTCCTCGAACACAAATGTAACGTTAACATCAGCACTATTGGCAACTTCTATGTAATGAGCAATCTTCACAATCATAATCAAGAATGAAAATCAATGTGGGAAATGTAGATTTCACAAACTTGAATAACAGAAACCTCAACGGCATATCATGACAAACATATGAATAATAAAAACAAAATAAAAGGCATCAACAAAAGATTTCATGTCACTTGATAACTGCACTCAATGAATCTGATTCAATACAAAAAGTATAGCTAAATCAACATCAGAATCCCAGTTCAGATGCAGAAACAAAACTTGTAAAATCCAATCAATTGCATTTGCAAGCAGAGCAGCCCCAGTACACAAACATGAAGTTAAAAAACTACCATGCTTTAGACCAAACACTATTCCCTATGAATTCAATATAAGAAAATCCAAGATAAAATAGAATCATAGATAGAGAATAATCTTACCGTAGCCGATTCTAAGGGAAGAAGTTCGGTGATGGGTTTTTGCCTTTTTGGAGATTGGGAGAATCTTTCTTTAAATAAAATAGAAATGAATCTTGAAACAGTGTTACAACCACAGGAGAGTTGTTGAGTCAGAAAAAAACAAAATCCAACCACTACAGTGGAGCGTGGAATTCACACCACCAAGAAATAAAAACTAAAAAGATGAGGTGCTGAAACTACTGTATATTATTTGTTGGCGGTGTCGTTTCGTATTCGAATCAGGACAAAAACAGTGATTTAGGTTTCGGACAATATTCCACAGCAATTGGCAAATTTGGTATTTTATTTACACTCAAATGTCAGTGGAGCTGAAGCTGTAAAGTGCATATACAGATCATACATGTCCTGGAAATAGGTAAATTATACTGGTTTACCATGAATTGCTAGCTTACCAAAGCTGAAAATTAATATTTTCCCATTATACCAATAATAGACTTTGTGATTAGACATTAAAATGTGATCAAAATCGAATACCGAATTTTTTTTTAATATACAGTATACCCTAATTAAATTTTAATTTTTTTATTAAAAAATATATATATATTAACGATATTTGAAAATACATAAATTTAATGGGTATATATACAATTAGAGGTGTATAAATATTGACACTCGAATACATGTCGAATTGTAAAGAGGTGCACTCAATTTTTACTTAACCTAACCCACCCGTTAGCTTATTAGATATGAAAATGAAAACTCAAACACATTCACTATTTTAATAGGTAACCCAAGATCGATCAAGAAAATGAAGGATTATAAAGAAGTAGGGCAATCACCTAAAGAGGTCAAACCAGCGGAACCACCTCAGTTGGAACCTCTTCCTTCCAAAAGGAATTTCTAACAGCAGAAATACCAATTTTAGCTAACTGGTGACTGGTGAGCCACCACATTTACCATTCTACGGGCAAAGCAAACAGAACAACCTGGATGACAATTTAAAAATAATCTGATATCTCTAACAAATCGTAAAAATTAAGAAAAATATATTAACACTCAAATATAATATACCGTGTGTACAGCGAAGCCTACATATAAATACTGAAACTTTAATGCCGACGATGAAAACAATACATATAAAAGTTATAATTTCCCAATTAACCTTGGATTTCGTTAGATGTCAACATCCTAAACTAACTGAGTCTCCACTACATTTCATGAAAACCTGCGAAAAGGAATGGAAGGAGTAGTTTTCAAGCATGATTTGTGGATGTCGAGATGGCGATGAAACCTGCCGCCCAATTCCTTGGTAAGTCGATGGGTGTTTTCAGTTTGTTCTTTAATAAATTGTAATTGCTGTTTTTATAATTGTATACTCTTTTTCACTAGTTGATGCTTATAGTGATTATAAATTTCTCAAGAAAACTTGTAACTTTCTAGAAAAACCTTATTGTGATTATGAATTCTTATTTCTTCTCAGTGAATTATACATGTGAATATTGACAGCTATATATATACAAGAGATCTTACAGTCGTACATATTTACATTTCACCTGGATTTCTGACTGGCGTAAACCTAATTTGAGCCTGCTAACATCTTTTGTTTTACCCATTTTGAAACCGTGATTTGGTAAAGATGCCCATTATTAACAACTAGTTGTTTTTGAAGGACTTTGTCTCTCACAACTTAACATGCTTTGTAGTTTGTCCTAGCATGCAAAACGGAATTACTTGACATAGCTAGAGTGCTTAGATTATCACACCGGACAGTAGGTAGTTTTGGCAAAGTAATTTTGAGTTCTTGAACAAGAGATCGAATCCAGATTAGTTCAGCCCGTTACAGCTGCTACGCTTAGATGATCTTGAAACCATGTGTTGTTTCTTAGCACACCAAGTAA
>OX940803.1:17010845-17101300 GCA_954870605.1 Acer campestre | reverse complement strand
CACCAAGTAACCAAGTTTGATCCCAGAAACACAATGAGGTTTATGTTTGCGATTGATTAGTGAAGTGGACTACGAAAAGGCAGGGCATTCAGTTCAGGTTTATAGATTAGTTTAGTCAAGCCGAGAAAGAACCAATCAAGTACACCCTGGTTGTTGCAAGTGTTAAACTAATTAAATAAGCTTGGCGGTTCGACTTTTGATAGTTCAGGAAGGAGACATAGTGCTACTGATGTTCTTAGTTATGCGAATTCTGTGAATATCCTAGTTTCCGTGTAAGAGCTCCAGGAAATTCCTCAACTCTTCTATAGTATAGAGAGATCCAAGAGTTTTTGGGCTTCCTGATAAGACATAAATAAACATATCTAGTCCATAACTTTAACTTAAATTATAATAGTAATTGTTATAGGCCTTCTTTCTTTATATAGGATATTTAGTGAACCAATCCTAGTCCAATCCCAACCGGTTCTATAAGTTCTAGATATTATGTTCCGGAGGGAGGAGTCATCGCTTCCTAAGATGATGTGATGGGTGAGGCCAGTACCCAGTAGATGATTTCCTATCATATGGGTTCGTTGCATTAGAGAAGCCAACCAGATTAAAGGATGCATCAGCTGTTTTTGACCTAGTAAGTAAACTGCAACCCATGATGTGCTGTTCCTCTCAAGTACCTTAGAATCTCTTCTGTTTGAATCTTGCTTTTCCTTTACCTTCTGAATCTTCAACACCTTCTTAAAACTCTTTTGCTCTCCCTCCAAAACAGTTCCTCCCAGACAATACTCCACCATAAGCACGGGCCACAGTCCCCTATTTCTAGATAATTTAGTCCTCTTATATAGAGCAGGTCGCAACTGAGGAATCCCTTGAATTCACTTGCCAGTCACAGGACACTTGGGGCCACTAGCTCTCTTTTTTGTTTTCTGATGATACACCTTTAGGATTTTTGACAACGTGATGCTGCTTAGATTTGGCATGTTGGATATGGCTCGTATTTCCAATGGTTACCAAACACGATTTACCAATGCAGAGACTTCCTGGAGACGTGAGAGCGTTTGGGAGTATGAGGTTATGTTTGAGGGAGGCTTGGAAAAGACATGAAGAGAAGCGACGGACAGCTCTAACCGCTGCCGCGCAGCTGCCATTTTAGCAGCGGTACCGGCAGCGGTCTGGCAGCTGTTCGGCAGCTGTCCGGCAGCTGTTTGCAGTGGTTTGACATAATTTAGGCAGCGGTAGTGGCAGCTGTGCGGCAGCTGTTCGGCAGCTGTCCGGCAGCTATTTGCAGTGGTTTGACACCGCTGCTATTTTTTGGGCAGCGCATCAACAGCGGTTCCAATTCCAGTGTTTCACGCTGTGGAAAGCGCTGTGGCTTTCACAGCGGTCCGACAGCGGTTCGACAAGGTTTGGCACGTGGATCACGGTCTTCTGAGTGGTCAAGTTCAACACGGTTTAGGAAGCAGGTGGCCAACTGCAACTTGAATCGTAGTTAATCACAAGCACGCGTTGAATCAGGAAATATGCATGGAAAAGGAAATATGTTGCTTCTAGAGTTCGAATGGGAAAATGATTTCTCCTTGAAGTAAAGACTTTTCATAAATAGGAAATAGTATTTATGTGGGACAAGTAAATCTTGTATGACTAGGAGACAGATTTCCTTGTTAGTTTAAACTCCCTGTAATACATATAAATAGACCATAATAACTAGGTTATTAGTGGTGGAGCAAAATAGAAAATACTAGAGAGATCTCAAAGTGAGCATTGGGTGTAATTAGGTTTGGGGTATTATTTAGAGAGAGATCCTGAGTGTGTGGTTGTAACAATTTACTACATATTGGAACTTTCTCTTGTCGTCCTGACAGCCGTGGTTTTTTCCCTGATTTGGGTTTCCACGTAAATTCTTGTGTTGTGTGTGCTTGGATTTGATTTAATTCTCTTCATCTATCTTTTCTTTGTTATTGTGTTTGTTTGTGTTCTATCCGGCAACGCTTCCGCGCGTATAGTGAAAGGTTTGTTCGCTAACATGGCAGTATAGCTGTACCGCTTGTAGTAACATCGCTGCACCATATTTTAGTTTCTTGGAACTCTCTCCTAGGGTGCTGATTAGATATGGTGGCATAGCTTTGTTAGTGTTAAATGAAAGCCAATACATACATAAATATATGTATCTTAATACATATTATATTCAATGACCTTGCAATTTACTAATGTGAATCTTTTTTCATGCAGAGACTAAAAATGAAATAGTTTTTGAGCTATTCCTAAAGGATAGGGGGCAGAAAAATATATGGTTGATCATAGTCCCAGTTATTGCTGGGCTGATGATATTCCTCGCAGTTTCCCTGCTCATTGTTCGTGTTTGTGAGCAAAGAAAGAGTGCTCGTGTCTGTCATTCAGAGACAATCACATGATTGGTAATGTTTTTCCATAATGACAATTAAATCGATTTTTAAGTTAAAAACTGAAGTATTCTGGTTTTCATTCATGGCCATAAGTTTGAGATTGACAAATTAAATAGACATCCCTTTTTTTCCTAGTTTTTTTTATTTTTTATTTTTTATAAAAAAAAAAATAGCTTGGTTCGTTTTATTTCTTGCACTATAAACGTTCTAGTTTCGATCTGTTGCCTCTAACATGAGTTATTTTCTCTTGTCAGCTTTTCAGTTTGAGCTTCCACACCGTTGTGTAAAGTTTGAGCAAAAGCTCCTACCACTCTACCAGTATATTTATTTAATTTCAAATATTGTTCTTCAATTTCGGTTTTGTTTTGTGTCATTATTTTTATTTTTTGTCGTCAATTAATCTCTCTCCCGGAATAAAAGTCGAAAAGTTGTGGGAATTTTTTTAAGTGTCGAATTATTTATGAAATCGAATTGACATAAGCAAATGTTGCATGCCTAATTAAGCGTTTCAATTTGACAAAAATTGTTAGAGAGAAAACACTTCATATTGACCTATCTTTCTCTACCTTCGTTTAAGTTGTTTTTAGTTTTAAAATATCTTGTGAAAAGCAACTATTATTATATATTAATATACGATTTTCTTATTTAGCTAACAATTACTTTTTTTTTATTTTTTTTTTTATTTTTTTATTTTTTATCTGGTAAAAACAAACACAAACCGAAACAAACAACTACACTGGCCAATCTGCCAAGACCTCCTTCTCCACAGACGAAGGGTAGGTCTGGAAATAAACCTTGTCTTCCAAAAAGAAAGAAAGCTTTGCCAAACTATGCGCGACACAATTCGCGGATCTAGGAACAAAGGAGACCACAATATCATGGCACCTAATCAGACTAACAATATCTGAAATAACAATTCCAATATCAGCAAGAGGAACAATACCAGAATTTACATATATCAACAACCACCTTTGCATCAGTCTCGATCACAGCAGGAATGTGACCCGAATCCACCGCAAACAAAATCCCACGAAGAAGGGCAGTAGCTTCAGCCACTAAGGGGGAGAAGCACGCCATCAGACACAAATGAGAGGAACCCATAATGCACCCGACATGATCCCGAATCATAATACCAATGCCAACTCAGTTCGAATTAGAACGAATAGCTGCATCCGTATTTACTTTGAAACGACCCACCGAAGGACATTTCCAAACCGCCTTTAAAACCACACCCAAAAGAGGCTTTGCAGCAACCTCACCACAAGCCATACTTAAGTCAGCAACAAAATTAGAAGCCCATAACAGAACATTCTCATCACTTCTCACCCCCCCTTGGTGAACCATCTGATTTCTTCTCCACCAGCAACGCTAAACAATCACACATAACAACTCCAACTCCTTTCTAACCAGAATTTTGGAGCAGTAGAGGAAGAAATCAAGGGCAAGAAGACCTAACCTCTTTTAAGCTTGGACAACCCCAAATCGCATGGATAGTAGACTCCGGCAGCTGACCACAAATCTGGCAACAAGGATCCACCAACATCCCTCTATTAGCCAGGTTGGCAGCCATAGGAATCCAATTCGAACAGACCTTCCAAATAAAAGTTTTAACTTTAATAGGAATGTTTAACTTCCACAACATTGTCCACCACCAATCCAAATTATTAGTCCCCGAAGCCTCCTCCCAAACACCTAAATTTCTACCCACTCTGTAACCACTGCCCACCGAATAGGCCCTAGAGGAATCAAAATGCCAAATCAATTTATCTTCGACACTCGTAGAGCTAATAGACAGACTCAAAATAGCTTCCACATCATCAGAAATAAAAGAAGACCGGATCAAAGGGAGATTCCAGCCACCTGATTGAGAGAGGAGAGCATTAACAGTGGCATTGGCACCAAAAACCGGAGGGGACTGAACAAGAAAGGTAGAAAGCCGATGAATCCAGCGATCATTATAAATAGAAACGATAGAACCACAGCCAATACGCCACCGAGAACCAACCTCTATGATCCCACGACCCCAAAGGAGACTATTCCACACCATCGACCCCGAATTACACTTCTTAGCACACAAAAAAGAAGACTCGGGATAATACCGATTTTTAAGCACCCTAGCAGCTACAGACATAGGATTAGCCACCAATCTCCAACCCTGTTTTGCTAACATAGCTCTGTTAAAATAGCCCAGGTCCCTAAATCCCATCCCTCCCCTAGTCTTCTCAACACAGAGCTTCTCCCAGGAACCCCAATGCAATTTCCTTTTCTCAAGAGAACCGCCCCACCAAAAACGGGCACATAATTTAAGAATATCAGAAATAAAATTGCAAGGGAGTTTAAAAAGACTCATACCATACGTAGGGATAGCTTGAATCACAGACTTAATAAGTACCTCCTTACCTCCCACCGAAAGAAGCTTAGAATTCCAACCTTTTAACTTTTCCCACACCCTATCTTTTATACTGGAAAACAGGTTCTTCTTTTGCTTCCCAGTAAAGCAAGGAAGACCCAGGTACCGCTCATGACAATCCACAAACCGAACACCCACCAAAGTAGCCAACCGAGCCCCCTCAATTCTGCTCACAGATTTGCTAACACACAGAGCAGATTTTTCAAAATTAATTGCTTGACCAGAAGCCGTAGCATAGTCAGCCAGAATACTCTTAATCATAAGACAGTCCCCCTCAGAAGCCAAAGAGAAGAGAAGACTGTCGTCTACAAAAAAGAGATGAGAGACATTTGGCCCCCCCTTATTACATTGAAAACCCGAAATCGAGTGCTCAGCGATGGCCTTATGAAGGAGACTAGACAGCCCCTCCGCACAAATAATAAAGAGATATGGGGAGAGGGGATCTCCCTGTCTCAAACCCCTAGACGGCTGAACAAAACCACAAATCTCACCATTAACATTAAACGAGAAAGAAACAGAGGAAATACATCGGAAGATTTTATTCACCCAATTATCTGAAAACCCCATCTTTTCCATCATCTTTAAAACGAAACCCCATTCGACCCTGTCATATGCTTTTGACATATCTAGTTTCAGAGCCATAGAGCCCTGTTTCCGTTTTCTTCTTTTAAGGGCGTGCATACACTCAAACCCAATGATAGTACTATCGGAGATAAGGCGACCAGGGACAAAAGCACTCTGGTTTTCTCCAATAATCTCACCTAACACCCCACGCATCCTATTAGCTAGAGCCTTCGCTACAATTTTATAGGTCACATTACAGAGGCTAATAGGACGATAATCAGCTAACTTGTCTGCCTGATTAGTTTTAGGAATCAGCGTAATAAGGGTTCTATTAACTACCTCCAGCGAATCCCCTTCGTTAAGACAACGAAGACATGCCTTGGTAATACTGTCCCCTACAGTATCCCAATACTTATGGTAGAAGAGAGCCGGAAGGCCGTCAACACCAGAAGCCTTAGACGGAGACATATCAAAAATAGCAACTTTAATCTCATCAACAGTAAATAACCTATCAAGCAAAACTCTACTCCTATCGGAAAGACGCAAAGAAACTGACCTGGTAACTTTTTGAATCTGATCTTCCGAAGGCAAAGAAGAACAAAACAGCCTAGAAAAATAAGAAGTCATAACTTCAACCATACCAACCTTATCAGCCCGCCATAAACCCCCCCCCTCATCAAACAAACCACGGATAGCATTTCTAACATGCCTCCCGGAAGCTTTCCAGTGAAAGTAACCAGTATTCTTATCACCTCCTCTCAGCCACTCCATCCGAGACCGCTGCTTCCTATATAGCTCATCAATTTCATACAACCGGTCCAGCTTATTTTCAAGAGTCCTAATACTAGACCAACAACCAGGATATAAACTTGCAGAAGCCCTAGTAAGCGCCTTCTGACAGTCCGCAATATCTCGTTTTAAATTCCGCCTCTTAATTGCACTCCAAACCGATAATTTCCCCACACAGGCCCCAATACTACAAGCCACATCCTGCATTCTGAGAAAATGACTGGAAATACCCCAATTTTCTTTAACTAAAACACGACACTCTTCTTCCTCTGCCCAACAAGCTTCGAAGAGAAATCTTCTAGTTGGATAGCCAGCCAACTTCGCAAAAAACTCCTCATAATTCAAAATCTCCATAAGCAAAACTCTATGATCTGAACCCCCAAAATCTAAATGCTGCACTGTCGAATATTGAAAAAACTGTTTCCACTTCAAACACGAAAAACCACAGTCCAATCTTTCCTGGATATGCCCAACCTCACATTTATTTGACCAAGTGAAAGGAGGTCCAGAGAACCCCAAATCTTCAAATCCACAATCATCCAGCACTTCACGAAAATCTTCCATTAGACTCTGATCTTTTACCACTCCTCCCTCCTTTTCCGACTCCACAAGAATCTTATTGAAGTCTTCTACACATAACCAAGGTAAATCTGCAAGCCCCTGGAGACGCCTGAGCAACGTCCACGAATGGGTACGTTGAGCAGCAACTGGATGGCCATAAAACCCAGTAAAACGCCATACAAAACCCCCATGCGATTCCATTTTTACATTAATGTGGTGCTTTGTATAAGACAGTAAGTCCAGAACCAGCTTTGCGGACCAAAAAATACACAAACCCCCACTCTTTCCAATATAATCAACTACCAATTTACCTGTGAACCCAAGTTTCACCCTAATCAACTCAAGAGCACCATGACTAACCTTCGTCTCCATTAAAAACATCAAATCTGGGTTGTGGTTCTGCTTTAACCTAAGCAGCATATGAAATGCCCGGCCACTACTCAAGCCCCGAGCATTCCAGACAATAGTCCTCATTGCTTCCGGCTAGCCGGTTGAGACCGACTCGTCGATATCTCTATTTCATCACAAACCTGACCCTTCACTCCGACCTCACACTCCCTACTTGGACTACACACTGGCTTCAAAAAATTGGGAGAAGAAATAGCCTGAAGCCCCGAATTACCATGATCACTGTGATTGCATTCACTGAAATCATCCCCAGCCGCTAGCACCCCACCATTTGCATTTCCCACGTCACCGAATTTTGCCACCTTAGCATGACCATCCTCAAGGTGAACCTCTGGACTGGAGACGCAAATAGGTCGCTTTCCCAAAGTTTTCCCCAAATTAACAATCTATGCCTTGGAAAATTTGTTACGAGCAAGCCGTTTCCACCCACCCGAACCGGATTTAATTCCCTTTCCCTTATTTTTAAACAACCCACCAGAACCCCTCTTATCCAGCCCAACACAAAAGACCAAATTAGCAGCCTCCATTGGGCTTTTACAAGAAAGACCTACCCTCTCATTCTGGTTCTCCAGAAGAATAGACACCCCACCATTAACTTGGGCCCTCTCACACTGGACCATACTAGAGACTTGAACCAGCCCAACTAACTTATCCTCACCATTATAACCCGGCCCATACCCAACATCCTTTTCCTCCTGCAAAAGCATATCCCCCTTTCCCGCCTCTTCTGATTCCACCATCTCTGAGCCGTAAATGTTGAACTCTGAAATACATTGGCGCTCCTTGTCAAGCTCTTTACACGCTTCCGCAGAGGTAAGGTGACACGCTTCCGCAGAGGTAAGGTGACCCACCAAACCCTTCTCTCTAGGTGCCTGATTTAACGTCTCCTGTCCATCATCAGCAAAAGTTCCCGAAAATCCAGACTTCACTCTCTTCCAATCGTCGAGACTCCAACCAGTGGAATGGGTAAAGAAATTGTTTCCAGTAGTTCCTTTCTGCCAACCCTTGTTACGCTCGAATGGCCTTCCACCCCCGTATCTGGCTTTTCTGGGAGGACTCAAAGCACGAAGCCAGACACATAATCGCAAGCAATCTTCCGATTGAACATCCCTCTTCTCTCCTTCCTCTAAACATTCTCTTAACACATGCCCAAGAAGACCACATTTGAAACAATAGTCCTGTAATCTTTCATAACGAAGAAGCATTGTAGTAACCACACCAGAACCCAGAATATCAACCCTCAAGCTTCGTTAGAGTGGTTTCTCTGCTACAATAACAGTACGAACTCGTAAAAACCTAACATCACCTTTACCAGTTTCTAAATCAACTTCCCAAACATCTCCAATCATCTTCCCTAGAAAGAAACTGATTTCCTCCGACATACAAATTAACGGAACATTATGAATCTGGATCCAGAACTCATCTTTTGAAAAGCTCATGTTTTTTATATCCCCTGTTCCTGACGGTTCTTCAAATATAATAATAGCTCTATCAAAGTACCAATGCCCCCCCATAAGTATCCTCTGGCGATCCTCAACTGTTTTAAAATGCAGAGCAAAAATATTTCCCTCTAAAGCTTCTGTCTCCACTCCTCCATTCACTCTCCAAATCGACGCCATAACATCAAAGAAAACCCCTTTGTTAACCAGTTTATTTGACATTATTTTACCCACTAAACAAAGAGCAAGTTTATGAATACCTTTGTCTTTCAAACTTCCATTTAAAACCCGCACCTGACCCCTTTTTTCATCTAGGGACAAAGTGTTGCATAAGTAAGCAATCTCCTCTGTATTCATGACAGACACCAACCGAAACCCAACAATAAAGCAATAAGAAGAACCTAGAAGAAACTAGACAAACACAAAAGAAAAATCCAGAAGAGACTTCCTTAAAGTAAAACTTTCACCTTTTGTTGAGAGAAAAAACAAAAGGGAGAGACTTCTAAAGGAAAAATAATTTGGGACCGTCGGTGCATATTTAGCTAACAATTACAATTCATATAGTTATGGTAAAGCTCATATCAAGAGAGGATTATATTCAATAAAAATATTTTGAATATGGCGGTTTAATTTTCAAACGGAGTTTAATAATGTTTTTAAAAGTATCGAGATGAAATCGGTCTAACATTTGAGTTAAGAAATCATTGACAACAAATCAATTTTTAGAATTATGTTGGATTCAGTCTAGATATTTGATGAGTTGAATGTGCATCATTTACTACCAAATCACATTGGGTAGTGCACCTTTTAAAATATATTAAAAAAATTCTTTTAAACTATAAAAATAGCCATCAACCTATTTTGGAAGCGGAACCTCATTGTGTATAAATTGATTAAGGAGATGGTTAAATTACTCTAAATGATCCTATACAGCATGGCCAAATTATAAAAAATTCAAGTAAATTAAGAGGTACTTTTGGACAAAGAAAAAGTTAGACTCAAAACTGAAAAATTAAGCAAGTGTTGGACCTAAACCATTAATATTGGGTCAATATTATGACCCGAAATCATTAAAGATTGGTCACTATTTTTTTTTTTTTTTTTGATATAAAATAACAACAACAAAACATTACATAGTCGAATTACATAAAACGGGACCTGATTCCAACCAAAGATACTCCCTAGCGGAGGAAAAAGCTATACTTGCAAGCATAAGAGCCAAGGAATTTCCAGACCTAGAAACCGCTAAACACTTACTAATGTCTACATCAAAGAACAAAGACATAATGTCTTTCACAATAAAATTAGATTCCTCTACTGGAGGGATTGAATCGTTGAGGATGGATACCAAAGAAAGAGAAAAAATCTCAGCAACATCAACTCTCAAACTATAAAATTGGGATAGCAATAAACCTTCCCGTAAAGCAATCAACTCCCCAACTTCAGCATTAAAAGCACCTGTCAACTGATGAGAATGAGCTGCCAAAACCAACCCCTTATCATCTCTAATAGCTGCTCCAACTCCAATAGACTTACCATTTTTTTTAAGAGCAGCTGCAGTATTAAGTTTGAATCTTCCAGGAGGAGGGGCTAGCCAATTTTCATTTGACCTTAACTCCACAGAAGGCGGCTGAATGGAGGTGACACACTTAGAATTCTGAAATTCTGATAAAAACGATAAAGCACCAGAAATCACCATCTCAGAAGGCTTCCCTTTACCTGTGATAAAAATCAAATTTCTGTTATCCCATATTGCCCAAGCAATCATACAAAAACTGGCCAAATCTTCAACAGAAAGAAGGGAAGAAGCTTGTAGAAAAATCTCTAGAGCAGAAAGTTGTTTCACATCAGCAAAAATACAATAAAACTCAACTTTTTTCCAACATTTTTTAGCTTCTAAACACCCAAAAATTGCATGGGCAGCAGACTCAACAGAGGAATAACAACTGTTACACAACGGGGACTCCACTACCTTTCGTTTCCAAAGATTCTCAAGCGAGGGGAAATCATTCCAACAAGCACGCCAAACAAATATTTTAACTTTGGGAGGCACCTTTAACTTCCACAACAGATTCCACCACTTTTGAGACACAACAGAATTAGAGACAGATGCACAGTTCTTAAGTGACAAAGCCAAACGATAACCACTTTGAACTGAAAACTCCCCATTCTTTTCATAATACCAAGCAAGATAATCTTCACCCCCTATCCAATTAACTGGAATGGTTAAAACAACCTCTTTATCACATGGCAGCAGAAAACTATCCAACTTATCAATATCCCACCAACGGCGATTATCAACAAAAAGATCCGCAACTCTAAGCTCAGACCCAGGATTAGAAGTAACTATCATAAAAGTACTAGGAAGAGGCAGCCAGCGATCCCTATAAACACTAATATTTTTGCCATCCCCCACCACCCATCTGAGACCTTCTGACAGTAAAGATCTCCCCCACAAAATACTTCTCCACACATAAGAACAACCATTTTTCAAAGACACCTGGAGAAAGTCCTCATTCTTATAATATTTGGCTTTCAACAGCTGTGCAACCAAAGAATCAGGCTTGCTCTGAATCCTCCATGCTTGCTTAGCAAGAAGAGCTTGATTAAAAGATATTAAATCTTTAAAACCCAACCCACCCTCACTTTTAGGTTGACAAAGTGTTTCCCATTTAACCCAGCTAATCTTCCTTCTACCATCTATGGATCCCCACCAAAACTTAGAAAACATAGAACTAAGTTCCTTACATAAACCCACTGGAAGCTGGAAAATGCTCATTGCATAATTAGGAATTGTTTGCGCCACTGCTCGAATCAGAACCTCTTTACCTCCAAAAGAAAAATAACTATACTTCCAACCTCTAAGCTTCTTCCAAACCCTCTCCTTAATCTCATTAAACATAATCCTCTTTTTCCTACCCACCAAGGTAGGAAAACCAAGATACATATCCTGAAAATTACTGTCAACCACACCAAGCAAATCAAATATTTTTGTTTTGGCACTAACAACCACATTAGGACTAAATGTTACATTGTTTTTCTGTAAATTAATTTGCTGCCCTGAACCACTAGCGTACACCTTCAGGATATCCCAGATAAAATAACTACATTCACTCGAAGCCCTACTGAAAATAATACTATCATCCGCAAAAAACATATGACTAATTAGAGGACCCCCCCCTACTACATCGAATACCTAATCCCCTACCATTCTTCTCAGCCCTAGTAATCATACACGAAAGGGCTTCAGCACACAAAATAAAGAGGAAAGGGGAAAGAGGGCACCCCTGTCTAAGACCTCTGGAAGGCTTCACTTGACTCACTGGAACTCCATTCAATAAAAAACTAACGGAAGAAGTAGTAATACAATCCATAATTAAATCAATCAAACTAAGCGGAAAATTCATCTTAGACAAAACAGCACGTAAAAAATTCCATTCAACTCTATCATAAGCCTTACTCATATCCAATTTAAGAGCCATCAAACCCTTTATACCAGATTTTTTCCGAGCAATCAAATGAAGAGATTCAAAAGCAACCAAAACATTATCAAAAATCTGCCTATCGGGAACAAAAGCAGACTGATTAGGGGAAATCAACCCTTGAAGCAAAGGCCTTAATCTAGAGGCTATAACCTTAGTAACTGTCTTATAAATCACACTACATAAGGAAATAGGACAAAAATCTTTAGGAGATTCAGGATTTTTAACTTTTGGTATAAGCACCACATTAGTAAAATTAAAATCCCTAATGAAAGAAATACCATTAAGAACACTTAAGCAAACACTAGTAAAATCTTCACCTAAAACATACCAGAATTTTTGGAAGAAAATGGCTTGAAAACCATCTGGCCCAGGTGCTTTAGTAGGACTCAACTCAAAAACAGCTGCCTTGATTTCTGCTGCAAAATATCCACTTGCAACTCTTCTCTCTGAGCAACACTGAACCTGGTACTAATTGACTCAGTTGCTGAAGCAATATCATTAAAGGAGGGATTAGCGGACTGAAATAAAGAAGAAAAGAAGTCTTGAATAACTCTAGCCATTCCCTCATCAGAATCTTCAAACTGGCCCTCATTGTTGCATAATTTTATAATCACATTCTTTTTCTTTCTTGCCGTTGCTTTGGCATGAAAAAACTTAGAATTATGATCTCCCGCCTCCAACCAATCTGCCCTTGACCTCTGCTTCCAGAAAAGTTCTTCAGAATCAAGCAGCCCTTCCACTGCTTTTTCTAGCAATTTAATCTCCGTCATAATACCTTTCTGCTCACACCTCTTGTATAACAGCTCTATCTCTCTATTTTTAGCTTCAATCTGACTTCTAAGATTTTTAAATCTAACTTTACTCCAACTAGATAAACAAGTAGCACACTGATTCAGATTCCTAGCAAAATCCCTTGCTGAATTTGATAATCCATTAATCTTCCAGGCTTCACAAATCACTCTGCCAATTCACCTTCTTTTAACCAAAAAGGTTCAAATTTCAACCCCCATTTTCTACTATTCATAGGCCTACTATTATTCTCAAATGTCAATAACATCGGACGGTGATCAGAAGAATGAAAACCTAAATGCTCCACCTTCACAAAATCAAATCTGTCCCTCCAAATATTATTCGTAATCTTTCCTGAATATTACTTATACCTTCTCTTTTGTTATTCCATGTCATTTTAGGACCTAAACAACCCAAATCAATAAGATCACACTCATCAATAATCTGGCGAAACCGAACCATACCAATAACCGTCTTCATTGATCCGCCAACTTTCTCATTCATACACAACAATTCATTGAAATCTCCCCCACATACCCAAGGGAGATTATCCACTTCTCTTAATCGACGTAAGAGTGCCCAGGACTACACTCTCTTACTAGGTGCAGGATCTCCATAAAACCCCGAAAAACACCACTTAAATCCATCTTCCATCTGTATTCCAGCATCGATATCACCAATTGAGAAGGATAGAATTGTAACCTGAAGCTCTTTCTACCAAAATAACATCAAACCTCCACTGTTACCAACACTATCTACCCAAAAAACATCATAACTATCTATCAATTCTCTAATTTTCGCTACCTTATTACTAAATAATTTTGTTTCATATAGAAAAACAAAATCAGGGGAATATTTCCTCATCAACCTCTTTAAGGCCGAGAATGCTCGGGGATTCCCCAACCCCCAAACGTTCCAACTTAGGCCAATCATGATGCCTGACGGGCCTGGAAACCAGACTCCGCCAAACTTTCAACATCCCCAACTGGACCAATATATCTTCCTTTCTTTGACTCACCATTTTCTATAGAACTATCTAAAAACTCCTTTCTTTTTCCACACTAGACTTCCCACCGTTTTAAAGACTTTGCAACATTATCCCTCTGAATTAAAGAATAATTTGCAACTTTTAGACCCTTTTCAAATTTATTACTTTTTCCTGAACCAGTACAAGAAAACTTACTTGTGAAAGAGGAATCATTTCCTTTAAAGCTCTTCTTTCCTTGTTTATTAACCACTTTTAATTTTCGAAAAAGACTAGAAGAATTATGATGGATAATTTCTGGCTTCCTCTCTCTAGCTAACCTTTTCCAATTTCTTGTATTTGCTCTCTTTGGGGAAGTTTGCATATCTGACTTTATAGAACAAACCATAGGCAAAACTCCACCAGACTCAATTTCTACCAGAGACTTGGACCTATTCCCATTTAAATCAGAATCTTTTAAATTAAACCCACTTGCTAACAGCCCAAGCCCAATCGACTCCTTTTGTTCCACTATAAGCTTCTTCTTGTTTTCCACTATGGGCTCTATTGGCAGGCCTTCTATTCTCAGCCCATGGATCTGAGAGGATCCAGATCCACTAAGAATGGGTAGGGCAGCTGGAATAGATTCTACAGTCTTCTTCTTTCCTTCCTTACCACTGTCAGTCAGAACATCAAGCTGAGAAATCAGAACACCAGAACTCAAATTAGGCAAACCTTCATCAATCACCATATGCCTTTCTTCCAACTCACTCCCCTGCTTCCTCAAATTACCTTCCTGATGCTGATTAAACATCAGTTGTTGTCTATTAGAAATTGAAGCTCTCATCCAAGACCCATACTTAGAAGAATCTCCATTCAAAGCTTCAAGCTTCGCCATTTCATTTGAGCACTCCTTACTAGCATGCCCAATTCTCCCACACACATAACAAAATTCTGGTAATCTCTCATACTTAAGACTAACCATCTCGATATTGGAAGAATTATCCAATTTCAATCTTAGCCATTGTTTCAATGGTTTAGAAATATCTACTTGTACCTTAACCTTCATAAATTTTCCCCTACAATCTTTTGATTCCGACGGAATCTCTATAACTCTCCCTATCTATTCCGCCATCCATTTCGCTGATCTTCGATTCATGCACATAATAGGAACATTATGAATCTAAATACAAAGCTCCACTTTACTGAAACTCAAAAGAGAAATTTTACCCATACCCTCCGGTTTCTCTAAAGCTATTAAACTCTTGTCAAAATACCATAGACCTCGTTGCCAGATCCGATTTCTTTCTTCCTGATTGAGAAAATGAAACATAAACATATTATCACCCACTGATTCAATCGCAACCTTCCCAAAAGGATACCAAAGCTGTTCTTTCAGATTTTTAAACGCCTCTCTATTAACTTTTTTACCAGAAAGCACCTTCCCTACTAAACAAAGATCTACATCCGCCACTCTACCTCTTTGATCCTCTTCAGACATCTCGTGAATCTCCCCATCTGCATCAGCTAATGATAAATTCTTATAAAGCTTTACAATTTCTGACTCAGCCATATCTACTGAACTAAGAAAACCAAGAACCTCTGTAAATAATACGCTACTTCAGACAAGAAGACTTTCAACCTAAAGGACACAACTACTTTCACTTCTTTTTCCTTCAAAGAGAGAGAGAGAGAAAAGAAGAAAAGACACCAAGTTGATTGGTCACTATTTAGACGCCGTTTTAACATTGGTTTGTGAGAGAAAAAAAGAAGTGAAAATTTTAAAATTGATCACATATGTAATATGTTATATGATTTTTTTTTTTAACCATTTACGAAATTTAAAATGTTAATAACCACATTATATAATTTATTTTCTATCCATAACACTAAATCATAAAAATATCTGATGTAAGACACTTCTTGAAGTCTATTGAAGGGGCAAACGATGTCTATTTTGGACCCATAATAAATCGTTGGAATCGTATTATGAACTCTATTTTGCCAGAAGAGGCCATTTTGACCTCCATTTTCTTAGATTTATATTTTAGGCGGGATTTAGGGTTTTTTTTCCGGAAAATATTTTCTTTTAATTTAATTAGGAATCAAGTCAGGTTTTAGAAATAAATCAAACTTACCTTCCCTAGTAAGATTTGATATTCTCTTGTCAATCAAATTAGGAGTCTTGAATCCTATAGAATTCTGGTTTATTTCAATTTCTATTTAAGCAAGAGCTAGAAGAGGTTTTTGTAGCTTTTTCATCATTATCAATAAAATCGTTCTTTTGAACAAAACGCTCTCGTGGATTCAAGAACTATCATCTTTCGCTTTGTTAAGTGGTATCAGAGCCAAAGGCTACATCAACTAACTTAACTAAAAGCACACGAACACAAGAAGAATTTTGTTGTAACTTATATGAGAGAATAGCTAGGGCTTAGAATCCACCCAACCAATCCTATCTTTGCTCCAGACCCACCAACTAAACCCAACTATACAAGTGAATGTTGTAGACTCATGTGACCTTAAAATAGTCTTTACTCTCTCTCAAGCAATGATGACCACACTCATATATACAAATAACCTATCTCTCGATGAATATCCGAATTACACAAAAGTTCATTAAGCTTAGTGGCACACCATATGAATCCTACAAGCTAGCCTCGCGTATCTCTACCTTAATAGACTTGTATTGAGCATTTCATTGAACACGTGGTGTTCTTGTTAGGATTATGCTCAATAGCAAGAGTGTAATGTTATATTTGACAATCTTTTCATATTAATAAAGTGATTTCTGTTTGTTAACAAAATCTTATAACATTTATTATTACAATTGTCAAAGTAAATAATCATAAGGTCAAAAGACTATGAGAAAAGAAGAATTGTTCGTACATCTGGATATGTATGAGATAAACACAATTCTTTAATTAGTCTTGAATAACGT
The DNA here is from genome assembly GCA_954870605.1 of Acer campestre. NCBI lineage: Eukaryota > Viridiplantae > Streptophyta > Magnoliopsida > Sapindales > Sapindaceae > Acer > Acer campestre. The sequence continues at coordinate 17,084,557 of OX940803.1, read as the reverse complement.
TCACAACTTAAGTTAAAGTTTAGACACCTTTATCTTGTTAAAGTTGTAGAATTCTTTTACTAGCATTTGAGTGGGATCAAATGTGTTGTGATGAGTCTAAAATCATCGAAGGGTCTTCGAGTAAAAGAATCCAGTGCACTGGGTGCAATGAACTGGATCACAATGAAATACTTTTTTTCTAGAACCTTTCAATAGATAAAAGTATTTTCATTATCAGGACAATCAGAGAGTCTATCTTAATCCTGAGATAAATGATAGACTTATGGTTGTAAGTGTTATCATTTGAACTATCAATGAGTACGATTATATAACATAGTCTATCCTCGATAGTTTGGTGGTATTCATTTGTTAATCGATAAAGGACTTCATTTATAGATATGGACATCGTGGCTCCATTTATTAAATGTTAGTAGAATATCATCATATGGATGCTTTGTGGTTTTGGATATTAAATCTTAACATTGAGTTTTCAATAGTGTCTATTGAAAGATGACTTCTGGACAAGTCATAATATATATCCAAGTTCAAAGTGTGGTCATATGAGTAAATATGGTAACTTGGAGAGCTATAGGCGGTCTATGAGCTCTTGGCGATTACTGATATTCTTCACGATGATTCACTATCTCCTATATGATTGTCTAGGGTATGAATGAGAATCGTTAACTTATTCCATATTTATTTAAGAGTGCAATTTTAGTTCATTCTTCTTTAGTGGAATGAACTAAAATTAATAGATTGAACCTAAGTGAATCATTTGTTGATTGTGATTGGGTTATATCTATTGGAGCTTAAATTTAGATAGGTCTGCCAAGATCCCCAATCCGCTTGGACTTGCATGAATCACTTGATATATTCTACCGGACTATTTATGGGTCCATCTAGAATTGTATTTAATATATTAAGAATATAATTTGCACATTATTTATTTAATGGGATGTTTAATTATATTAATATATTAATGAAAGGCATGTGGGCTTGTTTCTTTTAGTAAGAATGGATCTAGTTCACATGTGGGCTTTTTTAAAGTCCAAATGGATTAAATAAAATAAGAAAACAATATTTGGCCCAAGTTATAGTCATGGGCGGCTAGGCTATATTAATTAACCCATAATATTGTTTTATTTTATTATTTAATTAAATAGAAATTAATTAATATGTTAATTAATTATTTAGTTAAGAAACAAATCTTTTTCTGATTAGGAAATATGTTTCCTAGTAGTATATTAAATATAAAAGACTTTATTTGTTTAGTCAAATTAGGAAGTCTTTTATATAATCACAAATTCACTAAAGAGTTGGATTAGGGTTTGAATTCTAAGAAGTATTTTGTGGAAACACAAATCCTATTTGGAAAAGGACTTTGGTAATCACCTTGTTGGACAAGGCTAGAATTCGGCAACCCTAAATATATTAGGGCAAAAAATTCGGTCCCTATATAACACTAGGGATGAATTACGGCCAACCCTAGTTTTTGCCTTTAAAGAATTTATTTTCTTTTGCTAAAGTGGAAAAATAAAATCCTACTCTAAGACTAGTGAGAGATTTCAGCCAAGAGGGGTTGTGAGAAAAGAATTGTTCCTATTTTGATAGTGCACTAGTGATCTTAACATCAAGAAATCTTGTGCACAATTTCGAATAAGGTTCATGCGAATTTCAATCTAACGATTGTGAATTCAAAAGTGACTGGAACATTCTTAGCAACCTTTTAGAGTTTGTTGTGACTAACAGAATCAGAAAAGTTTTTTGTTGTCCATTCTCAGGTTCACAATTCAAAAGAATGGAGACCATGCTCCTAGGTGATTCACGTTCGTGATCGGGTTTGGAAGATCTTGTGGATTACCATTGACGCTAGTCAATCGGATCACGAGAAAAATGTGTTTTATCTTTTCGTATATATGCTTAATTAATTAAAGGGTTAAGGTTCAATATGGGAAATTTTTAAAAAATATACTAAACTCTTTTTAGTCTCGCTTCCGCCGCGTGCAAACGTTTTTCCCTACAGTTCTTCCCCTCTCAATCCATCACACAACCACAAAAATAACATTTAAGTGATAGCTAGGCACGCAAAAGCATTAAGCACATGAAAATTTCACACAACAACACAAACAAGCGTAGATAAAATTGAGGGTCTTTTATTTAGATAGTCATGGATTGAGATTCATCTTGGCCTTAGCTCAAGAGGTTTAGTTCATATTACAACTTAAAGCCATACAAAATATAATCTAAACATGCTATTATAAGAATGAAAAGAGAAAGAGATATAGAGAAAACTAATGATGGAGAGCTCTCTCTTCTTTACTTGAAAGTTTCTTATCTTTTAATTCTTCTTTAGCTCCCTTTGCCCTAAAATATAAGATGATGACAGATTTGATGATTGTATGTGGTGGATGTATGGAAGGAAGTGTAAAGATCAAGTTTTTGTGACTTGGTTTATAAGAAAAGCTAAGGAAATGTGTGTTCTTGGTGAGATTCTTGGCAAAAGAGTGGTAATTTGGTCTGAAAATAAGGTAGGTTTATATAGGTGAGTGACTTAGGGCAAGGGTAAAAATCAAAATTGAAAATTTTTTTCTACGCCGGCGAGTGAAGCTACTTTACAAGAGACCTGGCCAAGTAGCTTGCCAGGTCGCTTTTCTCTTTTGGAGCTAAGGGGGAAAATTTGACAATGCACAAAGCCACTTCCCAAGTTACCTGGGCAAGTAGCTTCCCAAGTCGCTTTTTCTTCTGGAATTGAATCTTGAATTTTGACAATGCACAAAGCCATTTTCCAAGTACCTAGGCAAGTAGCTTCCTAGGTCGCTTTTTCTTCTGGAATTTCATTCCCAAAGCTTTCTACTTCTTCAACTTTTCCGCTTCGATTCCAATATTGGCCAAAATATCTCAAAGCTCAATTTCAACCCTAAAGCTCAATTTCAACCCTTAATCTCTATACAACTTGTTAAAAAACATTAAACATATGGTTTTTACCCGGGAAACAAGCACAAAACATAAGAAATAAGGAATTACACCAAGCGTAAAGATAAACATATACTTTGTTACATAAGACAAAAATACTTTAAATACATTAAGAGGTGTAGGATAGAGAGTATGAGAGAGAAGAGGTTATACCGTAGGGCTACTATCTAGAAATATGAAGACATTAACCACTATAAATGAAAATGTGGTACCTAGGTTAAATAGGAAAGAGGAACAATCTAGCTATAGTGTTCATATGACACCTTTAGATGCAAATAGGTCTAAAGGACTTAGTATTTCTATAGGGACTTGTCACTTGCCCTGATATGGTAGGGATTGACCCCATATGAGGAGCTCAAGCAAAAAGAGCAAGCATGTGATTGTGCTATTTTTATACCTAGTTTTAGGTCCCCAATTCCTATTATGTATGTTCATTTCTTGGGCAAAACTGGATGTTTAATAATTTAAATAAGTGTTTCAATTGAATTTGGTAATCAAGGGCAAGAGTGCAAAATTCGAGGAAGGATTGAAGTTTTTGTAATTTTAGGAGAGTTTAGGGGCCTTTCCATAATTCACCATGATGGATGGCGAAGTCCATGGTGAACTCAATTCTAGAGAAGTTCTTTATCCTAGTTTCGCTGTGAAAGGGAGAGGGAAGGGTATTTTTGTAATTGTCCACCGAGGGTATTTCATAATTTTTCATTTTTGTGCCCTAATTTCAAGGATCATTATTTAAACCCCATTTTTAGCCTCTTTCCTCACTCTCCATTAGATAACCAACACCTATCTTAGATCTAAAAACTCCAAACATCAAATTAAGAGAGAGAGAGAGAGAGAGAGAGAGAGAGAGAGAAAAGCCTTCAAAGGCATCCATAGAGGTTTTCCTCTATGGATGCCTTACCATCACACCTTCTACACATTCTCCACCCATCTTAGAGTAGATTGCAAGGAGAAATGAGGATATTTTGAACAATTTCGAGCCAAGCAAGCAAGGAGCTCTTGGAGTAGATTTCTTCAAGGGTTTTCTCTTTCATCTCACTTTCTTTGTATATCTTGTTATCTTTGATGTGTAACCCCATTAGGGAATATTTGTAAACCTACACTTATGTTCATCAATGAATATGATTGTTATTATTTTGATTTGTGTTTTGTTTCATTCTTTGTTATTATTGTTATTAATCTTTTATCTTGATATGCATATGTATTGAGGTTAGAAATTGATATGTATGCATGTATGAGATTAGGAGTAGATTAACTAAATTTAAGAGTAGTGTGATGTAACATCCCATTTGTGTATGTACGTTGATGGATGATCGAAATGCCTTGTTTGAATTGGTTTGAGTGTATAAGGATTATGGTTGTACCTTTGGATGGCCTTCCGGGTACGACTTGACTATTTAGCTCTAAAAAAATGGATGAAACTTATTGCATGATCTTGCTAGAATAGGTTTTAGATCAATGTTCTGGTGCTTAATGGGTCATTGGCCTTAAGACACAATTACTCATTCAATGAACTTGGTTGAATGATGAGTTTATTTCTGTAAATTCATTAATCAAGAGAATGAGCCCTTGACTTGAATTGAATATGCTTAATATATAACAATCAATTTGATGTGCATTTGTATTTGGTGAGCTCATTTTCCTTGTGTGACCACTATCCTGCATCTCTCCAAGCTATATTTGTTTTCGTAACTTAGGGGTGATTTGCCTTTAGAAGTAAATTAATTTAACTTAGGAGTAGTGTTATATAGAAAGGCAAGTAGATGGTTACTTTTCTATCTTTAGTTTTAGGTTTATTTCATTTACATGCTCACACACACAACGCATTATGCCTACACTTTGCACACAACATTCTCACATCTTCTGTGTTCTATTTACATGATTTTAATAAACTCTAAAACTTGAAACGGTTGATGGATGACACCTCCCCTCGGAACGATACCCTTACTTGTTGATATACTTGTCTTTAGACTCATACACTTGCAAGGCAGAAAAATACAAGCTAAGAACAATCATTTGACATCAAAAACGATGGTTGTCAGCTTGTATGATTCTTATATGCAAAAGGTTAATAAATTTTATGATCTTATGTGATTGCTTGAGGTTGCATGGTGAATAACATTGATAAATATTTGAATAATGTTTTTGATGACTCCATGCATGGTTGCTTAGTAAGTAAATGCATGATTTCTATGTTGTATTGGGTATGCTTATCTTTTTTAGGAATGTTTTTATTGATAGTACATATGATTGACCTCAAATTGTTCTCCATGTCCATGATTCATATGATATGCATTTTCAAACTCTCTCTTGAAAAAGGTTACTGGCACATGACGTGTAGCCACCCAATGTAGGAAAAGGTTACTCATGTGAAACCGAGTGTAAGTCATCGAGAGAGTTACCATTGCATTAAAAACATAAATATATGCATTCAAGAAATTCAAAGCCATAAGACAAAACGATTTCACATGGAAAATGTGAAGAATGCCGAAGAAATATGAACTTTTCTGGGAAATATCCTACACAGAATTTCTAATACCCTAAGATACAGAAAATCGAGGCTAAAACAGGAATCGAGAGGCAAATAAAGTGAGAAGACTTACTAGTTGAAGTCGATTTCGAAGCTTGGCCTTGGAATTGCTGAAGTTACAGAAGAGAAATGAGTTTTTCTTTTTTACTTCAAGACTAAGCAAACAAAGAATAGTGAAACGAAATGACAAGGGGCAGTCTTTTTATTTCATGTGACCAAGTAGCACACGTGTTAGCATAGTAGAGGACTGCTTTAAGGTTTTTCAGCTTTTCAAAAGGGCACCAAAGATCAAGCGACAAGTCAACCTTAAAAGACTGAAGTAAGCTCCTAATATTTGAAAACATCGTGAAAAAAGCGTTTCGTAATGAGCGCATGACTAAAGGTTGACTCAACCATAACAACGATGGAAAAAATTAGCATTCAACGATATAGAATGCTTAGAAGTCTACTCGATTGAAGCTACTCTATAACTTGGATACTCCATGCTTAGAGAGTGGGGGACAAACCGTGGTAGTCAAAATCTAGCTCTAGGCTCAGCGCTTTGGTTTGTGTTTATTTTCCTTATGAATCCAGGCCAAGCCCAAACACGACAGGTCGACACAAGACCAAACTGACTCAACTTATTCACCTTCATTGGACTCTTAGCTAAGTTAGACAATTATTGTTATCTGATAACTGCCCAATTCGAATTTAACTCAAAGGCGAATTCAAATCTTAATTTCAACACTTGTCTCCACGTTCTTATTGCCATACCAAAGTGGAAAACCTTAATTTAACAAGCACTCGACAGTAACAGCGGGCACAATACGGTTTGGACTACTATTTTGATATTTAATATAACAGTCTATTTAATTGATTCATTGTATTACTTTATGATATTTATCTACTACGAATATTCCACTGACTTGGGCGTCAGAGAGTCCCCCCTAAGGGACCACCTTATCTCACTCCTTTTTTACTTGTTTGTTTTCTAGGTCACTCAAACTTTCTCTCTGTTTAGCTCTAAATATAGGTTGCAGGTGCCCGTATTAAAGCAACTGTAGAGTGATCCCCTACACCTACATCTTGCAAACGACAGACAAATTGGAATATCTCTAACACCTTCAATGTGGCTAATCCATCTAAGTATCATGAGGATGTGACTCTTTATCCTGACGGCTAGGTGACGAGTTCTCATTCAAGTGGGGGACTAATGTAGGACACTTATGGAAGGTTGTTGGAGGGGCAAACGACGTCCATTTTGGACCCATAATATATCGTTGGAAACATAAGGAGAACAACTTGTAAGTCATAACTCCTTTTTTTTCACAATTAACTTTTCCTATTGTTTCTCATTAATTATTTCATGCATTTTACTCTATGTAGAGTCGATTATGAACATTTAAAATTTATTTTGGGTATTAGTACCGAGTTTATTCAAAATATAAGAATTTATTTTATTAAACATAACTATAAACTATATAAAAATTGTGAAATACCAATATTTATCTTATAAAAAAAAAATAAAAGAAAAAAAACAAATTTGGGGTTGGGCAGGTTGGTGGCCGGCCAACTCCCCCCGATTCCCCACCCTAAACCCGGTCTTCAATAGTAGGGGTTGGAGCGGGTTTGGAGCCAAGTAATTTTTGTCGGGACAGGTTCGGGAATTGTATTCCATGTCCCAGACACGCCCCATTGACATCCCTATAAGCAAATCCTGGCTGAGGAATGGCCATGGATCGGGTTCGGACGGGTTTGGAAAATCAAAGCCAAACCCACAAAAGAAAATGACATCCAAACCCATCCACGAACCCACGAAAATATAGCATGTTTGGGTTTGGGTTCGAGTTTGGGTTTCACCCGTGGATTTAAGCAACATCCAGACCCACCCACAAACCCGTGAACTTCAGAGGATTTGTGGATGGGTGTGGCACCCGCGGACCCGCGGACCCGCGAACCCGTGAACATTTATCATTTTAAGTTTAAAAGTATAAATAGCTTAAAAAAATAAATAATGAAAATAAATATAAACGAGTCCTAATATAATCTAGAGGGGGGTGAATAGATTTTAATCCCTTTTTACCAATTTTTCGAGATTAAACAAGATTACAAAATTACCCTAACTAGTCAACAAATGAAATCATGTGAAGACAATGCGGAAAGTAAATAACACATGATTTTTACGTGGAGACCCACACGGGGAAAAACCACGGGCTATTAAGTGCGCCACACTAGAACCTTAATCCACTACTTGCAAATACGATTACAATCTAGGTTGACCGCATCACACCTAAGATTACTAATCCGTCTTTGCTACCCACCGGCCTTTAGAAGTGAACCTAGTTCATGCTTGCAAACTACCAACAATGCAAATACAAGACTTGACTCTAAGTGAAGAGATAAAACAACCTAGTGTGAATATATGCAATATTCAAGATGCTCAAAATGCAAGGTTAGATATTTTAGCTTATCTAGGCATGGATGAACATGTTAGACATTCCTAGATATCATCTTACTAAGTGGCATGCATAAACCATAACAAAATAGGCAAACAAGATCCTATATGCAATATCTACCACAATACAACTCACAAACCACAATAACACAATCTTGAACCTAAGTCAAGTCATAAAGGAGCAATCTTGAACTTATTCAAGTAATAAATGAGCAATCTTGTAGAGAGAGAACATTTGATATGATGCAAGAGATGTTCTAACTACAAGTCATGTGAGCAAGATGAAAACCCTAAGAGAATCATACTAGAACATGCTATATGATGAATGAATCATGCAAGAATGATGGGTTTTGATGTTTGGAGTAATAAAAAAGTGTTCTTGATACCTTGGCTTTGAAGACACTTAGAAGCTCTCAAAAGATGTAATTTTTGCTCACTGAAAACGAGCCAAGGCCAAACAAGATATATATATATATGAGATCCAATCAAAGTGAGGTCGTTTTGGAAAAAACGCTTCAGATTCCGTCATTGGCGCTGGTGAGGTTGCGCTGGTCACCCGCGCAAGTCACCAGCGCACAGCCCAAGCGTACAAATTGCGCTGGTCACCAACGCACGCCACAGGCGCACTACCAGCGTCAAATCTCTGGGAGAGTTGCGCTGGTGAGGCTGCGCTGGTCACCGGCGCACAGCCAAAGGGCACAACTTGCGCTGGTCACCCGCGCAAGCCACAGGCGCACGACCAGCGACAATCCTCTGGGAGAGTTGCGCTGGTGAGGCTGCGCTGGTAACCCACGCCAGGGCACCAGCGCACACACAAAACTAGCTAAAACAAATTCAAAGAATGTGCAAGTGTGAAGGATGTGAAATACTACCAAACCAAGAAGTAAAATATCACACATGCATGCTAGAGAGTGTGTGTGTGCAACTAAATCTCTTCAAAGAGAGTCAAGAACAAGATTATACCTTTCATGATGCTTTCGAAATCCACAATGAGGTCCTTAAGCATTTGAGGAGAAAAACTTCAATCCTAAGCTACCCTTACAAGATTGAACCCCATTGTGATTTTGTCAACGAAATAAGCCAATTAAAAAGTGAGGCACTTACAAATAATAATAATAATAATAATAATAATAATAATAAAAACTAGAACAGCACAAAAAAAAAAAAAATGTAGTTCAAGTTCTAAAATTCTAACATAAGTACACAATCCGTAAATTCAAGTTATGAATTCTAACACAACACAAGTCCATAATCTATAAGTTCAAAATATTAAAATTACGCACAAACACAAATAAATAAGAATACAATATTAAAATTACACGCAAACACAAATAAATAAGAATACAATGTTAAAATTACACACGCACATAATAACGGGTTCGCGGGTTTGGGTGTGGTTACTCGAACCCGAACTCGTGATGGGTACAATTTTCAAACTCAAACCCGCTCACGAGTACAATTATCTCACCCAAACCCTCTTTAAGCGGGTTGGGTTTGGGTGGGTCCCACGTATTCGGGATTAATTGTCATCCTTATCCTGGCTACTTAATTTCTTAAAGCCATGTGGACCCAAATGCAGAAAGGTTCATAGTTCACCTAGGAAAGAAATTCAGCAGATAATCCAAATCGGTTATTTATTATTATATGCCATAAAAGGAAAAACAAATATTTATTATTTTATAATATATTAGGAAAAAGAATATCTATTATTTTATGCCATAGAAGGAAAAAAAGTTATGTTTATTATTTTGTATTATAACAAGCAAAAGAATATTTATTATTTTATGCAATAATTAGGTCATATCTCATCACAGAGTTAATGCTCTTATCTGTATTTGACAGATATTATTGCTAACAGAGAAGCAGTTAAAAGGAAAATACATGCTTGCTTATATATAGAGGCAACAACGTACGATACATAAGTTGAGAGTAGAGAGAGTCATTGCTGAAAAAGATACATGGCAGCAATTCAGCAATTCACCAAGACAGCTTTCGGGTCATATTCTATCATGACTTTGAAAATCATCGCAATACTAGTCCTATTCATTTCTGTGAAAAGCAGTCCTCTTTCAGAGGAAGAAGATTTATATTTAGAAGAACAACTCACAATTCTCAATAAGCCAGCAATCAAAACGATTGAGGTATGTAATGTGATCTTTTTTATGTAATATTAATGTGGTTTTAGTCATTTTCACTATCAATATAACCGATAATTGTTTTGTTTTTAGATGGGAGGTTATACCATTGATTGTGTAGACATTAATAAACAGCCTTCACTTGATCATCCGTTGTTGAAGAATCACAAAGTTCAGGTAAATTTTCTAGGTGGCATAAAAATAAATAAAATATATTATCATCAAAATTATTAATTGTAAATATATGCTGATGAATTAGACAAGACCGACTACATTCCCCGATGGAATAATGCCAAAAACAAGTTCATCAATCCCTTCAAACATGAGACAAGGGAGAGAAGTGTGTCCAGATGGAAGTGTTGCAATAAGAAGAACTTCAAAACAAGATTTAATAAGAGCTAAATCCATGCCAAAACAACTCTCTGTCGACGCAAGCAACCCTTCTGGTGATCGCTTACATGTGAGGTTTCTTATCTACATTTAATTTAATTTAATTTCCTTTAGTATTTTAAATTAATTAATTAAGATGATATGGATGGATGTTACAGGCAGTGAACTTGGCAATGAAAACAGATGTACCTTATTTTGGAGTCGATGGATATGTTGCTATATGGAACTTAACTATTGCTGATGACCAACAATCCTTCACTACCATGTGGGTCCAAAATGGTCCTCGTGATCAACTTAATTCCATACTCGCAGGATGGACGGTAAACATATTGCCATATTCATGTCTTTCGTATTCTCAATAGATTTTGATTCTGATTAACAATTTCAGGTTTCGCCGAATTTATATGGAGATAACCACACCCGACTGTTCTGGTATTGGACCGTAAGTATATATATTTTATTATTAAGAAATTATATTGTTTATTTAAGAAGTGATTTAATCCTTATTTGCTTGATTTAATTTGATATATCCTAATTAAACAGGCTGATAGTGGTGCAACAACTGGGTGCTACAACCAACTTTGTTCAGGGTTTGTCTCAACAAGTACTGAAATAACCCCAGGCTTCCTTTTACGGCCAACTTCCTATTGGGGTGGGGACCAATTCGATTCAAAATTCCTAATTTATCAGGTACGTAGTTAAAACTGATTCAGTTTACAATAGTTCAAACGTACATTTTCTTTTAAATGATTAATTAATGTTGTTTGTTTGTTGTTGTAGGATCGACCAACAGGAAACTGGTGGCTTGTAGTGTCAAAAAATAATATATTTGTGGGTTATTGGCCAAAAGAACTGTTTAATAATCTAATAGATGGAGCAGAAACTGTGGCTTGGGGAGGATTTGCAGTAGCCGGAGAGAGTAGAAATTGCCCTCCAATGGGGAGTGGTTACATGCCTGATGGCAATTTCAGAATTGGATGTTATTTTCGAAACATTCACTTCGTAAACGATCAAAATACTTTCAAAAATCCAGGAGATGATGCCACCGTTGAATATGTTGACAAGGCTGGCTGTTATGGCTTAATTGATCAGAAAAATTGTGGACATGATGAGTTGTATTATTGCTTCACTTTTGGAGGACCAGGCTGCAGATGCAACTAATTCATCACACAACTCAATATTCTCCTGTGTAAATTTATTTTATCCAGAATAATATGTTAGAGACTTGAATTAAACCACCTTTTGTTTTATTATTTTGTCAAATAAAGATCATAAAATCGATAATCTATCCTACAAAATCAATGGCCATATAGGCGCGGGCACACACAATAATGCAATATAATAATATAATTTGATAAATTTATAACTCAATCGTGTCAAAAGTGTATTTAAAATGCTGAATTCAAATGTAGAATAGTTTTGTTTTTGTTTAACCGTTAAAAAGGTTTTTATTTTCATTTTTATTTTTATTATTTTTAATAATAGATTAGGATCTTCTTCTAAGGAGTAGGCATAAAATCTTTTGTGGTTTGGGAGATGTTTCTTATTTTAGAACATGGGGTTGTTTGGCTTATGTACATCAACCTCACCGTACAAAGTTCACTCATTACTCATGAGTTGGTCACATACACACATCCTCACATTACATTGAGATTCATAAACTAGATATCTTCATATCTTCATGAGTCTTCAATCTTTATGTCTTCATAAATCCCGTCTTTAACCATCAAAGCACCTATGAGTAAAAAAATAGCCAAACAAACAAGAGCATCTTCTACATAGAAGATTGGTGAGATATATACATAAACACAATAAACAAACACATAAACTTCTCCTATCTTATATAATATCTTAATGCAAAGCATCTCCCCTAAATAACTCCCCCTTAATTGAACAACACATTTCTCTCCCTTTTGGTCAAGGAATATACAAAGAAATAAAAAAGGGATAGTTAAGAGTAAAGAGACAAATATATGAAATATCAAGTGAACAAGAAATATAGAGAATAAAATCAAAGAAACTAAGCTCTCCCTCAATATATACACCACTTTTTATCAATAAGTGATTTTGTTCACAAGGGAAACACACATTCACAATTTCACACACTCAAGCAATTTTTTTTAAGAAATCAAAACAATTAAGCTCCGTAAACTATGAAAGATACTATAGGAGTTTCAATTTCTTTCATAATTCTTCTTAAATTGCTAGAAAATCAAATACACTTGTTAAGCAAAATAAGTGTGTGTGTGTGTGTGTGAATTTACTTCAAGTATATGTAAATGAGTGATTGAATTACCAACATACAAACCATATCAACATCTATCCATCTAAAGCTTTTCCAATCAACGTCAAATCGATTATCATCCGAAATTTTTACTTTTAAGAGAATAGATTTCAACATAAAATTTTTACTTTTAAGAGAATCGATTTCGACATATAAGGGTGTGTGTGTGTGTGTGTAATTTGCTTCAAGTATATGTAAAGGAGTGATTGAATTACCAATATGCGTATATGTAAAGGAGTGATTGAATTACCAACATGCAAACCATATCAACATCTATCCATCTAAAGCTTTTCCAATCAATGTCAAATCAATTATCATCCAAAATTTTTACTTTTAAGAGAATAGATTTCAACATATAGGCGTGTGTGTGTGGTGTGTGTGTAATTTGCTTCAAGTATATGTAAAGGAGTGATTGAATTACTAACATGCGAACCATGTCAACATCTATCCATCTAAAGTTTTTCCAATCAACATCAAATCGATTATCATCTGAAATTTTTACTTTTAAGAAAATAGATTTCAACATAAAATTTTTACTTTTAAGAGAATAGATTTCAACATATAGGTGGGTGTGTGTGTGTGTGTGTGTGTGTGTGTGTGTGTGATTTGCTTCAAGTATATGTAAAGGAGTGATTGAATTACCAACATGCAAACCATATCAACATCTATCCATCTAAAGCTTTTCCAATCAACGTCAAATCGATTATCATCCGAAATTTTTACTTTTAAGAGAATAGATTTCAACATATAGGTGTGTGTGTGTGTGTGTGTGTGTGGGTGGTCAACCTATTTCTATTTTTCAACCCAAGCATTACCAATTTTCAACTATACTCCTATAAGCTTTTGACACTTATTCAAAGATTTTATTTTTTTATTTTTCTTTTCAACACTTCTTTGATTTTTTATTAAATATAAACATATACACTTTATAACGGATTTCACTGATTATATTGGAGTAGCCCTTTCCTGCATTGGGCAGCTTCACAACCAACATGTGTAGCCCTTCCCATGAAGGTGCTCGTTGTGATCTATATAGTTGCCGAAGCAAAATGGATACTAACCATAGGTGTGTGTGTGGGTGTGTGTGTGTGTGTGTGTGTGTGGTCAACCTATTTCTATTTTTCAACCTGAGCATTACCAATTTTCAACTATACTCCTTTAAGCTTTTGAAACTTAATCAAAGATTTTATTTTTTCTTTTTCTTTTCGACACTTCTTTGATATTTTATTAAACATAAACATATACACTTTATAACGGTTTTCACTCATTATGTTAGAGTAGCCCTTTCCTACATTGGGCAGCTGCACAACCAACATGTGTAGCCCTTTCCATGAAGGTGCTCGTTACGATCTATGTAGTTGCCGAAGCAAAATGAATATTAACCATAAGTCATCTTTCATGTACTAAACAAAAGACTTTTAGGTGCATCTATAATTTTCATATTTTCAAACTCAGCTTACTCAAACCAAACATATAAGAGAAGCAATATGTGCACTTTTAAAAACCAAGTTTTATAAAAGTACATGATCTAAGAGCAATACAAAGAGATTTACTCAAGATCATCAAGTAAGTGGCTTTCAAAGAGTATAAAGCTCATATTTTCAAAAATCATATGCCACTCACAATCACACAAATACAAGAAACAAACTCATACATCATGTTAAAGACCATTGTGAATCAATTTCACTAATTGATCTTTAGTAGGTATATATCAAGAGAAACATTAATTTTCCCAACTAGTTATTTATTTATTTACGAACATGCCTCATGAATATATGTTCATATAGAGTTAAAAGATGAACAATTGATGCATCATATACTGCAAATCAAGCTTAAGGAAAGATGAGTACCTAGCAAAGAGTTCATCATAGCAAAGTCCTTGCTCTTTTTATGAGCTCCCTTAGCATGTTTGTCAAAGTCTAATGACAAAAGTTATCAATGTGTCATTTAACTCAAAATACCAACACAAACAACTTCCTCTAGAAGTTATAGAAAATATCCACATTTTATATCAAACCAATAACTCATGCACAAGAAATACATGAATTAAAAATGAAAATCTACAAAAGTCCTAACGTAGAATAAAATTTAGATTTCCATGCAAAAATAACTTCTCTAAAGCTAATCAACAAATATACTACGCATAATGAAAGTATGGGAATATGAAGTTCATGTACTGACTAGAGACACCAAACTTAAATACTAGAACTAGCATATCATACAATAGCTTAGTCAAACACCAAACTTAGAACTCTTATCAAACAAGAACAAAAATATTCTGATATGTGCTACTCAATCAAGTATGAGAGCACTCACCTTTGACCATATTGGTCTTAGGTGAACCAACACAAACAACATCATGATCATTACTCATGGTAATATGAAATCTAGAAGATAAATCATCAACTATCTTTTTCATGAAAATATCACTTATATTAAACTCATCATTATTACCACATACAAATACTCATCATTATTGCCACACACAAATATTTCATCAAGGCTCTTTAAATGATAATGGTTAACACCCTTCTTTACCAACCTCTTCTCAACATTTTTCTTAACATGATTATTATTAACATGCACATCATTCTTTTCAACCCAAATCTTCTTAGTAGGTTTTTTCACATGAACATGATCAATATGCACATTTCTCAAAGCTATTATCATGTTTAAAACCTTCCAAAGAATACAAGTTTCCTTTTAAAATAAGAAATAGTGAGGGGTTAGCATCTATTAGTGAATCGACCTACAGTGCCTAATGAAGTTGAGTTAGTCGCTCTCTTTAAGACGTTTCGTTAAAATTATTTTCAATGGTAGAGATAATCTGATTGATGGAGGAGACAACTAATATATAAATTATTATTATTAATTTTATCTTAACAAAAGGCAAAAGACGTTTTTACCCTCCAATCGTTAATTTCTAACGGTGCATTAGTAATGGCAGGGATGGTTTCAGCTATTTTAGGCAAAAGTTGAATATGTGTGTTATTACATCTAAACTCGAGGTATGTTTGTATAATTTGCCCTTTTTTTCTTGCTATTGGAGATGTGTAGAGAAAAACAAGAGTGTACTTAATTTAAGTATCTCTGAATTTTTCACATTTTGGATATTTTGTTTTTTTTTTATTTTCACTTGGGAATGAGTAGTAATCTATAATGGAGGGAGACTTGTTTATTTTTCGTTTCCTTTTCCACAATGAAATTAGAAGAATAAGTAATAAGGGTAGCTTTGGAAATAAATCAAAAAAATTAATAAAATGAGATAATTTTATATAAGAGTGATGTTATTAACAATCCACCAAATATCTGTATGCACTACATTTTAATTTTTTTTATTAATGACAATTTTAACCTGTATTAAAATTACTGAAGAGTATAAAAAAAGTTATAAAGACACAACAAACCAATTTTTAGAATCCAACATTAGTTTCTCTTTAGTGTTTTACAAACCATAAAATACTTCTTTTCAATATTTGCAAGTTTTTTTTACTTAAGAAAGTGATGGAGAATGATATGGAACTTGATAAAATTTAAATTACTACTTCATTCTCATTATTTTACTCAAGCTATGAATGTGATAATTAAGGCCTGAAAGCATTGGGGAAAGTTCCTTTCTGCATAGGCAAAGCAAGAAAATTAGGTTAAGTTTATTTCTTATTAGTGAAAGTGGTAAATAATGTTTGACTTTTTTCTCAAAAAAAATAAAATAAAATAAAAATTGGTACTTTATAAAAGCAAAAGAACAAAAGTAAATAATATTTACAACTTGCTTCATCGGCAAAACAAATGGAGGAAAAACCTTCATACTCTTTAAAATGGTCATCCACATGTGCCTTGGGATAAAAGCAAAACTAAAATAAAAAGGACTTTATTTAAAAATTAATTATTATTATTTTTTTTTAATAGGATGTTTTTAAAGTGGTAGTGTGAAAAGATAAAAATGATAATTTTGGAATAAAATGAACTGTCTTAAGCATTTTATTAAATTTAAGTTTTTAGAATGTAGTGTAATTAGTAAGGGTTCAAAAATTAAATAACACTTTTTGGGGGAGGGCTTGTGCAAATAGCACCACATCAATAAGTCATGTTTTAATAGCACCAAAATAGGTGATGAGACCAAAATACCCCCACTTACTCTTTTCCTTTGCTTTTTTTTTTCCTCGAAAATTCGAGACTTATTGTGACATTTTCGAGACTTATTGATGCGTTTCGAGACTTAATCCCAGTTTGTTGCTTTTTTTTTTTTCTCGAAAATTCGAGCCTTATTGTGACATTTTCGAGACTTATTTATGCGTTTCGATACTTAATCCCAGTTTGTTCGAGACTTATTCTGTTCGACCTCCATCAATCGTGACAGTGCCGACGACGGCGCCGGTTGACTCCGGAGATAGTCAGATCTGGAAGATTGGACGACGTCGAGTTCATTGGTGCCATCGGTTTGGTCAGATTCACGACGAATCGTCGCAGATCTGACGATGAAGGTTCGAAAACTATTCGGGTTTGACTTCGTTTCTCTCTCCATACAGCTCGAAATTGAAAATGGATACTTCCGTTACAATCAGTGGTGCACGACAGACGTTTTGCCGGTGGTTTTGTCCATCAACTCGCCGGTCGACGGTGACACCTCCATTGAAGCTCCATCAATGGAGGTTTGGGGAAAAAGAAGAAGAAAGAAGATGAAGGATAGAAAAGAGAAAAGAAAAGAAGCTGAGGGGTATTTTTGTCCAAATTCCATTTTTGGTGCTATTAAAACATGAGTTATTAAAGTGGTTGTAGTTACACAAATCCATTTTGAAAAAGTGCTATTTACCCCTATTTCCTCTTAGTAAATGAGTGTAAAAAGATAAAATTAGATTGTAAGGAGAAAATCTCTTTATAAATATAATTAAACCAATTTTTTTTTTTAAAGTGAGGCATTATTAGGTTAATTGTGGGAAACCAATAGCACCACTCAAGTATGTAACCTTTGGATTGTAAAAATCACAAATACTCCATTGAGAAAATTGAGGGTTCTATTTATTATATTCCAAATTTAAGTACTTGGCATTCAAATCACTAGAATATTAACATTAATTTGTACATCTTGATTATAAATTGCATTAAATGAATTTGAATATGAGAAAAACACATTAATTCCCTTATCTTGATTAGGAAGTGCATTAAACGAATTTAAATTGGAGAAAAACTCTCCGTTATCTGATCTTCCGTAAGTGCATTAAATGTGCAGGTCGTCACTGGAATTGTCCTTCAAGGATGCTATAGGCTGCTCAAGAATCAAACGTTAGCAGTATTGGACGAAACTACTTTTTGATAAGAAAGAAATGAATTTGTGCGTGTTTGTACTATGGACGAAAGCATGGAAAATTAAAAAAGAAATATTTTTTAGTCAATTCCGATTCACAAATGACCTTTCTATGCACAATAACATCTCGTACTATTTGGCAATTGCAACTTAATTACAATTAGAAGGCATCGATGTCTGTGTGTTGTATTATAGAGCAACGGCAAATTGGATAGCTAAGTTCATTAAGCAACCAACTACTGATACATTGAAAATGATAAATATGTTTGCAAAGTGGGAGAACCCTGCACAAGTCACCACTCACAAATTCCGCCAAACAAATAGCACAGTGATGTTACTATTAGCACTGTTGTTATTGCTAAAGGCACCATGATTGTAACTCTCAAGTGGTGGAAGCTTATTGATGGCCTCTTCTTCCCTTCGAGGTTTAAGAACCAACAAATGAAAATCATCCGAGACTAGAGGATTGTTACTACTGAATCCTAGCGTTCGTAAATATAAGTGGTGTATCCATATAAATATTTCGTATATCCAAATTAGGAGCAACAACAAAAGGGCAATGGCTAGCATGTAAACTAACACGACATCAAACTGATCATTATTGGAATAGAGATCCATGAATTTCTAAACAAAGATTTATGAGTCTTGTGATTTGTTTATGGATGCATCCATGAGAAAGCGAGAGTTACGTAGGATTTTTCAACTTCTTAAAGGCATATGGCACTTTCTAGCTTATGTGGTAATTGCAATGGTTACTATGACATTTGACATGGCCTTTTGGGAGGTGATTTCTAGCTTTTAGAGCCCAAAAGACACTTTTAGAGGTGGTTCTTTGGAGAAAATCTTGTATGAGACTACCACGTGGTGAGACCGTGAGACCATCTAATGAGATTGCACTATTTATCTTGGGAATATAAAAATAAATTATAAAATTCTAATTTGATGCAATATCATTGGTCAGTCTTATGGTCTCACCACGTGACAGTCTCATGCAAGATTTTCTCGTTTGTTTGACAAAGAAAAAGAACTTTTGAATTTTAATAGCTCTTCCAAGACAAGCTATTCCTTAATCTAATAAATAGCGAGTGGAGTTGTTTTCCTTTTAATGAAACTGTTTTCTGCTTTTCTTAGTAGAGCTTCCAAGCAAAAACGAGTGAAGTTGTTTACCTTTTAATGAAACTATCAAAATGCCTATTTTACCCTTACTCTAATAAATAACAAAACTTGATTTCCTCACATATCAAACATTACACTTTTCTTTTTGGGAGAATTATAAATAACCACATACTTTTGATTAAATGTAAAATCAAACACTCTATTTTGAAAAATCAAAAGAATACCCTCATACAAGTAGTTGACCATTTGTTGACTTTGTTTAAATCTAACTAAATTTGATTAAATCTAATAAAATATGATTATTTAAGCTATTTTCAATGTAATTGAATAAAAAAAATACTAAAAACGTTTTAGAAAATAAAAAAATGTAGAGTTTTTTATTAAAAAACTTAAAAATATATTATAACTAAACAATAAAATCATAAAAAATAAAATAAAATATATTAAATAAAAAATATATGAAGAAGATGCTCATAAATACATATCAAATCTAGGTAAAATATATTTGCACCCCTCAAAAATGGTAAGTACACCCAAATTAATTCAATTTTAAAATTTCAATATTACCCTCGATAAAAATGACTAAAATGATTGAATAGTTTGTAAGTATACCCACAAATTATTAAACAATTTTTTATTTTTTGTGTGAATTATATTAACCGGTTTCCTATTATTTGTTTGATTTTTACCCATAAAACTCTTTCTATTTTCTCAAATCCTAACTTCTTCTCTAAATACTAATTGAAATCGTCTGCATGTTGTAGCACCGATTGGAAGACAATCATGAATTCGAAAAGTCTCCTAAACAACCCACGGTACTATGATAAAGAGGAGGGAAAAAATTATATACCTCTACCCCTTGCACACACTGCCAACGCATTCATAGCAATAACTGTGCATTACACACACTGTCAAATACATAGCAATGACATTGATTGTTTGCTTTGTTTCTATGTATGGCATTTTACATGGCACACTTTATATGTATTTTCTGGGCAGTGTATATGTCCGCCAATCTCCCGTTTGGCAGCAGAGGCAATTTGCTCTTTTTTTAATTATTTTTATTATTGTATTATATTCTTTAGTGTAATTTATGTATTTAAGAGTTAGATTATTTTTTAATTTTTTAAGTAATAATAAAATAGGTGTAGGTGGGGTGTAGCCGTGTAGTGACTAAAATATAATGCAATAGAAATAAAGAAATGGTATTTTTACCATTAAGTGGGATTTAATTTACGAGAGGGGTGTACATATAGTTTTTAAGGGGTGTAAATTTGTCACTCGTCCGGAATACTACTCCCACTATCAGGGAGAGGTTACTTATCAAGGTTACTACCGAGACATGGCAAGATTAGACTCTACCGGAGAGAGGGCTCCCCACACTTTAGGATTTTATGGCCAAATGTGGGATAAATATTTACAACTACCGAGGCTTGAACCTTGGTGGTGGAACTTCCCCTTGAAGACTCCAACTACCAAGGCAAGAGGCCATTGGTAATTCTTACCTATTCTTTCAATAAATGTATATGCACAATTATTATTTTGCTTTCATAGTTATTGAAAGATTAGTAGGTTGGGTGTATTCTTCTTCCTAGAAATTGATCTTTGGATATATCAAATTTTAGATTTTCTATTGACTTAGTTTTAGGATTCTTCAAACAATATTTCATTGTTATAAGATGGATTTGAGAATTAGGGTTTATGATAATTTATTGTATTGAATTTGAGGATTAGGGTTTATAATTATTCACCGTATATTAAATGAGGGTTTGAAGTATTTTTATTCTACTAATTTAAATCATCATATCCTTTTAAGTAAATTTACATGTGGTTATTTTAGTAATTAACTTTTTTTTAATAAAATAATGGGTGTAGGGAAAAGTTTTATGGGTGTCAATAGAGCCACCATTTTTTATGAGTGATGTTATTGACAATAATATCTTTCTACACTCCATTTTTTTTTTTATTATTATTATATGACAATTTTATCCTAATTAAAATTACTAAAAAGAACAAAAAAAAAAATCTAAATACACTATATGCAGCTAATTTTTTTTTTAAGTATTACATAGGGATATCAATTGGGTGGGTTCAGGGCGGGGACTATAAATCCCGACCCCACCTTGAAAAAAATTAATTAGTCCCAACCCCACCCTAACCCCGACTATTGAAGACTAGGTTCGGGCGGGGGAGGTGGTCCCAACCCCGCCCCGCCCCAAATTTGTTTTTTAAAATATGAATATTGCACAATTTCTATATATTTAATGCTTTTGTAATAAAATAAATTCTTATATTTTGAATAAACTCAATACCCACCGACAAAATAAAATTTAAATATTTATAATTGAATATAGAATAAAATCCACAAAAATAATTAACGAGAAACAATAGAAAAAGTAAATTGTGAAAACCATTTATTACTAATAAATATATATTATTTAATTAATTACATACTTATTTTTTTATTTTTTATTTATTAAATATTAATATAATAAATAAATAAATAATAAACGGGGTCGGGGCGGGGATACCAAACCCCAACCTTGCCCCGTTTCTAAAACGGGGCGATTGACTCAGCCCCAAACTTGCCCCAACCCCAATTATTTTGATAAAAACCCTCGCTTGTAAGGGGCAGGTGGGTCCCCATGGGGTCGGGCTTTTTTGATATCTCTAGTATTACATAAATTCGAAGTGGGGGTAGGATTCAAACCCGACCTTACGGTGCAGGTGAAAAAATTTACAACCATATCAACTTTATCTCATCACACTATATGCAGCTATTACAATTCACCAATCCATCTCTCATATTTCCAAATGATACATTCGCTGCCTCCTGCATTTTATGTTGTTGCATTAGAGATTTTGCATTGGTCTTGGAAAAGTACACTACCATGCTCTGCTATTACCTTGGACTTGACAAGTAAACAAAGCTTCTCGCCAGGGTCTAGAGATGCACATTTTTCCCCGGAGCCTCAATTCCCTGCGTCCTCATCCCCATTTTGGGATTTTATTTTTTGGAAAAATTGAGAAATGGGGGGGGTGGGGTGAAAATCATCTCCAAATTGAAATGGGGATGGGGACCCCTTCCCATCTCCATTTCCCTATTTTTCCCACAATTATATTGAAATGAGGATGAGGATGGGGATGGGGATGGGGGGAGGTCCCCCATCCTCATTTTCCCATTTCCCCCAATCATATATAAATATAATTATAATATATATATATATATTATTCTTTGAAAACCCTAACTCTCTAAGTATATATACACATTTTATATAAAATGCACTAATGAATTTTATTTGTATTTGTAATGGAATGTTTGTTTTTTTTAGTCAAATGAGAAAATAGGGAAACGGGAGAAACAGGGAAATGGGAAAAAAATGGGGAAAAATGGAAAAAATGAGGAATTGAGGATGGGGATAGATACAGATCCCCCCAAAATTCCCCATCCCCCCTTCCCTAAAAAAATCTCCAAGTTTTGAATATAAAAAATCATAACATTATTATATAATTTTAATTTTTTATCTATATATATTATACTAGGCCCCATCCCCCAAAGAATTGGAATTTCTGGCTCCACCCCTGTTCACGCCTAAATTCTGGTTGATAATAGTGATGCCCTTTGATTGATCTTTTAAAAATTAGGTTTTTGTGGAGTATTTAAAAAATATAATTTTAGAACAAAATAAAGTGTAATTAGAATTTTATTTTTATTTTTTAAAATTAAATTTTTTAGAATGAAGTGTATTTTGAAAATGAGTGTGAAAAGGTAAAATTGGATTGTAAGGAGAAAATCTTTTTTAAAAAAAAAATATTAAATTTGTAATTCATAGTGTTAACTTGTATGCTTCTATTGTTCTGTGTTGGGATTTATTGCATGCTTGGGGTTCCAAATTTGTGATTTTGACAAAACTTGAACTTAGGCTAACATATGTTTTAGAAGAAATGAATAAACATACAATTCATTGAACACCATCACCATGACAATACATTCATCAAATGAATCAAAAGCTAAAAACAGGAAAACAAAACTGCACTCAAATACATAATCTATGGTACAAGCTCACCATCTAAACAATAGTATGATTTTCTGTGTTGATGCTATAACTTTCTTCAACTTATATACTGTTGTTAATTATACATCTAAAATACTTTTTTCATGATATATTTTGCCAGCTCTATTAGTACTATACAAATTTACTGGCAACGGGTTTGTTCTTCCATGGCAAGCTACTTCATAGTTTGTTTGAGTCCTTTCCTTCTGATTTAAGCTGCTGGATTCTTTGATGGAGTCTTCTCCGGTGGTCGTGTATCTTCCAAAGACCATGTCCCAGTATCACAGCAGAGTATATACCATGTGTAGTAATTGGCGCAAGAATGTTATTTGTCTGTTGATCAGAATATAATGGAAGTCGGTTATTCATTTTGTTTTCTTAAACCCCGATTTAAGTTCAACGAGAAGCAAGTTCAGGAATTTACCTGGATCCACTCAAAACCAAGGTAAAGGGCCAATAATCCTTCCAAGAGAGGAGAGTATATCTTTTTCATTTGCCTCCTCTCATACCAGGCTGCAGAATATTCAACAGGAAAAAGGATGAGAAAAGGAAATTTAGACTGAATTCAACTGAATTTTTCCTCTAGTTATCAAATCATTTAAAGCCTTATTGCTTCACTAGGTTTACTACAAGAAAATATAGCAGATTTTCCTTTTTTCTCTTGCCTCCATATTCAAGGAAACCAAATGGAGCATGAATCAATGATGCAATTATTCCAATTTATTACGATTTTTGTTGTACAACTGAGACATCAACATGACCACCAAAACCTTAGTAAAAAGAAATTGCCATTTGTTGGCAATCTTATCTGTGAAAATCTATATGTTACAAAGAAACATTTCATACCATGAAAGCAGAACATGGTTCTAACTAAGGTCCCTTAGATAAGAAATTATCACTGTAATAAAATAACATGTCATAAGTAGAGGAAGAACCTGCAAAAAGCTTTTTTAAATCATCACGACTGGAGCGAGATCGTAAGACTGGTGCAACTACATATGTAGGATCTGAAAGAAATATAAGAAACTCATTAGATGATCTTGAGACTTAGCAAGAACATAATTACATAAACATTCCACGAAAAGGATGGTCAAAGAATCAACCTTTGGGAGAGGCAGCTACGAAATAGAGAGAACCAGTTATAACAGCTGTTATTACAGCTGCAAATGCCTGAGCGAATGGGACAAATGGAGGTAGCACACCAGTCTGGGTTTTAAGGAAATAAAACACAATTTAGTTGAAAGACAATTTCCATAGCGAAAAAGAGAGAGAGTAACAAGTAATAGATGGAAGATATACCAGAGATGCCATTCCTCGAGCATCTGTCACCAAATTGGTGCCTCTTAGGAATATATCTGCTAATGCTCCCTGACAAAAACCAAAAATAAAAAGATCACGATTTAGTACTTCCATCTAAAGTGATTGTTTTTTTGATAACCTAGAAATTCCCCGAACACAATCAGTGAACCCTCGTTCGAAATTGTTGTCCTCAGCCAAATCCTACCATCTTTGGGCAATAGGAAACTATGGTCTCATGAGGGGATTCAAACCTCATATCTTGTGGGAGCAAACCACAGGCTTGACCATTTTGCTAACCCCTCATGGGTCCATCAAAAGTTATTGTTATCATTAATTGTATTATTTTCATACTCTGTCAAAAATGGAAATTATCGGCCATATATCGACTTATTGAACTAGGAATCAATATTTCTAGGCATCTGGATACTCAAAGTACAACTGTAGATTTGATTCGGGATTGTATTAAATATGAGAGGCAAATTTCCCAAGACAAACAACAATTGTGGGGGCAAGTAAGCAGAGCATCATATGCCTTTCACCAAGTAAATTACAAAGAATAAGAAAAGAAAGAAAAAGGAAAGCAAACTATATCTGTTTCTATTGGTTAAACTGAAGCATGCAGGACATGAATTGCCTATTTGCCTGATCAAGTATATAAACTAACAGAAAATCCGTTAAATATATTTACAGTTGCATAAATATATTTTTATTATATTGCAACGTGAATAGCCCAAATATCAAAAAAAGTCCTATGATATTACAGTTCAATATAAAATAAAGATAAAAGGACATGCCTGAACAGCTGCACGGTAGAAAAGTTCTTCTCCTACTGAGCTTGCAGCGACAATCAGTATAAACTGAAAATTTAATATACGGTTAATTGGTTAAATTAGCTATGTCAGAATGAGTACACTATGTACAATTAACTAAGAATTTTAAAGTTAAAGAAGATATACCTGCCATGGTGACATTCCATAAAAGAAGCTCCGGAGCTCCTCATCCTCCACATCTCTGATGGCCCGAGCATGAGGCGATAACTTCACAACTTCATCCTGTTACCATCTCAGTTTTTTGAATTAAGCATGAAAGTCAGAAAGTAACACCAACAGCAAGAATAATTGAGAACAACAGCGTAGAAAGTTTTCCACTAAAATTTCAACTTTCAAAAATGCTGAGAAGACCCCCTATTTCAGATAATTCAATATTCTCTCCACTAGAATCAACTCAAACATGGCCTATTCCGGAGAATTTAAAAAGTCCAAAGAAGAAATTTTAAAACCTTTCTTAGTTTCTCACAGACGAAAAAGCAAACAAAAAAATTGTAACCTTTTTTGTCCATAAAAATCTGAGATTTATTCAAATTTGTGTAAACCCAACACCAATTTTTCTATATCTTTCAGCTGGAACAATATTAAAGCTGAAGATTCAGTAAATAAACAGCAATCCAGTGAAAGGTTATAAGAAAAGTAACCTAAAGTAAAACCAAGTAAGCAAATGGAAAAGTTACTGAAAGTTTGTAATGAAACAAGGAACATACATCTAGTATGAACAAAAGGGCCATTATTGGTGGAGCAGCATATCCAAGTCCTTCTAGAATGGCGTCTAACGATGGATGAAAACCACCCATGCTATCAATTCCAGTGATTGAGCAGATGAAGTTTCCAGCAAGTGCCATTGCACCATATACACCTGATCTCACAACCACAAACAGTAATTTTATAAGAAAATGGCAACAAGTATACACAATTTGCATCTCATTTCAAAACTCATATCTACCAGAGAATATTCAATCTAGCAGATCCAGCATCTTCAAAAGCACTTTTATTTTTCTCCAAACAAAAATAAGGAAAGCAACAACAACTTTATACATTAAAAGTGAAAATTCAAAAATTAAAAGAAAAACTAACCAATTCCATAGCTAAGTCTAACTATAGCACCAATCTTTTCCCAAAGAGTAAAGTTTGAGGTGGCATCACCAAAGCCACGATCAAATGTGGTGACCTCCATAACACTTCCCGTGAACCCTCGCCCGCTAGTACTGGTACTACCAGATTCTCTCCTTTTAATTTCATCACTAGTCCTCTCTGCAGACGCCTTAACGCACCGTCGTTGACTTTGACCACCACCCTTCACCACTCCTCTCTTTCTCACGGCGAAATTGGAACACAGGCCAGCTCTTCCACACAACGACATCGTTCCAAGCTTCGAAGTCAAGGAAGCCAACGGAATCTCCATTTGTGTGTGTGTGTTTTTCAGAAACTGTAACGGGTTCGTCTTCGGAGGTTGTTATGTTCATGGAACATAGTTGACGTGAGAAGGCAGAAGAGTGGTCAGTTTGAGTTTGTGTTTACTGTTTCGATGGGTTTTGTGGATCGCGAGTGATTCTATACCAATCAGAAGGGGGCTTGTGGAGATAACGCTGGCATTTGTTGCTGATGTGTCTTGTGAGACTTGTCAAACTTGAAAATACAAAGATAAATCAGTTAAACTCTTCATATAGACATGTATCATGTATATACTATATACTTGCTGAGTTGCTTCTTTTGCCATCTCAAAAGTCAATACCATTTGTTTAAGGAGATTTGCAAAAATTCCCCTGCTGTTTTATATTTTTTAAAACAGCTCTTTTGTTTTGAATTTAAATCAAATTCCCTTATTGGGTGGCTTTTGTGACACAATTAACTCATCAATTTAACTACATTAGGTGATTTGATATACAATAGGAGGGTTTTTTTTTTTTTTTTTTTTCCTCTCTCTAAATTCGAAACTAGAAAATTGTTTTTTTGAGAAGGGATCGAACTTTTAGATGGTTTTTACCATTCTTCCTTTTTCTAAGGGCATTGTCATTTTGGTCCATATATTTTTTTTGCATTATGATTTTTTTAACTGCCTTTTCGTTTTTGGAGTTTGTGGTCCCTATGTTTTCCAAAATCCATCAATTTAGTCCTTTTGACCAGATTTTTGACGATCAACACTCACATAAAATATTGAATGATTATTTTACCCTTTATTAAAATATGAAAAAAAGAAGTTAGAAAACGAAAAAAAATGAAAAAAAAAAAAAAAGAAAGTAAATTAGATGGAGATCCATATCAGGATCTCTATCGTGAGATAGAGACACACTCCATCGTGCAATGTAGTGTGCAGGGTCTCCATTGGCGATGGAGATACCACGTTAGGATCTCCATCGATCCATCCATCTATGGAGATTCATATTAGATCTCTTCTTCTTTTTTTTCTTTTTTCTTTTTTGGTTTTTCTTCTTTTTTTTTTTTCAATTTATTTTTTCTTGTAATTTTATCACTAGCATCCATATCTGAGATGGATAATGAAGATCAATCTAATTATCTACCTAGTTTTTTAAAATAATAAAAATAATAATAATTTTATATAAATAGATCTCCACCGTTCATCTAGACAATGGAGATTTACAATTTTTTTTATATTATATAAATATTTTTTTAAAATTGTTATCTATTGTTTATTGTTGACACGTTGCATCTTTTTTGTTTAAAGATAAAAATACCCTTGAATCTGTTAATTCTATCTAACGCCTAACTCAGAAAAGTACTAAATTGATGAATTTTGAAAAATATAGGGACAACAAATTCTATAAATGGAAAGACAGTTAAAAAAGTCATAATTTGAAAAACATAGGGACCAAAAATGATAATACCTTTTTTATTGACATTTGAACCCTTCAAGCATCTAAAGTAAATTTACCAAATCAACCTATATTTTAATTATTTCTTCATGAATTACCAAAAGCTCACGATTTTTCTTTTTGATAATTTACAAAATACAAAGTTTGAGATTTATTCAAACAATCTCACAAAACTGTAATATATATATAACAATTGCACAATTGTGAAAATATTGTTACATGATTGTGATATTCCTTATTAGGGTGAAACTTAGTTAAGACCACTGGAAATAATATAATATTATATTAAAAATATAAAAGAGTATCGCTGCACAACTCAAAAATTTCGCAATAAAATTAACTCAAATAATGTGACAATTCTAATCACGATGGAGTGGGCGCGATGGAGACACACTCCATCGTGCGATGTAGTGTGTAGGGTCCCCATCGGTGATGGAGATCCCACGTCGAGATCTCCATCACCGATGAAGATCCATCCATCCGTGGATATCCATATTGGATCTATTTTCTTTTTCCTTTCCTTTCCTTTTTTTTTTTTTTTTTTTTTTGCCTTGTAATTTGATCACCACCATCCATATTTGAGATGGATATTGAAGATCAATCTAATTATCTACCTTTTTTTTTATAATTAATAATAAATTTTATATAAAAAGATGTCCACCGTCCATCTAGAATTTGGACGTGTGGAGATTTACAATTTTATTATTTTTTTTATATATTATATAAATATTTTTAAAAAAATTGTTATCTATTGTTTGTTGTTGACATGTTGTATTTTTTTGTTTAAAGACAAAAGTACCCTTGGATCCGTTAATTCTAACTAACGCCTAACTCACAAAGGGACTAAATTGAAGAATTTTAAAAAAATATAGGGACCACAGGCTCCAAAAATGAAAAGACAGTTAAAAAATCATAATTCAAAAACAAATAGGGACCAAAATGATAATACCTTTTTTTTTTTTATTGAACACTTCAAAGTTCAAACCCCTAAAGTAAATTTATCAAATCAACCCATATTTTAATTATTTCTTCAGGAATTACTAAAATCTCACGATTTTTCTTTTTGATAATTTACAAAATACAAAGTTCGAGATTTATTCAAACAATCTCACAAAACTGTAATATATATATATATATATAGATTCCTTATTAGTCAAGACTATTGAAAAAATATATATTAGGGTTAAAATTATATCTTAAAACATATATTATATTATTATAAAAATGTTTTTTCAATAAATGGAACAAACACACTGTCACAATATATTACAATATTAAATGTAGTTTTTATATTTCTTTATAAAAAAAATGTAGTTTTTATCACCCCATCAATTTTATCAAGAAACCACAACCTCACAAAATCTTCAGAATATCCTTTATTTGTTCTACATTTTCTAATAAATAAAAGAGTATCGCTCCACAACTCAAAAATTTCACAATAAAATTAACTCGAATAATGTGACAATTCTAATATAATTTGAGTTAATTTTCATACTAATATTTTGAGTTGTATAACATTACCCAAAAAATAGATTAAAAGTGAAAAAATCCACTTGATTTAGCAACCTCCTTTTTCCCCAGAAAGAGGTGGAACTCAAAAGCTTTGAATTTCAATTGCTTTCTATAAGCTTTCAAAACATAAACATATTTATATAAATTTTATATCACAATAAAGGAGATGAAAATATAAGAGATAATTAAAACCTCATACAAATCATTACTAAAGTAGATATATCTCAACTTATTTTCTTGAATAAATAGCAGTAGTAGTAATAGTTTCAGAAAATTCTACATATCATTGTAATTACTTCCTCATTTTTTTTCAATCTTCTAATTGAGAGATGATACTAACAAAAACCTGGTAACCCTGGCACATATCTTGGAGGAGACAATACTCGTTCTTGGCATGGTATGTTGCCATTAAACCTGCCAGTATGCAAAACAAAATGTCATTTGATAATCATTCATTTATTCTTTGAGATAAGTTGAATGGAAAAATCAATGGAATCAGCCACAACATAGCAGTGTCGATATGGGAGAACAAAATTATAAAATAACATAAGGCAGATTTAAGAGAGATATGTTAAGGATGCTAGTTTTCTCGACAACTATTGTATATACTTACCATTTTTGTTTTTATAATTTAAAAAAAAAAAAAAAAAATCGAGGATTAATGGCTCTCCCCGTTGCTTTTCAAGATTGTTTTAACTGTGGTAACACTTAGAACTTAGAAGAATGTAAAAAAATTTCACACAATTAAGAGAACTAACATCATGTACTGTCTTAGAAAAAGGAGAATACACAAACACCATGACATTGTTAACAAGCATTTACCACCACTTAGTATTTCAAACTTTAGCTAAAATCAGTCATATCTTTGAAGAAGCATTAGGGAAATAACCTCCTGTCTAAAATTTCCATTCTATTGTGGAAGAGGATTACGGTTCAGAGATCTCTTGGTCTATAAGGCTTTGGATACTAAGAGCTTTACTCTCCCACAAATTTGTTATCTGTAAAGAAAAGTTCTCCAACAGGTGAAACTAAAACTTATCTAATACTAAAAGGCCTCCTAATACCTCATTTCTCATCCAACAAAAATAACCACATACGGTGTCAACAAGCTGAACTTAGCATAATTTTCGGTTAGGATATAGTAAAGTATTATGTAATTGATTAGTAAGTATAAGCATAAGACTTCCCTAAGTGCTTCTTTGACAATTCAAGTGCTACAACTGCTGTAGTGAGAATTGAGAAATTGAACGATCAAGGTTATCAAAATCTTATCTTCTATATGTGAAATCTTGATGCAAATGCCTCATACTTTCACTAGCAAATATTACATTTTTATGTACAACAGATCCTTTTAATGAGTTTTTTGTATTCCCAGTTCCACTCTAACTAAACAATACCCCTAAAAAACTTCTATAAAATTTTAATTGAAACAGATTTCTATCATATCATCTATAATTTCAAAATTCACAACACAATTTACCTTATTTAGATACTAATTCCAAGTTCTCACAACATATCCTACATTAAAAAAGAGGAAAGAAGGACAAGCATGGAAACAGAACATGATTATCCAGACTAGAGTCCACAATGAATCTAATATTCAGCATTTGAGGAGAAAGAATACTACTAACCCTACAACATGCAAAGGTCTAATAGACTTCCTACGGCATATATTATCATAATGCCAAAAGGTAGCGTATATTATCATACCATAGCCAGCAGTTTGAACATCAAAACCTTCATCCTACACAAAAGAAGAAGGAAAGATTAATAAAATAAATGCACACAAGGAAAGGCAACAGACAGAAATGATTTATATCTCACTTGTAGTTCTCGAATGAGTGGCAAACTCCCAGTGATTGAGTAAGGCTTTACATGCCCAACTACCTCTTCAGTTGCCTTACACAACACATGAAAGCCACGAGAATCGAGATCACAAGCAACTCCAGACATTGCCTCATCAAAAGTTAATGTAAGACTGCAAAAAAGAAACCCATATAACTGCTTCATGCACCATGGAATAGATAAAAAGAAGCATACATATGAGCACTAGTACAGAAAAATAATAATAAAAGAAGTAATTTTCTGTAAGATGAATGCACAAAATTCAGAAACAACTGCAACTAAAATCTAGATAAAACTAGGTTCTACAGTAAGGTGAGCAAAAGAGAATGACACCTTCCCCTCAAGTTCTCATCTGGTAGTACATATTTTGAAACCGGACCCCTTGTATCCAGCTTCTCCATGTTCTCATTTATATCATCTACATATTCTTGCAGTTTTTTCATCACATCTGCTACACTGCAACAGGGAATCAAAATAATTTGAACCATTCACTATTATCTAGTTATTTGATTGGAAAACAAAATACTTGGACTTTTGTAGAATAAATAACTAGGAAAAAACAAAAAACAAAACCCATATAATAATTCCAGGAGCAGAAGGTGATGACTTACTTATAGAAGGGAGTTAACCTGCAACGGAAGTAGAAAAATAGTAAGATATCATTTTACATCAGTGGCCTCTTTGCCAGAAATCTGTGAGATTACAAACCTGACATCTCCTGAAACAGTACACTCAGCTGGAATTTGATTGATACCACCTCCTGGATCTGCAAAAATGAAGGAGAATTACAAAACTAAAATCATATTTCATTTCCAATTATTTAATACTTTAAAGTTCAAAACTTACAATTCCATTGGGTTGGTTTCATGGTTGATGGTGTTGCAAATCCATAAACCTGCTCCTGAGGATGAGGTGGAAAGTCTCTGTAAAATCGTGTCTGGATTTGTTTCAGTGCTTCCATGGCTAGCTCCAAAGGATTTATAGCCTGCAGAAATTGAATGACAACCATAAGATCAATAGATGATCAGAAAGTGATAATGTCATTTCAGAGTTTTTTTTAACAACAAAATTTTCTTTCCATCACTTATATGTTGGTACAAATTTGCTGATATGTGTGTGTAGTCATTTTCTAGTGCAAATGTCTGCAATTTATCTTCATCTGGAGGTCAAATTGCATCCAAAGGCAGTTGGTGGAATGTTTATTTTTTCTTTTAGTGAACTTTTTACGTTATAAATGAAGTATTTAGGCAAAGAGTTTATAAAAGACAAAAGTAACAGTTCCTTACTTCCAATATTGTTCTCATGTGTTTCCACTAATGAAGGTAATCTTTATATATGAGAAAAAATTGGATGAAAAGAAATAATCAATATGGAGAATACGTATATTAATGGCATACCTTATGCGCCAAACCACTGTGAAAAAGCTTCCCAGTCACATGAAGTTTCCAAGGTATCATACCACCAGTACCAACGCATGGTTGTTTATCTGCTGTGTCAATCCAGAAACTTTGAACAGAAAATCACATCAAACAATCAAGCTTTAGTATCTTATCCCCGAATTACAAAAAGAAAATAACAAAATGATGTTTGACTCCAAAACCCTTCTGAGAAATACATATATAAAAGCTCTATTGTTTTCTAAAATACTGAAAAGCTCAATGACTTACAGAGGACCTTCCTTCAGCTTATTAAGCAGTCCATCTTTCACAAGCGCATCCACACCAACCCCTGTTATGGCAGAGTTCTCTTCATTAGCTATAAAAACAGCTACTACGGTTGACCTCAATTTTGGCTTTGTCTCCCCAAGCTTCCTCATTAGTTCAGTGACAAGGGCAACATGTCCCAAACAATCAGTGGTGCCACGGCCGCGAAGTTTTTCCCCATCAATACTCAATGAAAAAGGATCAAATTCCTGCACATGCATCACCAAAGGTAAAAAAAAAAAAAAAAAAAAACATAAGGTCCCATTATAGAAAATTCAAACTATCATACACCCACAATTATTTATATAACAGGAATTCAAATTTATGTAAGGATGCGGAATAAACTACTAGGCTTGAAACGCACATCAAAACTTCACCAATTAACTGTTGACACCAATACCAATAACCTAACAAGATGAAAAGCCAGCTTTTATAATCTCTAAGAAGAAAAGGGAAGCCATATAATTATATAGGTAACCAAAATCTACAATTGTAAAAGTGAATTAAAATAAAAAGAAAAGGCAGGAAGGAAATGAAAGAAGCAAACCCAATCATTAGGATTGGCAGTGACAACATCCATGTGCATGCCAACAAAGGAGATGATCTTGCCAGGAAGAGTTCCAGGATATTCGACAATAAGATTGCCTCTGCGAGGGAAATAGGTGACATGGTTGATAAGCAAGGGTCCTCCGCCAGTGGTGGTGCTGTACGGTAGAAGAACATCAAGTACGTGCTTGACAACCCTGTCTTCCTCTGGGATCAGCTCCGGTGGGTTGTTTTGTAAGTACTTGGACTCTCCTATCAGCTTATCCAAGAGACCAACGAATGACTCCTTGTTCAGGCTGCTTAGAGTCTCTTTCACGTCGTCTGCACAATCTATTGCCATTTGCGAGACTGATAGATTTACTTCGTCTTCTCAGTTCTCAATTGTGTATTTGTGTTGTGTCGTTTCGTCAAGAGATGGATTCTGATTCTTTTGAAGAAACAAATTCCACGCCGTGTTCGGAGAAGCGTAATAGATTCCTAACTGTTTGTTAAGTGGAATTATAAAGTGATTCCAGTATTCCACCCAAAAAAATTTCTCTTCAAACTTTGTTATTACAAATAATATTAAGGGAAAATCATATTTTAGTTCCGGTAGTTTGCCTTAATCTGTTTTTAGTTCACGGTTTTTTGGTATTGTAAATGTTAATCCATCATTTCTCTGACAATACACATTTTAGTCCCTACTGTCTAGGGGTGTGTAGGATCCAATCCAATCCAATACGATCCAGAGAGGTTCGGATCGGATTGGATCAGATTGGATCTTAAATTCTAAAATCCATTGGATTTGATCGGATCTTGGATTTCCGTTTGGAAATCCGCCGAATCCGCCTATCCGCCTAAAATATTATGCCTTATTTTTATATTGGACAATTTATTTTATCCACTACTTTCTAATGTAAAGGCCCAACCAAAATACAATTTTTAATGTTACTATTTTGGGTTTTCTTTCTCTATTTCTCTACAGCTAACAATCCACCATCTTCTTTTCTTTTATTCTTCTTCATCAACATCACGGCTTATTAAATTTACATTTGGAGCTGATAAATAATGTTTATAAACTTTTTGAATTATATAAAGTTTACAAGTTATGTCATGTATTTTTTTAATGTTAATTTTATTTGATTTTATTAATTCTAGATTATAACTTTTATATATTACAAATGACTTTATATTAATTCGATCCATCGGATCATATCGGATCAGATCGGATCGGATTGAAGTATTTTATAATCGAATCGGATCGGATCTGATTTCAATTTCTTCGATCCAATCGGATCGGATCGGATCTTGGATCATTGCAAATCCATTGGATCCAATCCGCTACACACCCCTACTAGTACTGTCCAATTCAGTTAGGGTTCCGTCAAGTCAACGGGGGTCAACGAGGGTCAACGAGGGTAAAAAGGTAAAATAACATCAGATATTCTATAATCTTATATAACTAAAAGGTGTAATAGTAATTTAGAAATGAATTTTTTTAAAAATATATATATTATTATTATTTAATTAAATAATATATTTTTTTATCAAAAAATTAAATAATTAATAAAATAAGTAATATTAAAATAATTAATAAAATATTAATATTAAAAAAATAACTAAATATTAAATGTATTTAAATTAAAAACAATTAAAACAAATTATATATATTAAAAAAAAAACAACTAATAAACAAAAAATAATTACAAAACTAAAATAAAATAAAATAAAAAAGAAAACATAAACACTGATCATCGACCTAAATCTTCATCTCCCACATCCATATCTTCTTCTTCATTCACTCCATCAAACCCCATCATCAACTCAAACACAAAGAGAATCATAATAATGAGAAGACTACTCTAATAACTCTCCTGGCTATTGTGAGCTAAATAAACAATTAAAAAAATATTAATAATACATTTAAAAAGTATTTATTAATTTTTATTTTTATTTTTGAAAAAGTTAGCCCTTTCTCCTTTCCGCTTTTCAAGTGAAAGATCTCTCTAATTTCGGTAGGAGTCTAGATGAAATCACATCGATTTTTATGAATTTTGATTTAAAATTTGCCGTGGATGATAAGCTTATTGAAATCTACCTATGAATAAAATTTGAGAAATTTTCAAGAACTAGAACTATTTTTTTGATTTTTCCTATACTTCTCCCATTTTTCTAATGCCTTCATATTTAACAAAATCGAGATAAATAGTTCAAATGCCTAAAAAAATTCTCAAAGTTTATTCATAAGCAAGTTTCATTAAATTATCATCCAAAAAATCATATCAAAATTCATAAAAATCGATATGATTTCATTAAAATCCTTATCGAAATTAAAGTAAGGGATCGCTCACTTGAAAATGAATATATATATATATGCTAGAAAAATAATTTAACATAATACTACTGTATTCTAAAACAAGAGGCTGCATAGTGTGAACATTATATAACATACCATCCAGCCACACCACATCGTAGGAGATAAATGGATGTGAGATGAATAAAAAAGCTACCAGGAAAATAATTTGTTGGTGTAAGAAGAAATTATAAATGGAAATTTGATTAGGGTTATTTTCCGAATTATAATGGGTGTTGAAACTAAAAATGGTCATTTAAAATAATCATTAAAAAACTTAATTTATTTTTTAAGCAATAATAATAAATAAATAAATAAAAACCCAATTTATAATAATAAATCAACCAATATAATTATATGGAATTAAGGTTGGATATAATTGCACAAACTTCTCCGGACATTATGCATAATTACAGGCATAGGCAATATTTCCCATAATTGCACAAATATCATCCGTTGTTAGTTGAATACTTGAATTCCCTTTCTCCCCTTCTTCTTTTGCTACAAAACCACCTTGTTTGATTCTCTTGATTACTGCATCAAACACGGTCTTCACATTCTGCATTTTGGATCTATCAGAAGCAGATTGCGGCATGATTGTTGAATCAATCACAACTAATTTAATCACACACCCATTAAAGTTTGACAAGAATCAATCACAATTCACAAATCATATTTAAAAACTGTTAGGAAATTACAGTAATATATTTCCACAACAACAACCAAGATATATATTTCAAGATGCTTTACAAACAACCTAGACACAAATATATAACTACAACAAACAAATAGATCTAATAACCTAAAACCAGATTTTATGAGTTACCAGATAAACATGCAAGATTAACAGCAGATTAAAGAATAACATACAAACATACAGTTTATACTCATATACTTTTAGATCTGTATTAAACATGCATATCAAACAAGCTTCAGAGAGGATATAACCTATACATGCAAATATTTAACAGATAAAACAGTATAAGAGTGCAGAAAATGTAAAGACACAGAGATTTATAGTGGTTCAGCCAAGAAAAGGCCTACATCCACTTTGAACCACTCAGAAGAGATTCTATCACTATATGGTGTCTTTACAGCCTTGAACTACACAGATCTATACAAGATCTACCCTCAGAAGGAGCCCAGAAACCCTTAGAGACAACAGTCACTCAACCCCAGAAACCCTAACCTCTCAAACTCTTCTGATAACAACCCAGAAACACACAAAAGTGGTATCAGAAGAATCACAATAAACAGAGGAACAAATATCTCTTCTATCTCTCTCGCAAATACAAAGCAGAGAACCCAGATATTCAAGATGAATACCAAGAACACGAAGAACACTCTAGAGAGAAAAAGATCTCTGGAAACAGAAAGAAAACCCTAACAGAATACAAATGAATCAGTTGTCTTCTCTCTCATCATCGCTTCGTATTTATAGGTCATAAGAGATAAGGTCCACATCAGCAGAGAGGAGCCAATCGCAGCACGCCACTTAACCAGAGAATCTCTGACTCAGCATCTCAGATGATAAGATAACTTAAGTGAAACGGCAGCGTATCGGTCTTGGGCCTTGGGGGAGCAACTGATCTCAATTGGGCTTCTTCTGGCTTCAACTCTTCTTCTTATCATTGGGCCAACTTTGAACAGAAAGCTCTGATGGACTAAACCCAATTCTTTACAAAAACAAAAATCAACACTCAACAAACAAATTCACAAGTGAGTTTCTATCAATCCATACCTATGTTTCAAGACAAGACCATCTGTAAACGGAAATGAACAAAAATTAATCTTCAACAATCATGCCGCAGTACTATAAAAGCCTCTTGCTGCCGTGAAAACAAAACAAAAAGACATAAATAATAAATAAAACAAAAACAATTGATTAATTGAAACTCTATTTCACTCCTTTAAGTAATGTAATATAAGTTTTCATCAAAAAAACCCAGATTCAAACTATAAGGAAATCGAAGTATGCAGATATCAGAGCAATCAAATAAGGAGGTTTAAAGAACCCAAAAAAAAATTTACCTTTAGTTGATCGAACAACCCAAAAGTTCTGATAACTGAAGCAGGAAAAATAAATAAATACAAAACACAGTTATCTGCCATGAAAAAGAAAATCGATTTCTTTTATCCAAATTGCCATAACTTAAAGCCATTTGCAGCTAGAAGACTTATGGGTGCTGACCAATTACCATTTTATAGTTACCGATGATCATACTATTGTCGAGAGACCATACTCGTTGTACCTTTGTCAGCGCTGCCTGCAGTGAAATCTTTTTTTCTTTATAAAAAATCAAAATGACATTTTAACCCCTAATTCAGTATATTTTGCATTTAGTTATATAGTAATTTGGAAACTTGTTAAGGGTATAAGATAGATAAAAGAAAATATATAAAATTTAAAAAATAGGGGAAAAGTGGAATGACAAATAACATGTAAAATTTAAGAAACAACGCTGATTCAACTATAAAAAGACATTTTCACCCAAAAATTAAGGAGGTTTATTGTTTTTAGCCGGAATTAGTATTTTGATTGTTTTTGTCAAACAATACACTTTTCGGACTTAAATGCCCTTTAAAAAAAAAAAAAAAAAACCTCATCTCTCTTTTTTTCTACAGAATCTTTCTCTCTCTCCTTTTCTCTCATGTGTTCTTCTTCTTCTTTCTTCTTCTTTCTCTCCTCTCTTCCTCCTTCTTCTTCTCTTTCTCTCCTCTCTTTTCTTTCTCTTTCTCAGTTTTTTCCAGATTTTTTTTTAAAACAAATTTTTTTCAGATTTGCTTGTGTTTCAGATTTTTTTTTAAAAATAGAAATTTTCAGATTTTGTGGTTTTCTGATCGTCGGTCGTCCGATCTTCTCTCCTTCTTCTTCTTCTCTTTCTCTCTTCTCTTCTCTTTCTCTTTCAAGTTTTTTCCAATTTTTTTTAAAAATTTCTGAATTTTTTTTATTTTGAAATTTTTTTCAGATTTGGTTGTGAATGTTTGGTAGTTGATTATAAGTGTGGTGGTTTTTTTTTAATGAATGAAGGGAGTTATTTATTATTATTATTATTTTCCAGATTTTCTTGTTGAAGTTGAAAATTTCAGATCATGTTGAAATTTTGTTTTCCAAATTTTGTTCAATTAAACACACCAGGCCACCGACTAAACACACCAGGCAAAACGGACTAAACACACTAGGCAAAACGAACGGACTAAACACACCAGGTAAAAGGACTAAACACACCAGGCAACCAGACAAAAAAGACTAAATACACTAGGCAAAAAGTACTTAAACACCCCAAGGAAAATGAATTAAACACACCAGCCAAAAAGGAATTAAACACATCAGGTAAAAACGACTAAACACACCAGGCAAAAACGACTAAACACACCAGACAAAACTCATTAAACACACCAGGGTAAAAACAATTAAACACACCAGGCCATCAATTAAACACATTAGGCAAAACTCATTAAACACACAAGGGTAAAAACAATTAAACACACCAGGAAAAATGAACTAAACACACCAGGCAAAAACGACTAAACACACCAAGCTAAAACGACTAAACACACCAGGTATGTTTAATTGGATTGTCTGGTGTGTTTAATTCATTTTGTCTGGTGTGTTTAATTCGTTTTGTCCTGATGTGTTTAATTGTTTTTACCCTTGTGTGTTTAATGAGTTTTGCCTAGTGTATTTAATTGGTGGCCTGATGTGTTTAATTGTTTTTACCATGGTGTGTTTAATGAGTTTTGTCTAGTGTGTTTAGTCGTTTTTGCCTGATGTGTTTAGTTGTTTTTACCTGGTGTGTTTAATTCCTTTTTGGCTGGTGTGTTTAATTCATTTTCCTTAGTGTGTTTAAGTACTTTTTGCCTGGTGTGTTTAGTCTTTTTTGTCTGGTGTGTTTAGTCCTTTTGCCTGGTGTGTTTAGTTCGTTCGTTTTGCCTAGTGTGTTTAGTCCGTTTTGCCTAATGTGTTTAGTCCGTTTTGCCTGGTGTGTTTAATTGAACAAAATCTAGAAAACAAAATTTCAACATGATCTGAAATTTTTAACTTCAACAAGAAAATCTAAAAAAAAAAAAAAACAACTCTCATCATTCATAAAAAAAAAATAATAAAAAAAAAAAAAAAAAAACCACCACACTTATAATCAACTACCAAACATTCACAACCCCCACCAAACATTCACAACCACAACCACACCACAACAAAATCTGAAAAAAAAAATTCAAAATAAAAAAAATTCGGAAATTTTTTTAAAAAATTGGAAAAAACGTGAAAGAGAAAGAGAAGAGAGGAGAGAAAGAGAAGAAGAAGAAGGAGAGAAGATCGGACGACCGACGATCGGAAAACCATAAAATCTGAAAATTTCTAT
This sequence comes from Acer campestre, assembly GCA_954870605.1. NCBI lineage: Eukaryota > Viridiplantae > Streptophyta > Magnoliopsida > Sapindales > Sapindaceae > Acer > Acer campestre. The sequence continues at coordinate 17,044,091 of OX940803.1, read as the reverse complement.
TTTTAAAAAATCTGAAATTTTTATTTTAAAAAATCTGGTAAAAAAAAAAGAGAAATTGAAAGAGAAGAAGGAGGAGAGAAAGTGAGAAGACGGAGGAGAGAAGAGGAGAGAATGAAGAAGAAGAAGGCGTGAGATGAGAGAGAGAAAGAGGAAAAAAAATTCTGCAGAAATGAGAGAGAAAAGGAAAGAGAAGAGGTATTTAAAAAAATGAGGGGCAATTATGTCTCTACAGTGAATTTTTTGACAAAAACAATTAGTTTACAAATTCCGGCTAAAAACAATAGAGACCCTTAATTTTTGGTTAAAAAGGGGTATTTCCTCAATGATTTAATATATAATGTAATTTATACACACGAATATCATTATTCTGAAACATGTGTGTTTAGCTACTAATAACTTGTTGACATAGAGGACAGTTAACTGTACTTGACATGTAACTACGAATACATGTTGAGTGGTACGTGTGTTCGCATGATGGTAGAGACAGTAGAGACTCCCCAATCATGAACTCGTGCTGACAGAATATGCACTTGGGTTCTTGATATCGCAGTAATGAAGTGGTTTCGAACCTGAAACTCGAAACGTTGTCAAGAACCGGATCAGCGGAAACCATCTCAATATCTCTTGAATCGGTTCCCAGACTAGGCTCAGATGACCTACAGCAGAAGAACCACACAATGAATGGGACAACAAAGCAGAAGATTGAAACACCTGCAAAAATGAAAGAATAAACAGTATTCTTATCCACAAAAGCGTGATCTGATGGATCAATGGGTAAAAATGGGAAAGTGGAGTTGTTATCTGCCATGGAGACACGGGTAGGAATGAAGAGAGAATGGTGAGGAACCGGCGATTGTGATGATCGAATGGAGAGATAGAAGAAAGAGAATGGAGAGAAAGAAGAAAGAGAGAATGGTGAGGAACTAGCGATTGTTATGATCGAATGGAGAGATAGAAGAAAGAGATGTTAAATTAATATCAAGCTAGCTGTGATTGCTATTTGTAAGTAGACACTTTCTCAGAGAAAAAATTAAAGGGAAACAATAATTCACTCATAATTAGCAATATTTCTTCAAGTCGTACTAGACCCAAACAACCAATATCAACTGATCACAATGTAATCACAACTGCACATATTATACACCCAATTTATAATTATACTTGCATAAGTATAACAGCTTTGAGTTATTCAACAATTCACCTTAGTGTAGCTTTATATCTCTTTCATTTTCTACTACACAATAAAAATTTTGAATATTTTTACTTCCCCACTTATGTCTTTGCTTGAATTTATTTAAAAATGATTGAATTTAATTCTTTAGTTATTAGATTTATATTTATTTTTAATATTTATGAGATAATTTTCAACACTTTACTAGAATAACTTTATATATTATATGAGATTCATTGTGTAACACTTAGAATAGGTCATAAATACTGGGACACTTTAGGCCTTCGTGATTATAGATTTTGAAAGCCTTCCCCTAAGAAAGTATCGAGTGCAATTATGCCCTGGCTTTTCTTCTCGGTCTACACAAATCATCACCATTGTCCTCTTCCTGTAATGAGTTACATTAGAAATTACTTTCAGAATCTGGAGCGGCTGAGTGTTAAATAAAACAAACAATTTGAAGCAGCATCAATTTCCATTTTACAAGAGCAAGTCATTATGTTATAAGCTACATTAATCCTAAACCGGCCCTTAATCATGTATTGGAAATTTAGAATTTGCTAATGCGGTTTGCTTCTCAAGGTGTTGCTTTGGAATTTTGTCAACACCTTCATAATGATTTGCTAAAAGTCTGAACATCAAAACCCTCTTCCTACACACAAGGAAAGTCCATAGACAGGAAAATGATTTATATCTCATTTGCAGTTCTCATGAGTACATCATTCTCAGCAAGTTTCACCAACCAAAAGGGAAAAAAAATTGCCCGGACAGTAGAACTGTTATAGCTCAAACACCACTTAGCTAAACTCTAGGAATGGGAGAGAGTGAGACAATATTTTGCTCACTTAACAGCACACTAATATCAATCTCAGATCTACTAAAATCTTTGCTACAACACAGGTTCACGATAGGTAATGCATCTGATTCCACAGACAGTGGAATACATCCCTTGTACGTTAACAACCAATTGTATACCCTCCATTAAAGCTTTTGTTTTAGCAATAGTAGCACTTTGCAACAAAACCTGCTGCCAAAACCAGCCACATCAACAAAATCAGGTTGTTTCACATGCTTTTCGAAAATCTGCTAGCAAACCACACATCTTCCTCCAACAGCCCATTCTTCTCATGAACCAATAAGTTCCTTCACATCAACCAAGCAACAACAACAAATTGCAAAAATTGCTCCCTGCGACGAAAGCCAGTAGATCTATCTAAAAAATTAACACACCTTAATTTACAATAGGCTACTGAAAAAGGGCAACATCCCCTAATGAAACAACATGTAAGATTCAAGTTATGAGAAATATGAATGAAACACAAGTGATTGATCAAGAAAGCTGTTTTCAGTTTTCACATACCATGATGATATATCCACGCCGCTCATTTGCTTCCACAATGTGCCTGCGACAGAAATTATTGGTCAATAATAAAATCTAACAACACTTACAATGAATGCCTTAATGGCTTAATTCAAACAAACAATTATGTAATTCAAATACCTTTGAATTCGTCCTTTTGAGGATAGATTGAAAATGAACCCAAAAAGCCAGAAAGTCCTCTAGAGTCGACTCCGAAGAGGACCTTTTGAAGGAATAAAAAAGCAATATATCTCAAGTTTAAGAAAATTAACATGTTATGGTGCATAAAGGACTATTTCATCTATTAAATGATCTGAAACGCTTACAGATTCTTTGTTGCTAGTACCATACTTGCTCTGAATCTGCAACAAAACCAAGATTTCTCGTATACTTTGATACTTCGACATGCTTCAAGTGAATATAAGCAGCACTTGTTAGCAGTACTCAAGTCTGCTCACTGTCATTGCAACCAAGATACAACACAATAACATCACATCAGTGTATGAATAATGTTTACATACATAATTTGAAATCCTTAGATGATTTTGTGTTTAAGATCAAATACATAGTTTTTAATCAACTTAAAATATACAAATATTTAACAAGGTCATGTTAAAAGATAAAAGAGTATTGAGAATTGAGATGATAGAATTAATTTCCAAAAATCTAGTATTCAGTAACCGATTGCAATTTCCATCCACTATCATAAGCTTCAATTTCTAAATTCAAATTCCTTAACTATTTTTCTCGATCAACTTCATATTGCTAACAAAATTTTAAGAACACAAACAAAAACCTAACAATTTCATCTTCCTTTACTAACGACCAAACAAAGTTTATTGTATGAAAGGAGAAAAAGACATAACGAGACCAAAAGAAAAATACACACACAGATCATATATCTACAAATTTAAGCAAAAATATATGTGAACAGTGAAAATGAAAAGCTTAAGAACAAATATTGAAGATAACTGAAGCAAAAAATTCAGAGTAAATCATGGACCTCGAACCTTCGAATGCACGACTCATGTGTGGGCGCGACCTGCGTACACGAATGCCGCTCCGGTTTGGACCGTGAGAGTCAAGTTGACTTTTTGCCACTTCTCTAAGTCACTTGATCACTAAGAATACAGAATCGGTTTTTAATTAGGAATGAATCTCTTTAAACGGAAGATTATTCTCTAATTAATTTATTTTCCTTCCAACTAAACCAACTAAGCCCTAGTTTCGGTTGCCTATAAAACCTAAGCTTCTTTTCACAGAAAATTACCCCGAAATCTATAACAGTTGCAGCAGCTTCTTCTCTTCTCTGTTTTCTGGTTTTCTTGGTAAGTTTGAGCTCGGTTTGAGTTCGTTGAGGGTGGTTTGTGCTTCGCACTTCCACTGGTTAATCCGTTGTATCCTGGGAGATGATCGCTACACACATACTGTGTGATATACGGCGAAATCGTCTTAAGGACACCGTGTAAAACACGGGCCTCGGATTCCTAACGCGATATTCTGTGGTTTGTTCATCTTCTGTTATTGTAGGTTCATTGCCAGATTGTGTTTTTCAGAAATCAAAACAACAGACTATGGGTTATAAGTATAAGATGTCTTGGATCCTTGAGGAGGATATTTCTAAGATTATTGACTTGGGCAAAGCTTTTAGTTTTGATTTCTATGATAAGGAAGTGAGAATGGTGGATATCATTGCTAAAGCGATTTTGAAGTTGAGGGATGAGGGGTGCTAAGCTGAAGATGGTGAATAAGTGGTGATTATTTTTCTATTTCTCTTGCATTTTTGGCTTGGATGGTTTTGAATTTGTTTTTTGGGGCCGTTTGGTAGTCGTGGTTGGTTGGAGGTCCTGTTCTAGGTTTTGGGTTGTTGGTGGGGCTTTTGTTTTTGGGCTTGTTTCTATTTTCCTTTCGGCCAGTGGCCTGGTTGTTTGGTATATTTCTTCCGACCTTTTGATTCGATGAATAAAGTTTAGCCGTTCAAAAAAAAAAAAAAACCATATATTTTCTTTTATGTTTAGATGTCACTAAATTAAGAAAAGTCTAAGGAAAAAAAAAGGACATAAGACGATCCTAATCTAGGGTTGTTAGAATTCATAATGTGGAAGAGAACTTCAATTTATAGTGGAAAATAATAATCTTCCTAATTCTAGCCGTTGCACGCTTAATAAATTCTTATGCCAACTTATCAAACATTATCTGGACGATCGTGGTGGACGACCAAAACCAACCATTACAAGGTTTTAAAAACCTTGTCCGGCGGATGGGTACTTGTCTAGACCTTCGTCTACCCTTGTCAAGTCTCTCTAAAAGTAATACTCAATTTAGGATTTTAAAATCAAGGCTTTTGAGACCTTTTTAAGGGCTAATAAACGAATAATGAAAGATTTAAAGATGACTCATCTGAGTGATTGATTCGTTTGTGTTGATATTTAAACTAATTCTTTTGGTTGCATTACTAAGTGGCTCTCGAACTATAAGAAGCAATTCTTTTTACACAAGATCGATAGAGATTTGTTTTAATTTATGTTTGTATCATTGTATGTGCTACGTTGGTTGAGGTCCAATGAAGTGAGTCGTACAAGGTAAAATCAGAATAATAATAAATCATGGATAAATTACTTTTATAAAATTAATGTTTGATAACAATTATTCAACTTTCATATGATTTTCTCACTCGACTTCTCAAGTACTACACATCCCGCTGGGTCCTCCATAAGTCATACATTTTCCCATGACGCTACCTTGGTATTTCCAATAATATTTTTCATAACAACTATCGTTATCAACTAAACGCCCCACGCTTCTGTCATCAATATTGACTAGTACGTCGGATGTATCCATAAATTTCATTTGTGAAAAAAAGCTTGAATTTTTAAAATATTCGTCGGGAATACAACCGTTTCCCATAGGTGGACTCACTCCGTCCGGAGAGTTATAAGTCCATCCACCATATTGAATAAACGTTGCTCCTTCCTTCAAGTGAGTAAAAAGCTCCTTAGGCCAATACCCCACTTTAATGCCATTGTCAAAGGACAACCACCAGTTGCCCGATGCTTTATCCTGTAAAAATTAATGTTCTATTTTTAAACCTTTTTTTTTTTTTTTTTTTTTTTTTTTTTTGTACTTTACTAAACATAATATGATCATATGAATAGAAATTAAAACATGCAATATTGTGTTGGTAGTAGAGCAAATTTTCAATACCAGATATACCAAAGGTTGAGTAATATATTGTTCTCCACCAATGACAGAAGTTGCCCCGTATGCTTGACCAAGGTGATATTGAGGATGCACTTGTACAAACCCTGGGCAAATAGTATTATAACAACCTGTTTTTTGAGAGCCATCTGCCTTTCTTAGGAAAAAAAGAAAAGAAAAGATGAATTGTATAAAGATTGGAAGAGCCAACAACAGCTAATTAAACATAAAATATGAGGTAAGAAGAGGATTCAGATCCTAAGTTAAGGGATTCTTACCGTCCAATAAGCAGTTGCTCGGGTAAGGCTGTCCCCATAAATGCGTGGATACACCTAAAACATGTGTAGACAATCATTTTATATATCTTCAAAAGACAAGTTTACTTAATAATTTTTAACAAATAATAAATGATAAATAAATCAAATAAGAATAGATATAGATACAAATGAAGCCATGACTTACTGCCCAACCAACTTGTATGCTGTTAAGTTCAGTCGGCGGTCCATTTTCAATCCAAATTTGGGACATGCTAATTTGATCCTTGTTAACCGGTGGGTTGTATAAGCTTATTCCAGCTTGGGCTCCATGCACCATTTTATTCCCTTCTATGTACTGGGCTGCAAACTGAGTACGTGCAGTCGATCAAATTTACAACAAGTTATGACGTCATATTATAGAAATAGGGTTTAGCTTTTTTTCTTTTATAGGTCAAGAAAACCTTTCCTATAATCATATATAAGTCTATAAATTTTCTCGTAAATATCCATAAAATTGTTTTAGATTAAATTTAAGAATAATCAAAATTAAAATATTTCAAAAAAATAAGAAATTAATCATGACTAGTAAATAGTAATACTTACATGTCTGCCTGGGGCTGTAGTAGTAAGTGGTTGGAGTGGTTGAATATTTCCGAGATGTAATCTGGAGATGGAGTTTAAATTTGTGAGATTATCAACTTGAGTTTTTTGAATAGGTACCATTCCCATTGGACAACCTTCACTTGAGATTTTGGAACTGAATAGTATTTCACTGTTCCTCTTGATGACTTTTGGAAAAAAGCTCGGATTCATCTATATAAATTCATGAATTTGTATCATTATTTAAAATGAGAAAAACATTTTACATACCTAATTTATATGTACCTGGATTTTGTGGTTCTTCAGTAGGATGTTATTAAAAGCGGGTTGTTTGTATATATCCACGCACTTATATTCTTCAGCATTTTGTGGCTGCACATGTCATATATATATAAATTCAATAAATTTTTAATTACATTTTTTTTGATGTATAAATTTTTGTTAAAAATTGAAGATGTTGAACAGAAAAAAAAAAGAAAAAAGAAAAAAAAAAAGTACAGGTATTATAGTACGACAGAAAATTAATATATTGATTTGCCATAAAGAAGATATTAAGATTATGTCCGGTCTCAGAAAACTAACGAAAGTGGTGTACATACAAATTTTGAGAGGTTACGTAAAACCCATCAAAATCATATGTGCCACATTTTTCGTCATGATATATGTAGAAGTTTTGATAAGTGCATACACTTTGAGTCAAAGTATGTAAATCTAGTGATCCACATTCTTCATCCTGATATATTTTATCAGGACGAACTAATAATAGAAAATCTATAAATATATATATATATATAAATGATCGTGTGCCAGAATCCCCGTATGAAAATTCGTGTGGTTTCATTGATTCTAACCAAGTGGAATCAATGAAAAAAAAAAAATTACACTGATTCCAACCGGACCGTACGAAAAAATCGTGTAGGATCCCATACTATAAAGTTAATATATATATATATGTACCTACCATGTGCAGTGGTAGCGACCTGAACATGAGACTATAAATAAGCATACTTTCCACATTAGGCGGTGGTGACAAGTGGTATTGTATGTCTAATTGCCGAAAGAAGTAATTTCAATTATTGAATTCTTTATATTTCAATTTTTTTAGGAAAAGAAAAAACAATATTAATTTATAATGTTTTTCCTCAATCAAGATACAATATTAATCTTCTCTACATTCTCAATAAGTATAAGAGCAACTCGCATCCCTCTCCCACTTTTTTCTCATACTAATGGAGTGAAGATTGAAGATTTGACCATAACAATTGGGGAACAAATAAAGTATCGAAGAATTAATTAAAAAAAAAAAATGTAAACAAATAATAGGACTTAAGAAATGATAATTTGATCATTTTGTTTGATATGTGATTGAATGCATGAGATGAGTTACCTGGAGTGTCTGCCGTACATGTTTGTGTAATTCCTTAACACCTTCAATCCTATGACTAAGAAAAATAAATACAGCAAATAACAACAACAATGACATTTGTGATGGGTGATGGGTTTATAAACTCTAAGCCAGTGAAAAAATGATATTAATTTGCAATATTTGAAGGCTCGATAATAACACTATTTATACACTCTAATCCCTTCATTTAAATTGTATTAGATTTACATGATTTAAATGAATGGATTAGAGTGTTGCCACATTACTTGGGCACCAGATAATATCCTCGTCATATTTGGTCCATAATTTCCGTATAAGAAAATATATGATATAAGCCATCTTCGGAAATCTTTGTGCTTAATATGGCATGTTCAAATTCAAATGCTTTATATTTCAAAAAATAAAATAAAAAATTCAAATGCTTTATTTGCCTAGTTAATTACATCTAATTTGTATTAATTTTGGTTCATAGATTTACTTTTTTTTTTTTTTTTTTGAAAAAAAACAAACTTCATAAAGAAAGAAAAAGAATTACATAGAACCCGGGCAATCACCCAGGACCAGACTCTCAACAATCCTCTAACCAAACAGACTCCCCCTCATAGGACAAAGCTAATTTAGCCAAAGCATGAGCAACATTATTAGCTAATCTAGGAACGAAACAAATAGACGAGACATTAACAGTACGCAACAAACAAAGAATATCATTAATAACCACACCAACATCGGCCAGAGGAACATCCATCGACTTGATCATGTTCACTACTACCAGCGCATCAGATTCCAACGACACCGGAAAAAGACCCGAACTAGCAGCCAGCCAAATTCCCTTCAAAATAGCCATAGCTTCAAGAACTTGAGGATGAAGAATAGCCTTAATATTCTGGCACAAGGAAGCCATCACATGGCCCTGAGAGTCCCTAATAACCACCCCGATACCAGACTGGGAGCCACCCTCATCAAGCGCAGCATCTGTATTGATTTTAAACCCACCCTTATCAGGAGGTTTCCAAGTTGGGCGAACTCTATCCAGGTGCAAGGAAGGAGAAGTTTTCACTTTAGAACCACGAAAGGCAGAAAGATAAGAACGAGCCTACTGCACAACATCAGAGTAATCCGGAACAGCAGAGGAATGAACAACCTGATTTCTAATGAACCAGATACGCCACCAAATAACACACAGAAGCTCAAAATCCTCTCCCCCTAAACTATTCTTGCAGAATTGGATAAAATCAAGGAAAGAGCCTCTCTAAAAAAAACCACCATCCCCCACAGAACCGAGCCAGGACTCCTCTCTGATAATCTGCAAAGACTCACATCTCCAGAGGGCATGGAGAGACGATTCAACATTCTTCGAACAGACAGGACAAACAGAGGAAATAAACATCCCACGCTGCACAAGATTCAACCGAGTGGGAAACCAATTTTTACAAACCTTCCACATGAACATAAGGACCTTAGGAGGCAAACAGAAACGCCAAAAAGATTTCCACCAGGACTCATCAGGGCTGAGACCAGAGATACCAGAGGAGGACAAGGAGGAAAGCTCAGTCCAGTAGCCACTACGCACTGTATAAGAACCAGACCTGTGATAATGCCAAAGTAAACTATCATCCGAGTTAAAACCACTTGGAGGCAAACTGAGAATAGCAGTCCCTTCAATCGGCCAAAACGAATGCCGAATCAAATCAGAATTCCAAGCACCTGACGGCAACTTTAGGCAATCGACAGTAGCCTGATCATCCAGGACTCTTGGGGATTGAATTCGGAATGAGGATGGACGTGGAATCCACCGGTCATCATAAATACTAATGGATCTACCATTTCCAACCCTCCACCGAGTACCTTTCACAAGCAAATCTTTACCCCATTCCAGGCTTTTCCAAAGAAAGGATCCCCCTACAGTCCTCTCAGCTTCCAAAAAAGAAGAATCAGGATGATAGCATCCCCTAATAACCCGAGCAGCCAGAGAATGGGGCTGTTGGATGAGTCTCCACCCTTGCTTGGCTAATAAAGTCTTATTAAACACACCTAAATCTCGAAAGCCAAGACCCCCCTCATTCTTACTCAAACACAACTTCACCCATGAACACCGGTGGATTTTCCGCTTATTATTTTTACCCCCCCACCAAAATTTTGCACTAAACCGATGCAAATCAGAGATAACAGAACTCGGCAACCAAAACAGGTTCATAGAATACACTGGAAGGGCTTGAATAACGGCCTTAATAAGAACCCCACGACCCCCAAAAGAAAAGAAACGATTGTGCCAGCTATTCAGCTTTTTCCAGACCCTCATCTTTAAATCATCAAACATCGCCCGTTTACACCTACTCGTAAAGCAAGGAAGGCCTAAGTAACGTTCATGACAATCGACCAACTTCATCCCCAACAACATAGCCAACCTATTCTTTTCCCTACCCGAGACATTCCTACTAAAACACACCACAGATTTTGTAAAATTAATAATCTGACCCGAAGCCTTCGAGTAAACATCCAACAAATTTTTAATATTAACACATTCCGCCGATGATAGTCTTCTCTTTACTAAAGCTTCATCGGCAAAGAAGAGATGTGTTATTTTAGGACCACCAAGACTACAATTAAAGCCCGAAAAATTCCCACCTCTCTTAGAAAGCGAAATCATACTAGAAAGGCCCTCTGCACACAAGAGAAAGAGGTACGGGGATAGGGGATCCCCCTGTCTCAAACCCCTAGAAGGCTTAATAGAACCTGCCACCCTACCATTCAGAATAAAAGAATAAGCCACCGACGATACACATCCCATAATCTTCGAAATCCAATTTTTCGAAAAACCCATCCTACGCATCATACCCTCCAAAAACCTCCATTCCACCCGATCTTACGCTTTGGACATATCCAATTTAAGAGCCATAAAACCCTTTTTTCCGATAACCTTCTTCCGTAAGGCATACATACACTCAAAGCCCACCATAAAATTATCCGTAATAAGTTAAATCCCTAAGGCATATGCTTTGGACATAGTGTTTTCTGTGAGACCCAGAGTGCTTTTGTTCTTGGGTTCATAGATTTACTTAAAAGAACAAATTTTGGTTAATTTAAAAAAAAAACAATAATGATACTTTGTCTAAAATGATGCCCATATATGGCATCCCAATAGGATTTGTGATGCATAAGATATTCTTGTAATTAATAAATATTATTATGTTTCCATCTGTTATATATTTAGTTAGGTAGTTAATTATTTTATGATTTGATTTTATTAAATCAAATCTAATTTCCTTATTATATAGGTTTTGGATGTTTTAGGATTCCAGTATTTTAAATTTCCATAGTTATCTCAATTCTTGCCTTTGTAGGAAAATTGATGATTTTATTTTATATTATTTTATGGGGGGTATATTCAATTAGGATCATGGAGGACATTTAAAGATATTTTTTAAGTGATAGATTTTCATAGATTTCTACGTACTTTTATAAATCCACTTGGACTTTCATTGATTTATTTTGACATATATCTCAGAATTTCATGGATTTGTTATCATAGACTTCAATTATAGATGAATGAATTATACAGTAAATGGATCAATCAATCAGTCAGTCGAAGAGAAGCTCCATTTCAAAGCTCAATTTTCATAAAGATCTTAACTTTCATGATAAACAAAAAAATAAAAAATAAATAACATATGAATACATAAAACTTCATGTATGAATAAACGTTGCATAATAAAAAAAACGACTAATGACAACAATTTCCACTCAATTACTAAATCAATCATAAAGGAAAGAAAGTGACATAGTTTATAACAATTTTGAGAGCAAAATTAAAAGGAAAATTCTCAACATTCATAACTCATCTTCACTGATTCTCATTATTATTCAACTAATCAAATAAACAAATAATAATCAACTAATCGAATAACAAAACAAAGCTATACATAAAATACTGAAGAAAAAAAAAAGCATAACCCTAACCCAAACATTGTCACAACTCACACCTGACTACCCTTTGATTCACGATTTTTAATTTTTTTCTCTAAAGCTCCAAATCTTATGAAATTGGTCATTGATAATCTAGACATATTGGAAATGCTACAATAAAATTATCAATTTAATCCATGGTAATTTGTATAAGAAAACATTCATTCTCTTCTTGTTTCCCAAATTTGTCAAACAGAAATCAATATTAACCTTTGTCCACTCTAAAAATTATAACAATTTTCATACTCATTCATAAATCACAAAATTTTGCAAAATAATAGTAGGCATAACATTCTGTCTACATATAATTTTTCATAATTTTCTAGATAAAAGGACCCATCGAAATAAATTTACAAATTCTGGCCATTTGTCAAAATATAGGGGTTCCAGTAGACCTTTGTATATTTTTAAAACACATAAAAACTAATAACCGCCGCTATCAATTGAATAGGCTATAAATCATCATCATGGTATCTACTTTCATTAAGTTAAGAATATTAAGAATCATAACCTAGAATATTCTAGAAGTTCAACCATGAAAGAGATAAACAAAGGAAAATAGAAGCAACGAACCCTAGCAACAAGAAAAACTCAAAATCCCTGAGGAGAATATTGGACTTGTTATGGCCTTTGATTTTTTTTAATTTTTTTTTTTCATGCATATTTACTTCTCTTTGTCTGTCACTGAATATAAACTAGCCAACTTCGATGTGTTTGTAAATATTATTTTGATTGATATTATTTTTATTATTTTTATCATTTTTGTTATGAAAAAGGAAGAATTATTACAACGAGAGCAATAATATTGATAATTTAATTTAAGGATGATTTGGGAATTTTAACAATATATAAATTTGAGATGTACATACGGTTTTTTAGGGGGTACAAATATCGCTACTCTTTTCAGTCAGGCCAGCTAGCTAGTTTGGGTTTCTCAACTCAGGCCTGTGTGTTAGCTAGTAAATTTATGGAGCCCATATTTAAAAAAGTCTAAAAAGTCTTTAAAATAAAGTCTAAATAATTCTAATAGTCTATAAATAAAGTCCAAAAACTCTTTTAAAATTCTAGAATCCTAAAAGTCTAGTCTATATAATCCTAATTATAGTCTTTAAAATCAAACAAATCCATAAAATCTTAAATCTTACCACCCAAAAATTGTCTATTAAAATCCCAATCCAATACACCCCCCTGAAAACAAAATGGAGTGTACTCAGAACTAAATGGGGTTTATTTAGAATTATTAAAAAAATTCAAAAAGCTAGGGGGCTGGCGAGAAAAAGGTTGTAAAGGTTGATGGTTTAGAGGGACACAAAGTCACAAACAAGGGTTCCATGGAGGAGATATGGGATCTCCTCCATGAGAGATCCATGAACTGGATCTCCATTGGAGATCTGAACCAGATCTCCAATGGATGTCAAGGATATATATTTTTTAATATTTTTTATTTAGAGTTTTTTTTAATATTTTTTTATTTAGTTTTTAAATATTTTTTAAAGGATAAAATATATATTTTTATTATCAAAAGATATTTTTGCCCTTCTACCGTTAAGTGCACCATTAGGGTGCATTTGTTGCACCAGATAGGACTGGGATTGGACTAATTTTATTCCAATCCCATGTTTGGTGAGTCCATCCAACCGGACAATTTTTATCCCAACTTCAATTTTATCCCGCTGGAGGGGGATTAAAATATACTCTCCAAATCAATGAGATTATTTTTATCCCACCATCACCAATTCAACTCCTTCACCAACTAGATTCAAGTAAATTCACAATCACTTCACAAATCAACTTAATCCATTCAAATACAAATACGATTTCACAAGACAAATTAGATCACAAATTCACAATGATTGAGTTTCGAAACAAACCGAAACAAAATTAATTGAAAACCTAACAAAATTCAAATATGTTTCCAGAAAAATGAACCGCCGACTTAATCCCAAACTGTCATTGTATTTGCCGTTGCCATTGTGTCGCCTTCGCCGTCTACGTCTTCTTATTCCAACTATCGGTCCACACAACTTTCTCTCTCAAACAGTGAAAACGAAGGAGAGAAGAGAGGAGAGAAAGAGATGGAGAGAAAGAGAGGAGTAATGGTAACATAAGAGAGAAAGAGAAGAGAGAAATTGATGAGTTACCATGCTTCCTGTTAGGGGTGGGCACAAAAATCGAAACTGAATTAAACCGAACCTAACTGAACCGAAAAAGGGTGTTTGGTTCGGTTCAGTTTATAGCTTCTATTCGGTTCAAACCGATTTAGAATTTGAAAACCGAATTGAATTCGGTTCGGTTTTGGTTTTGGACATACAAAGCCGAACAAAACCAAAACCGAACAAAACCAAAACCGAACCGAACAAACCGAATTGTCTTAATTAATTATTTTGTAAGGTTCAATTTTATTATGGAATGTTTGTTGATAATGTTTTATTTGGACTACATTATGTACTACATTTTTTACTTCTATTTTATAGAAGTTATGAAGATTTTATATTTTGATTGAGTATATAGGCTTAATATGATTGAAATTTTAGATTTGAATTGAAAATTGGGTTGTATTTTGTTTAAATTATTTTTTACATATTATGTTTTCTTAAAAAAGTTTAAGCCTAAATGCCAAAAATGCAACTTAAAGGCCCAAAAACATATAAAAAAACCTTCAAAGCCTAATAGGCCCAAAATCGAATTGAACCCAACCAAACCGAACCGAGATAAAGATGTTTGGTTCAATTCGGTTTTCAGGTTCAAACCGATTCACATTTTTAAAAACCGAATATATGTTGGTTCAATATGGTTTTGGCCAAAACCGAACCGAACCGAACCATGCCCATCTCTACTTCCTGTTGGACTTGATGGTAAGATGACATGAGCTCATGTGATTCTTACCACCCAAGTTCAAGCCACAGTTTAGTAGTATCGTCAATAAAAAAAAAAAGTAAAGTTGAGTTTGATGGGTGATGAGGGCGAGTCAACGGAGGAGAGAAAAAGAAGAGAGAAAAAGAGTCTAATGAGAAGGGAGAGGAAGGGAGTTAAAAGAGATTAGACAATTTTTTTTATCCAATCACATCATATACCAAACACATGATTGCACTATTTTTTAGTCCAATCCCATGGTACACCAAACACGAGAAACACTATAATTAATCAAATCCTATCCAATTCAATTCAATCCAATCTCATCTCTTAAAAATAGTCCAATCCTATCCCACGCACCAAATGCACCCTTAAGTTTCCGGTTAGTCAAAGTAGTCAAAGGTATATTTTCGTTAATAAACGCAAATGTTGATTATAGTTGTGTTATTGCAAAACGTCAGGGCATATTATAGCAATTAACCCTTTCTCTTATTTTTCTCCATCACGCCCCTTCAGAATCTCTGCAAATTCAACAAAAGTTTACTCACTCTCTCCAGATTTCGTTTCTTTTTAATTTTCTCAGATGGCGTCAGATGTTTCGATGGAAACTGAAAGCAAAATCGGAGAACAAGGTCTTTTTTTGCCTTAAATTGATTTTCATGTATTTGTGTGTCATCATTTGTCTCACTTGTTTGCGTAATTTCAGATATGTTTCGATGGTAATGCGAAGAACCCGACATGTGCGTCGGTGACATAGGGGATCTTTCTCTGCATCGATTGCTCCGCAGTTCACAGGAGTTTCGGTGACCACATCAGCTTCCTCAAGTACTGTCTTTTTATTAACTATGGTAATAGAATTATATTTTACAGATCTGATATTTTGCTTTTAGTGGGTTTTCATTTCTGATGTAAATTACCTTATCATTGTTATCTCTGTTAGAGCATTTACTTGGGTGGTCTGGTCTAGAAATATGAATGATTATCTGTTGTTTTTATTGGACCTATACAGTTTCATTGTGTTTGTTGGATCTGTAAAATAGTGTCGGAGACGTTGGTTCCGTTGTGCCATTATAGTATTTGGCAATTCTAATGATGTTATTGTCTCAATTATGTGTTGTCATTTAAAACATCCTATCAATTCCTTTATTTCGAGCTCTCATATTCCCATTATAAATTTTTAAGCATTTCATATGGATTTGTTGTGAATTTTGAGTATATTAGTCATGTTAGGATGGCATGGAAGTTCTATATGAATGATTTCTAATCTTTATAAAAGTTGGTCTCTTATATTTTCTCCTCCCAGTATATATTGTCTGAAATGCTCTTAAGGATTTGAAGATTCTCTTACTGTGAGAGTGTGAGTGGTTGCTTGATGCTGTTGGTGTACTAGGATAACGTTGATCCTTTTTAAGATAAAAATTTCCCCAGTTGACTTCAATTTGTTCAATTGCTTCTCTGAATCTTTATCTGATTAGGTGAGTTATTACCCTTTAAGCTGTGTTAACTGGATGTTTAATTAAACTCAGAAGTCGAAGCATAGGTTAGCATGGCAGTTGTTATGTGATTAGAAAAGATTATCAGTATTGTTGCTTGCCTTACTGTTTTCTGGTTTTTACCCTCAATAGTTTCTTCTCATATTTGGATAGATACCACTATATCTTTTGTTAGTGGAAATGACATGTCCTTTCTGTGCTCTTTATTAGAGTCTCATCAGGATGTACCTGTATCGTAATTACAAATTTTCCCATGCCACGTTGTGTAATGAAGATATTGTTCTAATTTATTACAAAATTTCCCATATAGCCCTTATTTATGTATTCTTTTTTAAAATAATTTTTCTATCCTATTGTCATTATGTTTCTATTTTGCTATCCAAAGTGTCCATGAACAATGTTTCATTGTAGAGTGGACTAGTGGAGTGGTTGCATTGAAAAACTTTGGAGGCAGCCCTTCGTCTTTTTCTTTATTTTCAAATGGTTTTTTAATCTTAATAGTGATTTTTCTCCCCCTTTCTGTTATAATAAATTGATTCTCCACTTTGAAATTGAAAGATTTCTGTTTTGAAAACATGCTCAACTCATCATAGAAAACTTTTTTTTTTCTGTGAACTTTGAATTTATAGTTAAAATTAGTACAATGAGCGGTGGATATTACTTGTTACTTTTAAAATGTTTAATAATCAAAAGAGTTGCTCAAAAATGGAGGTACTAGTAGTTGAGGGTGTAAAATGTTGGATCATGAACTATCATAGTGTTAACTTCTTTACTATCTTGGGCATCGTTTCTGCAGGGTTGAAACTTGAACGGTTGCGTGCAATTTTCCTGTAATTTTTTTCTCCTATTTTTCCTTGTTCAAATATGTTTTGCTAGGATTGGAAGGGTGTATTGAATGTTTATTTCAGAACTTTCTAGTTTGCCTTGTATATGTTTGTTGGCTTGGATTAAATTTGCTTCTGGATAAAAAAAAGTTATCGTCTTAAAAAAACTAGAGCTCATTTACGTATGGTAGTGGCTTTTGTGTATATTTTTGGCTGTATGTTTTGAAGTAGCATATTTGGATTGCTTACTTTTTAAAGTATCTCTCTACGTTTAATGAGAAAAATAATAATTTGATAGTTCAATTGGAAAAATAATAGTGTAATTGAAAAATGTATTCATTGGAATACTCGGAAAATGTATTATTCTGGCTATAGTATTGCTTTAAGGTCTCTAAATGTAATTGAAAATAAAAAATATGAAGACGATGTAGAGACACCTTAATTTATAACTCCAGTTTGATCGAATGGTAAGAGCCTTGACTATCTAGAAGTCAGGGGTTCAAATCCCATTGTGGCCACTTAAGAAGTTATATCAAACTACCAAGGTTTTACCCCCTAGTTTAGAACATGGTGAAAAAAGTAAGTTCAAAGGATTTTTGTTGAAAAGTCTTACTTTTTTTTATTAGTTTGTTTGCTCCTATATTTGCTTTCTGTTACATATAAAAGATCCAGTCAAGCTACATTCACCTTTCTTTTGTAGTTTCTGTTTTTCTTATTTAAATAGGAATTTTCAAAGATGGACTCCATTTTTTTAACCAAGAACAACTGCTATTCTATATTTATTGGATTGCCCTTTTGATAAGCCCTTGTAGTCACTGGCTGATTGAGTGTGGCTCCAGAATTTGGTGTCAATAAATAAGAACAAATATATATCATCTGTCAGATGCAATTTATGGTTGAGTTTTGACATCTTCAAGTCATATGTAGTAATTTTTAGGTGTGCGATCCTAGATGTTTGGGATTTTGTCTTTAGTGAACTTTTAATGTTAAGAATCCATTAATTTGGAGAACTTTTAATGTTAAGTGTTCGCTAAAGACAAATCTTGGAAGTCTGGGAACTAGCACTTGAATTTATACACACACACACACACAAAATATATATATATATATATATATTATCCTAGAATACAATACAAATTCTTTCATTCTTTATCTTTCTAGTTATAATTCTTTTGATGTATTTATATAGATCAACCCCTCTAGATTCATGGAGTGCTGAGCAATTAAAAATGATGATGTTTGGGGGAAACAACCGCGCTCAGGCTTTCTTTAAGCAACATGGATGGACTGATGGAGGCAAAATTAAGGCTAAGTATACATCAAGAGCTGCTGATTTATATAGGCAGATACTTTCTAAAGAAGTTGCTAAAAGTATGGCAGAAGAGGCAAGTTTACCATCATCACCTATTGATTCTCAGTCAGCACAAGCATCTAATGGACTTTTAGATGTTAAGATCCAGGAAGGTCCTAAAGAAAATCATGTAGGAAAGAAAGAAACTCATGATGTCTCTGTTACACCAAAATTTTCTTCTCATTCTGTTACTGGTTCTGTCAAAAAGCCTCTGGGAAGACTGGGGGGCTTGGTGCTCGAAAGCTTACACATATTTCAGTTTCTACCTCTGTGAACAATTTAATTAGGTGAAAGATTTTTTTGGTTTGATGGTTGTTGCTTGATTAATCATGTTTGATTCAATGCCTATTCTTAGCAACAAAACTTTTATTAATTGTGCAGTCAAGTGAAAGTCTCTACGACCAAAAGCCTGAAGAACCAGTTGTCCCAGTTGTTTCCTCAACTAGCAGCACTTCATCTCTTGTTCCATCTTATACATTTCGCTTTGAGTATGTTGAAAATGTCCAATCTACTGAGATGAGTTCTGGTGATCCACAAGTTCTTAGCCATGTAGCTCCACCAAAGGCGTCAAGCTTCTTTTCTGATTATGGAATGGACAATGCTTTTCAAAAGAAATCTAGCTCCAAAGTACACGTAAGCATTATAATATGTGTCAAGTAATTTAGCAGTTTTAAATAGGTTAATTTAGCTTAAATTGCATTTTAAAAAAAAACTCCAAGTTGGAGCTTATAAGCTTTTAATGTTGTTGAGAAATTGTGTTTAAGATTGATTTTGTTGGTCCGTTTTTCCCTAATTGAGTTAACAACAGCCATACTTGCCCGAACCATGGAATCTTTCATGGAATAATTTTTACTATGACAAACATACCCCTTAAATATTTGATATGTTGAAAGCATTTTTTAAATTAAAATATCATATTAAAATTACTACTTTCAATTGTTTTATAAATGTTCTTAATTTCTGTTATATGATAAATATATTTATGTAATGTACTCTTGTCATAAGCGTAATTTAAATTAAATAATGTTTTGAAAATTAATGTTTTATATTAAATTTTCTATTATTTTAATTTTAATATGATATTTTAATTTAAAAAATGCTTTCAACATATCAAATATTTAAGGGGTATGTTTGTCATAGTAAAAATTATTCCATGAAAGATTCCATGGTTTAAATAGCTTAAACAAACAAATGAATTCCTTCATCCAAAGATTCTATTCCTATGTGGTTTCGTTTCAATCAACCAGACATAAGCTAAGGGCAAAACAAAAACTCTCAACGGAACCATGAACAAAAGTACATTCCAATCAAAACAACAAAATCCAAACAAGACTTTTAACAAAATACTAAAACCAAAAGTACATACCATAAAGATTAAAGAGTGAACTTCTTCCCTTTCAAACTCCTCAAAAAGCCTTATATTTATTTTGATTATTTTTTGTAGCCAAACAACCCAAAAAAAATAACCACAACTCCACAACTCCACAGAATCCTAGCTTTCTTACCACCCCCAAAAGCTTCTTCTAATTCTCTACATTAAAAATTGATTTATTCCTAATTATTTGTCTTGGTATCTATACATATTTCTCATATCCAGATTTTTATTGTAATCTTTGCAATTGTCTGATGTTTGTAACTGCAAGAAGGGCTTCATCTTGAAATACTTCAATGTGTTATCAACATGTAGGTTAAAGGTGCATAAAAAAAATGAAAATTAAGTAATTTACATATTTGTAGTTTGCCGAACGTGACTCCAAGGACTGTAGGAGATGTGTAGTCTATACCTTGTTCAGAATGTCCTTTTTGGCTTAATAGCTTAGTTGTGACATGTTATGGTGGATGTATTACTCAATTGTTGGAGGTTTTCGCATAAATTCAATATGTATTTTATGGCTTTGGGACATATTAAGTTTGGAATAGTACATTTTTAGCATGGGTTAGGTTGCTGATGCCACTTTGAAGAATGAGTTTTATATATACTGTTGCGGAATGCCCAGAAAATTCGATAGAAAAATGCACACAACACACAAACACAGATATTTACGTGGTTCGGCAAATTGCATACGTCCACGGGAGGCAGCAAACTGATATTATTGGAGAAATTAATACAAATTACAGAAAACAGAATTTCTCTCAACTCTCTCTGGAACTCTCTCTGACTTCAGGAAGCTTTGCTTCTTTTCTGATTGCTCTCCCTTACTTTTTATTCTTGCTTTGCTAAGGGTCTTATTTATAAGGGAAAGGTAGAGACAATCCACCCCCACTTTCCCTTAAATAATTGCATGTAGGTGGTAAGTGGAAGACAATTGTAGGTGGAAAGTGGAAGACAATTGTAGGTGGTTGCCGAAAGTGAAAGTTGAGCCAATTATTGTCAACAATCTCCACCTTGGCGAGAATTCACCGATCAATGCTGCCACCATTACGCCCTTAGGCGATACGAGCTCGAGAGATATTGATCAAGTCCAAACAATGTTGGAACTTGATCCCTGTTACCACCTTTGTTAGCATATCTGCAGGATTGTCTGCAGTTCCGATTTTCTGGAGTAGAATGTTCCCTTCATCTACTATTTCTCGAACAAAGTGGTAACGGACATCTATATGCTTGGTGCGAGCATGATGGACCTGGTTCTTTGCCAAACAAATGACACTCTGGCTGTCGCAGAAAATCTCCACATTTTCCTGAACAATGCCCAAATCCCTGATCAAACCACGAAACCAGATGGCTTCTTTGAAAGCTTCTGTTACAGCCATATACTCTGCCTCAGTAGTAGACAAAGCCACTGTTGACTGTAAAGTCGATCTCCAACTTACTGGTCCTCCTGCCATAGTGAACACATAACCAGTAGTAGATCGACGCTTATCAATATCACCAGCATAATCAGAATCAACATATCCTTTGATATGTTTGTCACTCGTCTGATCTCTCTCGAACTTCAAACCAACATCTACAGTACCCTGAATGTACCGTAGAATCCATTTCACTGCTTGCCAGTGGCCTTTGCCAGGATTGTGCATGTAACGGCTCACCATACTTACAGCATGTGAAATGTCAGGTCTAGTACACACCATCGCATACATCAAGGCACCAACAGCATTTGCATATGGAACATGATCCATTTGCCTCTTTTCATCATCAGTAGTCGGTGACATTAGTGCACTCAGTTTGAAATGTGGAGCCAACGGTGTACTTACAGGTTTAGACTTGCTATCAATGCCAAACCTCTGAAGTACAGTCTTCAAATACTGAGTCTGTGTCAAACAGATGGTACCTTTTGCTCTGTCCCTTTTGATCTCCATACCAAGAATCTTCTTGGCCTCTCCAAGATCCTTCATGTCAAACTCTGAGCTCAATTGAGCCTTCAACCTGTTGATCTCCACCTTGCTCTTAGATGCTATCAGCATATCATCCACATATAAGAGCAAATAGACAAATGTACCATCTTGGAGTTTGCGGAAATATACACAGTGATCAAAATGGCTACGTGTGTACTTCTGAGTTATCATGAAGCTGTCAAACCGCTTGTACCACTGTCTCGGTGACTGCTTCAAACCATACAGGGACTTGTTCAGCTTGCAAGCCCAATTTTCACGTCCTGGGACTTTGAACCCTTCTGGCTGAGACATATAAATTTCTTCGTTCAAAGTACCATGGAGGAATGCGGTCTTCACGTCGAGTTGAGCTAACTCGAGATCAAATTGTGCAACCAAAGCTAATAGGATCCGAATAGACGAATGCTTGACAACGGGTGAAAATACCTCATTGTAGTCTATTCCTTCCTTCTGTGCGTAGCCTTTCGCTACTAATCTGGCTTTATATCTGATGTTGTCTTTGCCAGGAGCACCTTCCTTTTTGGCATAGACCCATTTGCACCTTATAGCTCTCTTTCCCTTTGGAAGTTGTGTCAGCTTCCAAGTTTCATTCTGGTGAAGTGATTGCATTTCCTCATCCATCGCCTTCTTCCACTTGACATTGTCTGTACTGTCCATAGCTTCTCTATAGGTGTACGGGACATCATCATCAGTCACTGGAAGAGCGTATGCCACCATGTCTGTGTAACGGGCAGGCCTCCGAATGTCTCTTTTCGGTCTACTAGCGGCAATAGACTCTGGTTGTTGTCTGATCTCAGATAATGGTGCTGAATCCTCCACCTCAACTGATATCTCGTCCTGGTTATCAAAATCATCATCAGGACAATCAACTGTCGGAGAAGCCTTTTCTAATTTCTTGGGAGTTTCAAACTCCACCTGTTGCAGAGAGTTTGGATTCTCATTCTCTGTGCCTTGAGGTATTTGTTTCAGCATTACAGATTCGTCAAAGGTAACATCTCGGCTTAAGATGATCTTCTTTGACTCGGAATTCCATAGTCTGAATCCCTTGACTCCTTCACTAAAGCCCACGAAAACAGCTTTCTTGGCTCTAGGATCCAGTTTGGATTCAGTAACATGAAAGTATGCTGGACATCCGAATATATGCAATCGATCATAATCAGAAACAGGTTGTCCAGACCATACCTCTTTGGGAGTTTTCCCATCAAGTGCAGAAGCGGGTAGTCTGTTGACTATATGAGAGGCATACATCAAAGCCTCTGCCCAGAATGCCTTCCTTAGGCCAGATTGAGAAAGCATACACCGAACTTTCTCCACCAACGTACGGTTCATCCGTTCTGCTATACCATTCTGCTGTGGCGTGCCAGGAACTGTAAAATGTCTGATTATCCCTTCATCCTGACAGTACTTCATGAAAGGATCTGATTTGTATTCCCCGCCATTATCTGATCTGAGTCTTTTAATCTTTTTGCCTGTCTGAGTTTCAATCATCTTCTTCCATTGAAGAAAGATATCCAGATCTTCATCCTTATGCTTCATGGTGTATACCTAGACATACCTGGAGAAATCATCAATAAATGTTACAAAATAATGTTTATCTCCCAATGAAGCATTTTTGGAAGCTCAACTTTTCCCTTTTTTCATTGCTGAAAATGGGGGTGGATTGTCTCTACCTTTCCCTTATATTCTTGCTGAAAATGGGGGTAGATTGTCTTTACCTTTCCCTTATATTCTTGCTTAAAATGGGGGTAGATTGTCTCTACCTTTCCCTTATAAATAAGACCCTCAGCAAAGCAAGAAAGAAGCAAGGGAGAGCAATCAGAAAAGAAGCAAAGCTTCCTGAAGTCAGAGAGAGTTCCAGAGAGAGTTGAGAGAAATTCTGTTTTCTGTAATTTGTATTAATTTCTCCAATAATATCAGTTTGCTGCCTCCCGTGGACGTAGGCAATTGCCGAACCACGTAAATATCTGTGTTTGTGTGTTGTGTGCATTTTTCTATCGAATTTTCTGGGCATTTCTGCAACAAATTGGTATCAGAGCTTTGGTTTTGATCAAGTCCAGAAAATTCGAAGTGCTTGAATCTCTGTTTGGAGGATACAGTTGTGTTCCTCTCGGAAATACGATTCCAACGCACCTGACCGCGTCTTAATCGGAGCTCTAACGAACTCTCTAGCTCCGGTCAAAGTTTGGTCAAACCTGGAAAATTTTCCAGAAATTTTCTGTAAATTTCCCAGAAATTTTCTGCAAATTTCTCAACGAAGAAGACGACCACGTCAGCGCCACGTCATCGACACGTCAGTGCCCGGTCAGCACCAGTCAGTGCCACGTCAGCACCAGTCAGTGCCACGTCAGCACCAGTCAGCGCCACAACTGTTACACAGTCAGAGAATATTCCGTCCGTAGAGAATATTCCGTCAGAGCATATTCCGTTATCCTAACGGAATATTCCCGAGTCAACTCGGTCCAGAAGTGTTTTTTGCCCAACTCAGTACAATTTTCACCCGTTTTCAACCGAGTCGGACCTGTTTGCAACTATTTCGACCGTTCCGGACGCAACCGTGCCATCAGTTTCTGCTAAATCCGCTTCTAAATACTGTTTTTACTTAGACAAGCTTTAATAGGCACGATGGAAGATCCAAAAGCTGGAGAAATTTTGGAAAAAACAACTGAAGCTCAACCATCAGCATCAACCAGTAGTACATCAGCATCAACCAGCAGTTCTTGGCAAAGGAGCTCGATGTCAAACGCGAAGTTTGATATTGAGAAGTTTGACGGCAGCAACAACTTCGGTATGTGGCAATGCGAAGTTATGGATCTATTATTCCGGGAAGGATCTGATATTGCTTTGAGTTCCAAACCCAAGGATATGTCTGATGAAGATTGAAAGTATGTAAATCGTCAAGCCTGTGGCACAATTCGGTTGTGTCTAGCTAAGGACCAGAAGTACTTTGTCATGAAGGAGACTATGGCATCAAGTCTCTGGAAAAAGCTGGAGGACAAATACATGACGAAAAGCATAGAGAACCGTCTCTACCTGAAGAAGAAGCTCTTTCGTTTCCAGTACAAGAAAGGTATTTCTATGATTGAGCATTTGGATAATTATAATAAAATTCTCGCTGATTTACAAAATTTAGATGTTGAAATTAGCGATGAAGATAAGGCACTATTGTTGTTAAATTCCTTGCCTGATACCTATGAACACTTAACCACAACTCTGTTATATGGAAAGGATGAGGTTAAATTCATAGACGTTTCTAATGCTCTGGTGAATAATGAGTATCAGAAGAAGGATCAGCTTGATCACAGAGACTCAACATCAGAAGCACTGACTGTTGCCCGAGGAAGGACAAACAACAGAAGATCTGGAGTGCCTAGTGAGCGTGGTAAATCTCGCTCAAAATCAAGAGGAGCATCTCGCTCAAAGCCAAAAGGAGAATCATCATTCAGACGTCATGCGAAGGATGAATGTGCCTATTGTCACCAGAAAGGGCATTGGAAGAAAGATTGTCCAAACAAGGACAAATCTAATGTGAATGTTGCAAGTAAAGCTGATAATGAAGAGGATTCGGCTTTTACAGTTTCATCATCAGAAAGCCATTCTGATAGATGGATTCTAGATTTCGGCTGTTCCTATCATATGTGTCCCAACAGGCAGTAGTTCTCAAGCTTCCAAGAGCTTGACGGAGGAGTTGTGCTTATGGGCAATGACAACACATGCCAGACAAAAGGGATAGGAACTGTTTGCCTGAAGATGCACGATGGTACAATCAGACGACTGACAGACGTTAGATATGTCTCTGATCTGAAGAAGAACCTCATTTCACTGGGGGTCTTAGACTCCAGCGGTTACAAGGTGACCATGGAAGGTGGAGTCCTGAAGGTTGTACGAGGTGCATTCTTGGCAATGAAAGGTACTCGACAGAGAAATTTATATTTTCTGGACGGGTACACAGTCACAGGAAGAGCAGCCGTCTCTAGCAGTTCCGACGATGAGGCATCTGATACTTCCCGACTCTGGCACATGCGCTTAGGGCATGTCGGGGAGAAGACTTTGCAAGGTTTGGTGAAGCAAGGTCTCCTGAAAGGTGCAAAGACCGGTAAACTTGATTTCTGCGAGCATTGTGTCATGGGCAAGCAGACAAGAGTCAAGTTTGGCACCGCTATTCATCGTACAAAAGCAACACTGGATTATGTTCACACTGATGTTTGGGGGCCTTCCAAAAATACTTCATTGGGAGGTAAACATTATTTTGTAACATTTATTGATGATTTCTCCAGGTATGTCTGGGTATACACCATGAAGCATAAGGATGAAGTTCTGGATATCTTTCTTCAATGGAAGAAGATGATTGAAACTCAGACAGGCAAAAAGATTAAAAGACTCAGATCAGATAATGGCGGGGAATACAAATCAGATCCTTTCATGAAGTACTGTCAGGATGAAGGGATAATCAGACATTTTACAGTTCCTGGCACGCCACAGCAGAATGGTATAGCAGAACGGATGAACCGTACGTTGGTGGAGAAAGTTCGGTGTATGCTTTCTCAATCTGGCCTAAGGAAGGCATTCTGGGCAGAGGCTTTGATGTATGCCTCTCATATAGTCAACAGACTACCCGCTTCTGCACTTGATGGGAAAACTCCCAAAGAGGTATGGTCTGGACAACCTGTTTCTGATTATGATCGATTGCATATATTCGGATGTCCAGCATACTTTCATGTTACTGAATCCAAACTGGATCCTAGAGCCAAGAAAGCTGTTTTCGTGGGCTTTAGTGAAGGAGTCAAGGGATTCAGACTATGGAATTCCGAGTCAAAGAAGATCATCTTAAGCCGAGATGTTACCTTTGACGAATCTGTAATGCTGAAACAAATACCTCAAGGCACAGAGAATGAGAATCCAAACTCTCTGCAACAGGTGGAGTTTGAAACTCCCAAGAAATTAGAAAAGGCTTCTCCGACAGTTGATTGTCCTGATGATGATTTTGATAACCAGGACGAGATATCAGTTGAGGTGGAGGATTCAGCACCATTATCTGAGATCAGACAACAACCAGAGTCTATTGCCGCTAGTAGACCGAAAAGAGACATTCGGAGGCCTGCCCGTTACACAGACATGGTGGCATACGCTCTTCCAGTGACTGATGATGATGTCCCGTACACCTATAGAGAAGCTATGGACAGTACAGACAATGTCAAGTGGAAGAAGGCGATGGATGAGGAAATGCAATCACTTCACCAGAATGAAACTTGGAAGCTGACACAACTTCCAAAGGGAAAGAGAGCTATAGGGTGCAAATGGGTCTATGCCAAAAAGGAAGGTGCTCCTGGCAAAGACAACATCAGATATAAAGCCAGATTAGTAGCGAAAGGCTACGCACAGAAGGAAGGAATAGACTACAATGAGGTATTTTCACCCGTTGTCAAGCATTCGTCTATTCGGATCCTATTAGCTTTGGTTGCACAATTTGATCTCGAGTTAGCTCAACTCGACGTGAAGACCGCATTCCTCCATGGTACTTTGAACGAAGAAATTTATATATCTCAGCCAGAAGGGTTCAAAGTCCCAGGACGTGAAAATTGGGCTTGCAAGCTGAACAAGTCCCTGTATGGTTTGAAGCAGTCACCGAGACAGTGGTACAAGCGGTTTGACAGCTTCATGATAACTCAGAAGTACACACGTAGCCATTTTGATCACTGTGTATATTTCCGCAAACTCCAAGATGGTACATTTGTCTATTTGCTCTTATATGTGGATGATATGCTGATAGCATCTAAGAGCAAGGTGGAGATCAACAGGTTGAAGGCTCAATTGAGCTCAGAGTTTGACATGAAGGATCTTGGAGAAGCCAAGAAGATTCTTGGTATGGAGATCAAAAGGGACAAAGCAAAAGGTACCATCTGTTTGACACAGACTCAGTACTTGAAGACTGTACTTCAGAGGTTTGGCATTGATAGCAAGTCTAAACCTGTAAGTACACCGTTGGCTCCACATTTCAAACTGAGTGCACTAATGTCACCGACTACTGATGATGAAAAGAGGCAAATGGATTATGTTCCATATGCAAATGCTGTTGGTGCCTTGATGTATGCGATGGTGTGTACTAGACCTGACATTTCACATGCTGTAAGTATGGTGAGCCGTTACATGCACAATCCTGGCAAAGGCCACTGGCAAGCAGTGAAATGGATTCTACGGTACATTCAGGGTACTGTAGATGTTGGTTTGAAGTTCGAGAGAGATCAGACGGGTGACAAACATATCAAAGGATATGTTGATTCTGATTATGCTGGTGATCTTGACAAGCGTCGATCTACTACTGGTTATGTGTTCACTATGGCAGGAGGACCAGTAAGTTGGAGATCGACTTTACAGTCAACAGTGGCTTTGTCTACTACTGAGGCAGAGTATATGGCTGTAACAGAAGCTTTCAAAGAAGCCATCTGGTTTCGTGGTTTGATCAGGGATTTGGGCATTGTTCAGGAAAATGTGGAGATTTTCTGCGACAGCCAGAGTGCCATTTGTTTGGCAAAGAACCAGGTCCATCATGCTCGCACCAAGCATATAGATGTCCGTTACCACTTTGTTCGAGAAATAGTAGATGAAGGGAACATTCTACTCCAGAAAATCGGAACTGCAGACAATCTTGCAGATATGCTAACAAAGGTGGTAACAGGGATCAAGTTCCAACATTGTTTGGACTTGATCAATATCTCTCGAGCTCGTATCGCCTAAGGGCGTAATGGAGGCAGCATTGATCGGTGAATTCTCGCCAAGGTGGAGATTGTTGACAATTGGCTCAACTTTTCCCTTTTTTCATTGCTGAAAATGGGGGTGGATTGTCTCTACCTTTCCCTTATATTCTTGCTGAAAATGGGGGTAGATTGTCTCTACCTTTCCCTTATATTCTTGCTTAAAATGGGGGTAGATTGTCTCTACCTTTCCCTTATAAATAAGACCCTCAGCAAAGCAAGAAAGAAGCAAGAGAGAGCAATCAGAAAAGAAGCAAAGCTTCCTGAAGTCAGAGAGAGTTCCAGAGAGAGTTGAGAGAAATTCTGTTTTCGGTAATTTGTATTAATTTCTCCAATAATATCAGTTTGCTGCCTCCCGTGGACGTAGGCAATTGCCGAACCACGTAAATATCTGTGTTTGTGTGTTGTGTGCATTTTTCTATCGAATTTTCTGGGCATTTCCGCAGCAAATTGGTATCAGAGCTTAGAGAGAAATACAAAGGTGGATAGTGTAAGAAATATTTGAAAGCTTCTCCTCCTTTCTTTTTCAGAGTTCGTTTTTTCTTTCAGAGGTGCACCACTAGTGACCTCAAACCTTCCCATCCCACCAACAGTGGTATCAGAGCCCAGGAGAACCAGAAATTCGAGAAACAGAGGCCAAAGCCAAATTGGCCCAGAAATCAAAGTGCTCAAAAAATATATTTGAGCATACCAGTGTGTTGTACTCGTCGTAAGGAGTGCAATGGTGAAAATTTCACCCAAATCGGAGCTCCAGAGAAGCCGCACGCCCCGCCTGAAGTTGGAGAGTGAAGCCACGCGCCGTCCACGCGCAGCCACGTCACCGGCGCGTCATCCCCACGCGCCAGTCATCTTCTTCACCCGTTTGCAGGATCCGATCCGACATCCGACCCGACATCCGACCCGAAGACCCGACCCGGTCAGACAGATCCGACCCGACCCGAGATCCGGTCCACGATCCGGTCCACGACCCGGTCCCTTGACCCGACAGTGATCTCTGCTGACGTCACTAACGCCGTCATAACGGCAGGAATATTCCGTCAGTCAAAGGAATATTCCGTTATCTTTGGTTGACTTTTGCCAAAAGTTTGACCGCTCATTTCGGACCCTTCCGAACTCGGTTTGTGACAAACTCGGACTGGTTTCCAAGGTTTTGGACCCTTCCGAACGCAACCGTGCACTTCGTTTTTGCAAATTCAAACTCCAGATTTGTGTTCTAAGCACTTCAAGCTCGATGGCCAACGGAAACACTCAAGTTGTCATCCCAAAACTCACCAAAGACAACTATGACAATTGGTGCATACAAATGAGAGCCCTACTAGGTTCTCAAGACGTGATGGATATTGTGGAAGATGGATACACAGAACCCGCATCCAAAGAAGCTGAAGGAACCCTGACAGAAGCTCAAACAACAACTCTCAAAGCAGATCGAAAGAGGGATTGTAAAGCAAAGTCCATAATCTACCAAGGACTAGATGAAGCCACGTTTGAGATCATAGCATCCTGCAAGTCATTGAAAGAAGTCTGGGACACCCTTCAGAAGACCTACAAAGGTGCTGACAAAGTGAAAAGGATCCGTCTTCAAACTCTACGAGGTGAATTCGAATCTCTCCGAATGAAATCTAATGAATCCATTGCTGAGTTCTATACACGAGTTATGGTCGTTGCGAATCAGCTAAGAAGAAATGGAGAAACTCTCGTAGACATGAGAATTTCGGAGAAAATTTTGCGATCATTAGATCCAAAGTTTAATTTTATAGTTGTGGCCCTGGAAGAAACAAAAGATCTGGAGACGATATCTGTTGAAGAATTAGTGGGATCATTGCAATCCCATGAGCAGAAAGTAAATAGAAGAAGTGACGACAAAGTGTTGGAACAAGCACTTCAGTCAAAGCTCTCCCTTAATGAGAAAAGATATGAGCAAGGGGGGACCTCACAACAAGGAAGAGAACGAGGTAGAGGATCTCGTGGAAGAGGTTTTGGAAATGCCGAAACCAGAGGTAGAGGCAGAGGAGGAAGAGATGCAAATAGAGGAGGACGTGGACAACAGAACTATGTCCCACGAGGAAGAGGACGAGGAAGAAGAGGCGGTTACAACAATCGTCCGAATGTTGACAAAAGAAATGTTCAATGCTACAATT
Source organism: Acer campestre (assembly GCA_954870605.1). Classification (NCBI taxonomy): domain Eukaryota; kingdom Viridiplantae; phylum Streptophyta; class Magnoliopsida; order Sapindales; family Sapindaceae; genus Acer; species Acer campestre. The sequence continues at coordinate 17,013,420 of OX940803.1, read as the reverse complement.
GCTACAAATATGGCCACTATAGCAACGAGTGCAGAGGCAACCCAAATGAGGTAAATGAAAATTCTAACTTTGCAGAGAAAGAGCAAGTTGAAGGAGAATCGTTGATGTTGATGGCACACAACTCAACCTATCAGAATCAAAATGTTTGGTTTCTTGATTCTGGAGCCAGCAATCATATGACTGGCAGGAAAGACTTGTTCACTGAACTTGATGAGAAAGTTCAAGGAGAAATCTCATTTGGCGACCTCTCTAAAATCTCTGTCCAAGGAAGAGGAGATGTCATGATCAAGCAGAAGAATGGAGATCATGCTTTCATCTCCAATGTTTATTATGTTCCAGACATGAAGACAAACATCCTAAGTCTCGGACAACTCTTGGAGAAAGGCTATCATATCAGCCTTCAAAATATGCAACTCACCATTACAGATGCTCGAGGAAAGCTGATTACTCGAGTCCAGATGACGAAGAACAGAATGTTTCCTCTCGAAATTCATCATGATACGCCAAAGTGTTTGACAGCTATCATCGATGACAAAGACTGGTTGTGGCATCTCAGGTATGGAAATCTCAATTTTGAAAGTTTAAAGCAACTGGGAAGTAAGAAGATGGTGAAAGGATTGCCAAACATCCATCACCCGAATGAGATGTGTGAAAGCTGTGTTCTTAGTAAACAACACAGAAATAGCTTCGGAAAGGAGGCAAATTGGAAAGCAACCATGCCGCTTGAGCTCGTTCACACAGATGTGTTTGGTCCATTGACGCCAGTATCAAATGGGCAGAACCAATACTTCCTTACCTTCATTGACGACTACAGCAGGAAGACTTGGGTCTATTTTCTAAAAAAGAAGTCTGAAGTATTTGGTTATTTCAAAGAGTTCAAAACTCTTGTGGAGAAGCAGAGTGGCTATTATATCAAAACACTGAGATCAGATCAAGGTGGAGAATACACTGCAGGTGCTTTCCAGGAATTCCTTAAGCAACAAGGAATCAGACATCAGTTTACACCAGCTTATACTCCTCAGTTAAACGGTGTAGCTGAAAGGAAGAATCGAACAATCCTTAACATGGTCAGAAGCATGTTAAAGGACAAAAACATGCCTAAAAGTTTTTGGGCCGAAATAGTCTTGTGTGCAGTATATCTACAAAACAGATGTCCCACAAAGAGTCTTGATACAAAGACACCGCAAGAAGCATGGAGCACTCACAAGCCAAGTGTGAGCCACCTTAGAGTTTTTGGCTCCATTGCCTACATCAAGGTCCCAGAAGCAAGAAGAACCAAGCTTGAAGATAAATGAGAGAAGTGTATCCTTGTTGGATACGGTGACAGAACTATGGGTTACCGGCTATACAACCCCGTCACCAAGAAAGTAATCTTCAGCAGGGATGTCATTTTTGAAGAAAATGAATCCTGGAATTGGGATCAAACCAAAGCTTCCAGAAGTGCAGAGTTAATACATGAAGAAGAGACGAGAGAAGTGGCTACAGAGCCAAAAATACCCAGAGATCAGCAGACTCTTCAACGTGGTTCGCCTTCACCACAAAGGTATAATGCTCCATTATCAATTGAAAGTGATTTTCCAGATATGAGGCCTAGAGGAACACGTAGCTTAGAAGATCTGTATGAAAATACAGAACAAGTGGAAGAGGATATTACTCTGTATTGTCTGCTGATGACAAGTGATCCAGTTAGCTTTGAAGAGGCTAACCAAGAAGAAAAATGGAGAAGCGCAATGGATGAAGAGATTCGATCCATTGAAAAGAACAAGACATGGGAGTTGACTAATCTTCCAAAAGGCCGAAAAACCATCGGAGTGAAATGAGTCTACAAGACCAAGAGAAATGCGAAAGGAGAAGTCCAGAGATATAAGGCAAGACTTGTAGCGAAAGGCTATAAACAGAAGGAAGGAATTGATTACGGAGAAGTCTTTGCCCCGGTTGCCAGACTAGAGACTATCAGATTGCTAATATCATTGGCAGCTCAGAAAAGTTGGAAAATTTACCAACTTGACGTAAAGTCAGCATTCCTGAATGGCTTTCTTGAAGAAGAAATCTATGTGGAACAACCACCTGGATATGTGAAGAAAGGCAAAGAAGATAAAGTATGCAGACTGGAGAAAGCCCTCTATGGTTTGAAGCAAGCACCTCGTGCATGGAACATGAGGATTGATGATTACTTCCAAAGAAACAGATTTGAGAAATGTCCGTATGAGCATGCACTGTATATGAAGAAGGAGACTGATGGAAGCTTGTTATACGCATGCCTATACGTTGATGACTTGATCTTCACCGGGAACAACCCAGCCATGTTTGAAGATTTCAAGAGAAGAATGGTGAAAGAATTTGAGATGACAGACATTGGTCTAATGGCTCATTTTCTCGGTATTGAAGTTGTGCAAAGCGAAGAAGGTATTTTCATCTCCCAGAGTATTTATGCAAAAGAAATTCTGAAAAGATTTGGTATGGAAAAATGCAATCCTGTCACAACTCCAGTGGAAACAGGATTAGAGTTAAGAAAGAATGAAAGAGGAGATGTTGATCCAACCTATTTCAAGAGCTTGGTTGGAAGCTTGAGATA